>JAVXUP010000035.1:600000-1078784 GCA_033070095.1 Escallonia herrerae
CCCTAGAACATGATTGAAATCACCGGTTGGAATTTATTATCGAAGTAAAAAATGTACAAACACAGTCAATGAAAAAGAAAAAATTGTACCTGAGCATAAGGAAAAATTACCAACACTTTCTAAAATTGTGAGATTCAAAACAAAGTTTCAAGAAAGAGAGCCAAATAAGGCTAAAAAGAAAAGACACATTTCTCAGTGGAGCTTATACTAAAACATTGAATCTAGATGCGCAAAGTCACATCTTACCATCAACACGGATCCTCGGCCTTGAAATCCACATTTTCCTCCATGAACCATCATATTTTGACTGCAAAATCTTATAGTTTTCTACCACTCCAGACACCTTCAGAAAAGAGAAAGAAAAGTGAAAGATTAATTACAGACAGTTACAAAACATAATTTGGGAAGGATTCATAATCTGAAGTGAGCCTACCTGCCAAGCCTTCAAGCATGCATTACGCCAGAAAACGGGGTTACGAATAGTATAACGCCACTTTCGACAAACACAAGCTGCCCGCCCCATGTTGTATGGAGTCAACCTTGCAAAAATCTGCATATGCATATTCACCATGACAAACAACCTAAAAGCTATCTCTTCCACAAAATAAACCAACTAAAGAGCTTCACACCAAATAAAATGAAGCTTTAAGTCTTAAGTTTACAAGTTCCCATTGATTATGCTTACATGTAAATCTGATATATAAAGAAGCAGTATCACGTTGTCCCAAAACCACTAAATCCTTTACACCATCCTACATTAATACTTTTCTCCCTAACATTTTCTTGCCCACTCTCTCTCTCATTTAGAGGGTAACCAAATTTTTCTTTTTTTTTCCCCGAGTTTGAGATCAAATAATTTGCGTTGTATTTTGTGCAAGTAAAATGTTGGATAGTGTGTTCGGAGTTCTATCTTGTTATATGATTTCATCGATCTAAAAATACTTTTCCCCTTATATCACCTTGTCTTAACTGGGTAGCTTTCACCAAATTAGGCTTCATGAAAGAAACTCAATTTAATGTTTGCTGAGCTGTGTCTATTCAGAATAGCTTTTGGCATTTTTTCCTTTCATGTCCATGAGGAACTTCCTCCAAATGTTTAGTATCCCGTTTTGTCTAAGGAGTGTTCTTTAATCATGTTGCTAGGCATTAGGCATTTTCTTTTCAGTATATACTTTTCAGAGCTATATATCAGTGGTCAAGTAGCGGGCCTCTTAATTCTGCGGAGTGGGAAGTCTGCACCTTATCTACGCTTATGCTGACGAGTATGAATTTCAAGTTATTGAGGTAATTTTGGCGAGTCGCACTGCCTTCAATGGTTTGTCAACAGATCGTTTACTTTTGAATAAGTAAACTATTTCATTAACAAGCTTTCATTAAGAGGGACGAGCCCAGTTACCCTACAGTTTACCTAGGGAAAAACCCAACCCCGTACCCCCAAGCTTCCACAAGATGGTCAACGGAGGTCAAAATGGTCAACAATTGCTGTTGCAGGCAGACACTTTACGGGCTTCCCCGCGGAAAGGAAGGTTTCACACAATATCATGCCGCTAGTGTATAGGGGTTCGAATCTTAATTAACTGTGTGCATTAAAAACACTAAAGGAAGCTACACCATTCCTTCTCGTGCTCACTCTTCTCCTATACCAATGTCCAAAACAATTTGAGGCTTAACAGTCTCACAAGGACTAAGTAAAACGTACAGATCTAGCTCCCATCTTGAACGTTCATTCTGATGGCCGCAGGAAACAACACTCTCAGACCTTAACTTCCACAGTTATTTGCCAAGCAAAGCCTTATTAAGAAAACGCAAATTCTTTACCCATGAACCACGAACGGAATGGGAGTGAATAACTTATTCCATGAAACACGGGAAATTTGAACTCATCTACCAAACCACCCCACAAGAAGTGACATTGAAGCTTTATAAGACTCTTCTAAACCAATTTCTAGTTGGAACAGAAAGATCATATAAATGGGTCAACCTCTTCTCAAAATACTCTATCACCACATTCAGATGGCGTTAGATCTGATTGAGGAACCAAAAGGCACATATAACTAAGTAACAGGGAAGTATTTCTTCTTACACTCAAACATAGCAGCGAAAGAATCAATTCGGGGACCACACCAAGCAGAATGAGTTAGCTTGATCTCAAGTTAATCTTCAAAGCCAAGACTGCTTAAAAAACACAGTACAATGCGGTGAAGATAATTAAGATGTTGCTGCTCTGCCCCCACAAAACATTAAGGCGTCATCCACATTTAACAAGTGAGATCCCGCTATTCTCCAAAATTCTTCAGAATTTAACCAAGAAGCCTTGAAACATACCCGAAACACTGCGTTGGATGATAATCTGACCAAACTTCAACAACAATGATAAATAAAAGGGCTAATTACACCTATGTCCCTGAGGTTAGGGTATAATTACAGACAAGGACAATAGTTTGGACAAATTACACTTATATCCGTTGACCAAACGGAATCCTAAAAACCCTAACTGTTTTAATGAAAAGACTTTATTGCCCTTGAGTTTGAAGGTTATTTTTTTTAAATGCCATTACTCCATTATTGCCCTTTTCTCTTCTCTTCTATATTTTCCTTTTCCTTTTGGAGAACCCACCACCAGGCGCCTTCCATACCTGAACAACTTAGCACAGGCGACTGCCTCGCCGCCGCCGCCAACTCGTGAGACGGAAGCACCTCAGCCTCGCCCTCTGCTACCCAATCATCGTTGGATATGCTCCGTCACACCGCCTTCGACACAACCGCTGTTGGGATCTTGGACAGACAGGGAGGTCGCAGTGGCTTGGGGCGGCCATGGATCGATGGTGGCGACGGGGCCGATGGGGGTCGCGATGGCTTGGGAAGGGAGGGAGCGGGGACGGTGGCAGTACATTGGGATGACGGAGGGACTGCCGCTGGGGTGGGATAAGGGGAGGGGGCTTCTACAACCACTCTGTGAACGGTTTTAACTTCTCCCGGTGAATCTTTTGGCAGCAAGATCTCCGACCGCCGCTGACAAGTGGTATTAGCCTTCAGATTAGACAAAAATGAGGCGCATGAACTAAGATTCTTCATTGCCTTTCAATTTGGGTTACTCTTTGAGGGAGGGGGTGTACGTTGGCGTGGGTTAGGGGGAGGCGGCATCGGCGGCGTGAGTAAATTAGGGTTTGAAGGGATGAAAATAAGGGTTAGGAGTTGGAGGGGAAGAAAATTAGGGTTTCCATCTTAAAAAAAATTTCAAATTTTGTAATTAAAAAAAATCATAATACCATTTGTAATACTATATAAGGGTGGTATTGTCAATTTAAAAATACATGATGATGACATAAGCCAAAAAGTATAATTTTTTAACGGAACCCTAACAGATGGATATGGCTGTTACATTTTCAAAGTTTTTGGTCACGGTATGTTACATTTTGAAACTTAATGTCCTTGACTGTAATTATACCCTAACCTCAGGGACATAGGTGTAATTAGCCCTAAATAAAAAAGCATCGACAATAGAGATGCCCTTAGCGAAGACGGCTTAAACTCAAAACCATTTGGAAAACCAATACTGACCAGAAGATCAAACAAAGGAGATGCAAAACAAAATTCACTTTCTCCATTTCTTCCTACGCAGAGAAGAAACAGAACTTCCAATTAGCATGATCAAAGGCTTTCCGGAAGCCAAAGCTGAGGCCTTACTTTCATTAGCCACAACAATCGCATCCAGAAGAACTTCACAGAATCTTCCTATCTCAGTGAGAAAAAGAACTTCTCTAGCATATAAGTATCATAATGGTATCCATTTCTATTTCACATCCAAACCAACACGTTAGGACATTTTTCGTTTGAGTCACTAAATGAAAAAAGCCAAAACCAGATGGCAACGCATGTTTAAACTCAAAAATGGGATTGGAGGATTCTCAAGTTTTTCTTGCAAGTTGAATTGAAGTAAAGGCAGATGAAGGGCAGCAATGGATTGTCATCTATAACATAATTTTGCATAAAAGAGACAAATTACGTGTGTTAAAGCGAATATGCAATTTATATACAGATGAAACAAAAAACTTAAAGGACAAGTATGAGAAGCCGCTAAGAAGATTATAAAAAACAACAACACAACAAGGTATCAGTTGTGAAGAACATTGATGAAAGCAAATCTCCTGCCTCCAAGGCCAGAGAAGTATTACCTCAAAAAGTAGCTCATCAGGCAAGGATCGGTGAAGCAGTGCTGAATCAACAACTGGTCTACTACTTGCACTCCCAAAAGGAGCCACAGGTCTAACATTAACCCCATAAAGATCTGCCAAAAATCAACAGGAATAAAAGGTGCAAAAACAAACTAACATAAGTACAAATGAATCCTTTCGTATGGTAATCAGAATTCTCACATGACACTACTATTACTTCCTCCGTCCCTAAAAGAGAGGCACCTTTGACATATCGACATATCCTGTTATCTATACACATGTTTAAGAGCCCAAGCTCAATTCCATCCATTTTAACACATTGTCCATATTTTTCCATGTAATTACACACTTGCCACCAAAAGTTTCTACATTCCACATTGATTTTAACACTTCGCCCATGCTTTGTCATAAAATTACATCTGCACTACTCTGCTAAGAATCTCACAAAAAGCCACTCTCTCCTCTTCTCCGTCCCTTAAACCGACGACAACACGACCATTCCACCGGTGACTGACATCAGCGACCCAACCTCCACACTCACCACAGATCCACAAATAAACCACCACCAAAGATCCACAACCACCATTACCACAACCCAACTTGACTACCCACCACCACCATTACTAAATCTAACTTAACATCCACCATCACAGCCTGCCACTCTTAAGAACTTGACAAATACCCACCACGTCATTTAGTTAAACTTCGTCCTCATCCTGTTGTGTGTTTCATTTGGGTGGTCGGCCTGGTCGTTACGCCTGGAACTGTAGAATCTTAGGCGAAATAACTGGCCTGACAACTCCTCCGCCCACTGCAAACAGAGGGTTGAAAAATAAGGTGTTAAGGTCCCTCCCAAGCTCACCTTCTCTGAAAATGGTGTCGGGAATATGACTTTGGTTCTAGGAGAAAATTGGGTTTGACGAAAACAAAGAACCAAGAAGGGGCTCTAGTTGATTGTAAAATGAACACTTTTATTTGCAGTGTTGAAGCAAATTCATTTTATAGGCCTAGATTAGAGCCTAGTTGCAGGAAACTCCTCATATGATGACGCTTCTCTCTCGAAAACTTACTTTTGCAATCCCAAGTTAGGAGCTCCATGGGATCTCGTCCCAAGCACATATGGGAACTCGATCCCGTCAGCTGGACAGAGATGCACGGAACAAGTGAGAGAGTACCTAAAAATCAAGCCCTTTTCGACTCAATTCCTTGTTTCTCTCTTCCTTCAAGTCCTTAAAGCCTCCTTGTTTGTTGTTGCCCAAACTATATTCAAGAAATGATAATACTCTTTAACGCGTTTATTTATTCAAGCCGCTCCCAACCTTAAATTCTTCCAAGTTCTTACGCTCACCCCGTCCTTGTTCCCGCTCCCGCCCCCGTCCCCGCCCCCGCCCCCGCCCCCGCTTTGTGCAACTAAGGATTAGAGGGCTTGATGATTATTGTGTTAATATAATTGAGGAATTCGGTATCATTTCTAAGTTCTTGCACTTGGGAGATTGATTTGTAAATTATCATCGTCTAGATTTGCTCTGTAGTTATACTCTCCTAGTTGGAGTCCGTCCATTGGCTTGAAATCTCTGCTAAAGATAGAACTACATGAGTAGTAAGAGTAGCTTTACTGTACTAAATGTAGTGAATTTGGTGTGTATTCACCAATCATTGTTGAATCACATGGACGACCCTCCTAAAAACCAAGGCTGAAAGAAGTAACAAATGGAATATAAGGCATATATGAAAGCTGTTGCATACTGCTGAAACCGATACCTGATTCAAATACACACACACATACACACACATTTCTCTTCTCAAACATCCTGAACAATTCTAATTTGAGTAAAATCTATCTATTTATTAACTAGGAAATATTGGTAGAGGGCCGGCTTCCTTTAAAAGGGAATAAACGCGCTGCTTTGAGTGTTTTGGTAATTCTTCAACAAGATAACTTCAACACCATCATTATTCCTTCCCCATATTAACATTCATATTTTTTATTTACAATGTGACAGGTTCTTGAACATGCCATTTGATCAACATAATAGGTATTACAATATTGGGGTCGGTCAAAGCAAGTAGGTTGTAGGTAAATCTCGTTGGAACGTCTACTTTTTGAATGGAAAAAACAAGAAGTGTAGGGTCATATATTCTGTTTTTTGGATTGACAAACTTCAAAATTTCTTACCACATCGTATATTTTATGTCAAAATAAGTGGGATTAAGTCTGAAAAAGGTGATTATATACAACAGTAATGAGTTCAAATATTAGTTTGTCTTTAAATTATAATGGTGCTTCTGAAAAAAAGAGTGTAGCCAAATGTAGTGAATATTACCTCCCAATTTGGTAAATAGCCATTTGAAGAGCAGCAAGAGGATGAGCTTTATGGAAACAAAATTTGATCGTAAAGTTATCTATGATCGATCTTTTCCAAGTAAGTGCAATATCGTTCCAATGATATTTTCTACATTCAGTTTGAAGCGATAGGCCTCAAGATCACTAGTGACACAGATTTTATAAGGGTGGTTAATATTTGAAGTTAACAAAGCATTTAGTGCAGAAGTCACAAGCTTCAAAGTTTACAAATTCCATTGAATCATATACATCCATTTGAAAGAAAAGGAAAACAATGTATAAAAATATGGCTTTGAAAGTTATGAACAAATGCAGCCTTTTGAGAATCGTGAAAATGAAATACAAAAGGTAGTATCCAAAATCACGGCAAAGAAAATGTGAAAAAAGCATTTTTAGTTGGTCGCTAATACTGAAACCTATGCTACATGGACCCTTCACTTTGGGGTGAAGGGGCGGTGTCCAGACGACACGACCCTGACATGGGTATGGGATCCATGTTGGACCCTTTGGATTGAGAACGGACACGGCTAATGTCTCTGTCGCTATTTAGCTATTTAGAGGATGAAGAAGATTCTTCGTCAAATTAATGAATGAAATCCTTAAATTGATTGATCTTTGTCATTGTGTACTGGTTTCATTCGTTTCCAATTGTGTTACATAAGAAAGAAGAAGAAAAGTGGCTGAGACGGAAGAGAAGGAGAAGCAGAAGATGGAGGGGGAGGAGAAGGAGCAGAAGAAGGGAGAGAGGGATTTATCTGTAACTTTACCTCGAGAGACACGCACAGACTTGTCTTGCAAGTTAAAATGAGGAGTGAGGAGATTTTTCCAATCTGCCAGAACCATTTTTTTTCCCCTTTCGTCTTATCTGCCAGAGGCCCAGAACCACACATGCAAGTTTTCCTGCATGTGGCACCATCCCTGTGATGGGATGCAAAGCATGGCCTCTTAATTGTTCATTCAGCCTTTTAATTAGTAGGGCGGAGGAGCGGCGGGCTCTAGTGGATCTAGCGCTAATAGTTGGAAACTTTGTGTAGTATCTCCAACTATGTTAAAAATCTGTTAATTTTGACGATGGCAGCTCAGTTTTTAAATTCATAAATCTTTTTAAAATATATTCACCATGTAAAACTCGGGGAAAAATGTAATTCAACATTCGCATTTCGTATAAAATTGCATTTTATTTTTTTTACATTGTGTTACACTTCACTTTGTCACTATAATTCAGTCGCTATTTTTAATTCACGCTATTCATAAGTTTTACGAGCAACTTTTAAGTGACAACTATAATAAAAATGATCAAAAAAGAGTGCACCTGTAAATCTTTTACTAGAATGTTTGACTAATGTACTTAGCCAATGAAAATTTTGACAAACTCATTATAATATCGTATATTTTTAGTGTAAAAGAATTACTGAAGCAGTCCCATTCCCATGATTAATTTTTCTATGCATAGCTACCAAAAAAATATTGCTTTATATAGTATGTGGTCAAACAACAACGATAAGGTTTTATCAGACAAGTATTTGATATACTTAGCATTAACGATGCATGGCATTTGTGGTTCAAACGAGTAGTTTAAATATGGAACATGAATGTTATTTTCAAATATAGCCGAATGTACTACCGATGAAGAATCTAAAATATGCATTAATATACAAATGACTTAGCATCAAATAATTACGTGCCTTATCATTTGAACTTTTGATAATTAGGAAAAATATTTTGTTACAAACAACTTCATATGTATAGATGTGTATACTCTGTGTGTAAATATGTGTATGGATGTGTGTGCTTGTGTTTATGTATCCATATTAATATGTATAGTTGTATTATTTTTAAAAATTAGATTGTAAACTCAAATTTATTACAAATCCCACTTTCCAACAGCTTTTATCGTAATTAATTGAAGTTAAAGCTAAATAAAACAACAAAGCTTTCATACATTATACAGAATAGATTAACCCCAATACACCGAAGAAAATTGATTAACTTTGATAAAACAATGAGATAACAAGAAACTCCACGATTTATCAGCTTAAAATTAAAGATTACAGATAGTGGAATTGCAAAAACTCTTGCTACAATCATGTTATCCGAGAAATTGCCAACTGATTAGGGATTTTAATACAACGAGGTCTTTTTTGTCTATATTAGTATCTTTTTCATCATAGAACTTCGTACATTAATATGCAATTATAAGTTACACAATCCCATAATATACGTTATATCAATTGAGTCATGGGGGAAGCCAATATTGTTCACCGCTGTCTTTATCACTTCACACCACTTTCACCATTGTTACCCTCACACCCACCACCACAATACCACTACACCCGCCACCATCGCCACACTATTGTCAGCACCACACAACCACTTTCACCACACTGGCGCCACCAACACCGCCATAGTCACCACAACTACCACTAGAGTATGTTACATTACCGCCACGACTACCATTACTATCACTATGATCACTACTCAACTGCCATTGCCACCACACCATGTTCTCACCACCGTTGCTACTGCCAGCACTATAACTACCGACTACTGTCACTAGCGCTGCCAGCACTATAACTACTGACTACTGTCACCAATGCTGCCAGCAATGACTCTTTAATACCACCACCGCCGCCACCACAACTATATCCATCGCTAGACTGCACACCACCACCACCACCACTGCATCGCCATTGTCACCAACATTGCCCCCAGCGACATTCGAATACCACGAGCACCGTTACCATCACTAGACCGCCCAACACTACCACTATTGATGCAACACCATCACCACCAACACTAACGACACTGCTGCCACCATCACTATTGTGATCAACACTAGCAACACTTGAATAACAAAATCACCACTACCACCGTTACAATCATTAGATTGCCCCACAACCACCACAGTTGAAGCCACTCCACCGCCATCATTGTCATTATTATCGCCACCATCACTATCGTCATTGCCCCCACCATTAATGACGCCTTAATAACACAACGACCGCTAACATTACAATTTGCTACCCCACTACTTAATGCCACGCCACACTAATCACTTTCGCCAAAGTGCCACTACACCATAACTTACACTGTGATTATAACTCGCACGTTACTGCCAATGTTTGTCCATAGATGAAACGGAAATATAGTCATAAAATTATACTCCCATCTCATTTACACTATCATTTTTAGTGGTGGAATTTAATCATAGTAGAATACGAACTATAGATGTAATTATGACATTACAAAAGGAGATTGTGTCATTAAAGTATTAGTATAGTTTACTAAAATTATTCAAGTTTTATAAGGGACTAAAATTGTGCAACAAAGAGATTAAGAATTGCTAGAGTCAAATTAAAATTAAATTAGATAATTTTGGATATAACCATTAAATTTAATTTGCCTTGAAAAGAAAAACTTTTTGGGTGCAATTATACTATGAAGCCTACTTTTCGTACCTATGCACCTCACCCCACACTGCATTCCTAGAGAAAAATTCGATGGCCAAACAGTACTATCTACTAGAATAGATCAGGACTTGACCAGACCATTTGAATTTAAAGCATGTAGATGAATTATCATACAAGTAATAATAGAACTTTAGTAGGAAGAGTTGTCTAAGTCAGCAGAATTAGGTTCCCAACAAGAAAACAATGATGGACTTAAACAAACCAAGCCTTTCCCATAAACGCCTAAATCATACCATAAAGCCACTAGTCTGCTTTCTTCTTTACTCTAAGTCTCTGTATCCAACTTCCAACCAAACAAAACACAAAGAAAAATCTGGTGAACGCACACACACACACACACACACAGAGAGAAACTAGTGAAAGCAATACAACAAGAAAATCACAGCACAAAGGTAATATTGGTTTTGATCTTTCCTTTTCTACACTCAAGCCTTTATTTCCATAAGCTGCTCATAATCCTTTCTTCTCTTAGGATAGACAGTATGTCTTCATCTTCCTTTTCTACATTCAAGGGTATATTTCCATAAGAAACTGGTATTCATTTCTCCCTTAGGATAGACATTATGTCTTCATCTTCCTTTTCTACATTCAAGCATATATTCCATAAGAAACTCATAGTCTTTTCTCTTTAAGGGTAGACAGTATGTCTTCATCTCGATCAGCTGCGAGGGTAAAGGCAAGACTGTCTTTTGTCCCTCACAGATTCAACTTGCGGGGTTTCATGAATCATTACTATGGAACCATGTGAAAGTCACTGCTAGTACTGCTGGTGGAGGTGGCAATAGGCACTGGATGTGCAATTACTACAAGAAAGGAAACAAGTTCATACTCAAAGGTGAAGGGCCATCTGTTGGCAATCCATCTTTGTGGAGTTACTGCATGCAAAAATTTGAGTGCAGAGATCTTGAAGGCAGTAAAAAATGAGCACGATGAGGCTGAAAGAAGAAAGAACATACGTATTTGGAAGCAAGAAAACGGGTCGATTACCTCATGCTACCTGATGGATCAGATTTGTCACATAACAAAATTCAAGGCACGTGGTCCTTTGGAGAAAGCCTTTAACGTGGTAGAAAGAAATATTGTCGATAAAAGAGCAGCCCGCATGTTTTATGCTTTTGCTTTGTCATTCAACCTAGCTAGGTGCCCTTACTTCAGAAAATATTCTCAGACACTTGCTAACAGCAACATAGCAGGCTACTCTCCACCATCTTATGACAGGATTCGCACTACGTTGCTTGCACAAGAGAACGCACACATACTTCGCAAGTTGCAGCCCATAAAAGATACGTGGAAGAAGAAGGGAACATCACTGTGCTCTGATGGTTGGAAGAATAGACAAAAGAGGCCTTTTATAAATATGATAGCTGCGAATGCAGAGGGAGCTCTGTTTCATAGTGCAGTTGATGCAAGCGGAAATATTAAGGATGCAAGCTATGTAGTAAGCTTATTTCTCCCTGTCATCGAGGATATTAGAGAAGCGAATATTGTTCAAATTTTCTCACTGACAATGGAAGCAACTTCAAAGCTGCTGGGCAAATGATTGAGGAGATGTATCCTCGCATTTTTTGGACACTATGTGTTGTCCATAGTCTGAATTTAGCGATTAAGAGCATGTGTGATCCTTCAAAAAAATCGCCTCAATATTCGGAGTGTAAGTGAATAGCTGAGCTAGTTAATGATGTCCAAAGCATAAGAAACTTTATTGTTAAACACGGTATGGGGCTATCAATTTTCGATCGCTACTCAGATTTAAGTTTGCTAAAGGTTACTGAAACAAGGTTTGCTTCAAGTATTGTCATGGCAAGACGTTTGAGAGATTTGAAGCTACCATCAGAGAAGATGGTTAAGGATTCTAGGTGGAAGACCTACCGAGGCGATGGAAAAAGCCCAAAGGAAATCAAAGCTCAAGAAGTGAAGCAACGCATTGTCAATGATACTTGGTGGGATAAGCTGGAGTTTTATAGAGCCATTAATGGACATGTTAAGGGCTGCCAATACTGATGCACCAGTGCTACATCTAATCTATGATGTGGGATACAATGATCGAGAAGATGAAGTTGATAATCTTTGAACATGAAGGAGAGAACATAATCACAGGTAAATCAGCTTTTTTTTTTGTCATCCACAATGTTTTAAAGGCTAGATGGAACAAAAGAAACACTACTTTGCACTGTATGGCGCATTCCTTGGTTCCAAAGTACTACAGTGTAGTGTGGCTTGAAGGAGGAACTAATGGAATTTAGAGAATATCCCCTCACGAAGATCAAGAGGTGTCAATGAATAGGCTGAAATGCTTCAAGCGGCTTTTCCCAAATCAAGAAGATATTCGGACAGTTTGTGTCGAGTATGGGGAATTTTCAAGTGGCTCTGGCTATTTCAACCAAGCTCATGTCATTGAGGCAAGAATGTACGAAGAACCAATATCCTGGTGGGCTTATCATGGTTCTTCCGCGAGATTTGGCGTTCAAGCTACTCTCACAGCCCGCATCATCATTCCGCTATGAGAGAAATTGGAGCATATTCTGTGATATTGAAAAGGAACAAATTGGCAACAAGCAGAGCTGAGGATTTGGTGTTTGTACACTGCAATTTTGACTTATGGCTAGGAAAAAGAAGCATACACTGAGGGAGCCACAAAGTATTGGGACCTTTCTAAGTTCTTTGGTTAAATTCTTTTATCTATTTAGAAGACTCAACATTGATCAAGCATTTGTTAAGAGAGTTCTGAAATTTCACACGGTTGCAATCTTTTGTAGGTGGAGATAAGTTCAGTATTGATGGACACGCATCGACTGAGATAGCAGAACTATCCCTAGATGAACCAGAGATTGAAGTGGTCACCTTTGATGACAATGTGGAGAAACAACCAGTAGAAGTTGACGAACTTGGAGATCAAAATTTGGATATTGATCAGAGTGGGGATGAAATGGAGTAGACGCTCACTGCTGCAACAAGAGTTAGCAGAAGGTTTTATCATTTTTTGTGTGTGATACCTGATAAGTGAAGATTGATAATCTTTTCTGTGTTATAACTAATATACCTTTTGTATCCATATGGTCCATATCTAATCTTTCACTTAAACTTTTGTAACTCTGAAACGATGATATTTAATATAAGCTTTGATGTTTATGAGTTTATCTTTTAATAAACCCAGGCATTCTAATTTGTAACATAACTCAGTGTAAGCTGTTGTCTGCTGATATGTCATTCTATCTCTAGTATTATTTTATATCTGATTTGGTAATGCTCAGCAAGTTCCAAGTTCAAAAAGTTGAGAGATAAAACTGGTCAAGTCAATTTTATGGTGCAAGAAGATGCATGTGACTATGTAAGTCTAGTTATCTAATTCTAATCATAGTATGAAGTATCATCACGCCACCAATGATCTAAGTCTAACAACATTATTTGATTCATTTCAAAATGAAAACATACAGCTCAAGATGAAGATCGCTGGCCAAGTTGATCGTTAATTATCGAAAACCGACTGACAAGTGACAACAACTCAGCAACAGGTACTCCGCCACCCTCTCCAATAGTCCAATTTAATACATATCTTGATGCTCTACCTCACATTCCTAGCATTCTATTCAGAATACTTATTTATGTATTATAGTAATTAGTTATAGATGGTGTTTAGTAACGCACTACAGTAGGAACATAAATATAATATAAATATTACCCACGACGGGTCCCCGTACCCATGTCCAACTTTTGAACGGTGTCCACGTATCCTAGAATTTCGAAATATGCGGGTCTAACACTCAGACACGTATCCAATCCGGACACCGACACCGAGTCTATGTAACATAGACTGAACCTTAAAATTGCAACCGAAGTTTCATCTACTTGATTTTTTTCGGTGCATGATATTTTTCTAACATTTTATAATAGTGTTATTTATTTATCTGTCAAATTTTTGGTGTTGTCGGAAGATACACGCGCGGAGCGCGTTAACCAGTAGCTCTTTAAATGCATAAATGTCAATTGAAGTTGTACTTTGTGCATCTGACTAGCAAAGTAACATATCTAGAACTCGTATTAACGGTTGGATAACAAGACACATCTAACCCTTGCAAAAGATATTCTAGATTTTGTCCGAAAAGTCGAAGACTGTTGCTTTCAATTGTAAGTAACGAAAAGCATGAAATACAGAGGAACCACAAGCACAAAGGGACATAACGTTGGGTAATTACCAAGCCATGGCCGTTGTGTTACAATGAACTGTGCAGCCCTCAACCGCAAAGCTGATTCAAGCTCAGCAGGTATGTTTGATGCATAATCTGCAATTACTCAAATAATTAGCTAGAATTAAACCATCAAATTAAGGGAGGAAAACGTCAACAATTAAGGACCCAGTAAAGAAATAACAGAACACTGAAAATTGACGAATACCCAGATGGTAGAATCCAAAGAATCAACAGAATTAGTGATATAAATTGATGGGTGGTGTCATGAGAACGTCAACATTTCTAAGAAAAAAATTTGACATAAAAATATATGAGCGTGTACGAATTTTGCTGTTTGCTTCGTTACAATGATAGATTTTGGAAACAGGAATTAAAGAATTACCTGAAGTCATAACGTTTGGAAATCGGGATGGTTCTTACTTAAAGAGAATCGACGATTATTTCTCTGATTTTCCTGGGAAAATGAAAGGAATCAAGAAAATGGAGAAATGAAACAAAGCGACGAACTTGGACCAATTATCTGTCGTCTGGGTCCATCTAATAATGTTGAGGTGCACACATCCGGTCCTACGTAACGAGAGCGAGAGCAAACATGAAAAGCGAAGGATATTAAAAAGTTAGAACGTGTTTACGACCATGAAATTGATGAAATTTCATTTTAAATTTTTAAATTTTATCGTTTAGAACATTAAAAAGAGAAAGTAGAATTGAATTTCATGAGATTTGACTGGATTTGTTTCTATAGTGTGAATCCGATGAAAAATGATCGGATTTCATGAAATTTCGATTCACTTGAATTAAAAGTAATTATTTACTTATCTTATCATTTTTTTCTAGATCTCTCCAACAATAAATTAACCACCACCATCTTCATTGCCGCTACTACCAAACCACTTTACTACCACCGGCACCACAACTACCACCACTATTGCTGCCACCACCATTACCACTATTGTCGCCACCATCACTATCATTACTGTCACCACCACGCCGCCACCACTATCACTGTCGCTGCCGCCACAACCACCGCTAACACTACCGCCACCATTATTGCCACCACCTCTGCTACCATTAATGTCGTCACCACCACCGTCTTTGCCACCACCACTACTAGCACTGTCACCACCATGCCTCCACCATTACCACTGTCGCAACCATCACCATTACCGCCGCTACCGCCATCGCCACCACTACAACCAGCACCATCGCCACCGCTACCGTCACTGCCAACACTACCAGTAGTGCCACACCTACCACTATCGATGCCACTACTGCCACCACTACCGACACCGTCACCACTACTATCACCATCGCCGCCACTGTATCCCTCACCACTACAGTCACCACCACTGCCATCCCCGCCAGTACTGTCACAATTATCACTGTTGTCACTACTACTGCCACAACTACCACCGTTGTCACCATCACTGCCACCGTCACCACCAGTACTGCCACAACTATCATCGTCGCCACCACTATTACTACCGCTGACGCCGCCACCACCACCACTATGGTTGCCGCCACAGCCACCATAGCCATCAATAATGTCACCACCACCACCGTCGTCACCATTACTGTCACCACCACCATCACCAATGTCACCACTGCTGCCACCACTGCTACTGTCGCCACGACCACCATCATTATTGTCGCCGACACCACTATTGCCACCACCGCCACTATTATTGCCACCGACATCACTATTGGCATCAGTTGACGACCAACAGTTACATGTTGTTACATCTCAATACCACCACTACCATCACTTGACCACCTCACTACTTTTCACTGTAGATGTTGCTACTCCCGTGCAGTGCTGCTGCCACCACCACCACCAACTTGTGGTGGCACTAGCACACTTGAAACCACTTACCAGAAATTTATTTTTTATCGTAAATCAAGGATATAATTATCTAAAAATTTATTACCTTTCCATTTCCTCTATTCTCCAAACACAAAATTAGAATTTCATGATTTGAAATCCCTTTCATTCCAAACAAAAAAAAAGTGAATTGAATTTCAAATCCAATTCCAAATCTAAAATCCAAATCCTAAAAAATTGGTTCCAAGCGGACCGTAAGGACTTATTATTATTATCAAAAAAATTATAAAGGCGATGATACTTCTGGAGTAACAAATCAACTTAAATTTCATATTCAACTATGTGTAATTACGACAAATTTATAGAATTTCGTAGGCCTTTACATAGAGTTTTCAGAAAGTGCAAATCACCGGCTTGATTCAAAATGAATGGCCACAAAATGATAGTGTCGCTCAGATTTGTCCCTCAAACCCCAACCCCCCCGCACTTCACCACCGCTCATGCGCCGACACGGAAGCAGCGCAAGAACTCGGTACGGCAACACGCGACGGTGCCCGCGAGACTGGCGTCTCAAGCAAGTATGCCAATGCCACTGGCCGACTTCAAGCATCCACCAAAATGCATCTTTGTTCGTCACTATAACGAACTTGTGCGAATCAGCTATAACGAAAAAAATAATGATAGAGAAAAAAATGGGAAGAAATGGCCAAACTTTAGTTTTTAATCTACTGGACATGTCCAGTGCATTAAAAGCTCTGGAGAGATTTCAAATACAAGTGTCAGAGAGTATTCAAATACATGTGTAAGCACGACAAGTTGACATGTATTTGGTAATGAAGTATTAAAGCGCAAAGTGAAAGGAAGAGTAAGATGAGAACTAAAAGCGGAGTGTTAACCACTATAAAAGGCTTTGGTGACTTACTCATGCTCCTCTTTATCTAAATCCACATTAAATTACTTTGAAGTTAGTTGATGCGAAGGAAAGTAAGTTTGTAACTACGTGGAGGTGCCACAAAGGATGCAGTACGAGTCAGCTATCAGATGTATAAAGTAGGACATAGTAAGGGTGGAGTAAGGGCAGAGAGCAAGGCTTCCCAGATAGGCCATGAAGAATGGTAGTGTTGTGAGGATGGGCTGAGACGAATAGGGCCGATAGTCAACAGTCCAAGTCAGGGTCTAATGTCAGGGTCCGATGTTATGTCCCATGTCACGGTCCAATTGTGTTTCTCTCTCTAGAACTCAATATCTTTGGATTCTAGAGTGAAAACGTGCTCGTATTAAATGAGATAATTATGTCCAAAATGAATTCTAAAGTCCATTATTTATACGCAAAAGTATGCATGTTTCATCAGTTGACACATGTGGTCCCCTGGGAGTGACACATCACCAGGGAGTCCATAAATACTGATGCCCCTTTTGACTATTGGTTTTCGCTCTCTGCCTACCTCACAAAGCATTGGTCTACTCGTCTGAAAAGACTGACCACACAGCGTCGACATGATCAGAGTAACTCATTCCCCTAGCCACTGGTCCAAAGCCCTTACTGAATCCCACATGGGTGCTTCATGAGACACGAAGAAAACCTGACAGTGGCAGGGGGGGTCCCTACGGTTGACTGTCAGGTAGACTAGACGCCATGCCTTCCGAAGACATGCTCCCATCTCAAAGTAAGACGATTACCAAAAATGTGAGTGCGACATGGTCACAGCTCAGTCGTGCTTGGTGTCATGCAAGCCGCCCCAGGCGGAGATAGCTTCTGCAGGACAAGTCTATCCTACTGTGAAGGGTCCTCATGCCGGAGCATTATGAGCAGAGCCCCTCAAAATGCTGCACACTTTGGAGAGTAGGTCAGAGCATGTTCCACGTCCACGACGGGGGCTCATGGTGTCGTGAATGAGTGCGGTGCCCAGGGGAATGAGATACGAAAGTGGCTCACATGCGTGGTACCAGGGGCACGAGTCATGAAAATGGCGCATGGGCGTGGTGCCAGGGGAATGAGTTATGAGAATGGTGCACGGGCGCGGTGACGTCTCTCGTGGTATGGTGCCAGAGGCACGAGACATGAAAGTGGCACACGGGTGCGGTGTCAATGGCACGAGTCATGAAAGTGGAGCATCGGTGTGGTGATGTCTCTCACGAGATGATACCTGGTGCTAGAGGCACATGCCATGGGCATTGTGCCGGGGCACGTGATGCATGAACGGTGCATGGGTGTGGGTGATGGTTTTCGTGGAGGTGGGCATCATGTTAGGGGCACATGACGCATGAACGGCTCATGGATGTGAATGACAGCTATTGCGAAAATGACGCATGGGTAGGGGCGACTAGTTTCATGGAGGCGGCACTTGACCACGGGTGATGGGCATCATGGAGTCGAAGTACGGGCGATGGGCATCGTGGAGTCAGCGGACGGGTAACGGCGGGCATCGCAGAGATGGCCCGCAATCACGGGCGATAGGCACCCCAGAGCCGGCACGTAGGCGATGGCCAGCGTCACAAAGACAGCGTGTGGCCGTAGGCAATGGATGTCGCAAAGTCAGCATGCGAGTTACGGCAACCATCGCGGATGGCACAAGGTTGAGGTGAAAAGCAAGCATTAGGGGTGAAGGTCGTTAACCCCTAAGGGAAAGGCTAGCCGACCCCCATAAGGGGAAGGCCGACGACCGCCATAAAGGAAGGACGCTGACCCAGGGCAAGGCTGGCCGACCCCTTTAAAGGCAAGGCCGCTGACCTTCTAAGAGGAAGGCAGGCCGACCTCATAAAGGGGAAGGCCACAGCCAACCCTCACGGGGAAGGAGCATCGACCCCCAAAGAGGATGCATGTGACCGACTAACCAATCCCCAAGGGGGAAGGCGTGCAACTGACTAATGTCAAATGGGTTTGCATAAGTTGAGACGTGCCTACGTCGTTACGCTAGCGACCATGGGTCGCATAAAAAAGATTCTTAGCGATGAAGAATCGTAAAAAAGGCAAAAAAATACATGTGACTTAAGCATGAGTGTTTTGACCGGTTTGAAGCGTTGAAAGATAGACCGTTAACTACCGTTACTTGTCACGCAAAATAGGACCCACTGTGGTGGGCCCATGGGTGCGACCAAGATAGGTTAGGTAGGGGCGACCCGAGCAGGCATCGTACGCATAAGCGTTGGTGAACAAAAATAAATGTAGCGAAAAAAGACGTTATCAAAAATAACGATAGCGATGAAAAATGATGTGATCGAAATAAGCGGTAGCGGTAAAAGGTGTCATTTTTTAAGAAGTGCCGATAACGAAGTAAAGTTGTTATTGAAAATAATGGTAATGCAAAAGATGTAATGGTAGCGAAAAAAGGGATTGCCCGTTAAAAAAGACTTAGTTAAATTTTGAGGGGAAAGACCTCAAATTTTGAAATATGAATGAGTGGTTAGGATTTAATATTGGCCCAAGTACATAAGAAAGACGATAGGTGTGAGTCCTTCACTTGTGCATTCAAGACTTTGAGAAAGAAATAGATAGCGGAGAAAAGAGGGGAAAGAGAAAATGGAGAAAAAGAGAGAAGGAAGAGGCTTAGAGGTTCACCATGATAAGGCTAAGGACTTCACAAGAAGCTCAAAGATCCAGTAAGAGTTTGCGGCCTAGTGGAAATGGGGAAAGACAATGTGTGACCGGCCGACCTCACATGGAGGGCGACCGTAAGGTGCTAGCTATGGCCAAATCGGGGCCGACTGAGCATGAAAGGGGTTGATGAGGGCTTCAGAAGGAGGGGAAAGGGCGTTGGGGATAGGAGTGAAGGACAGGTGGACGAGGGATGGACTGAAGTAGTGGCTGACGAAGTGCCCACCGAAGGCACGGTTGGGCAGAGGGAACGGGCCCAGGGTATGGGGGAGTTGGAAGGGACAAGGGGGAAAGGGAAGGGGACCAAGGTTAAGTAAGGGGCATGGGGAAGGAAGTGGGGCAAGGGGAAGTGAGAAGGAGGCCGAAGGGCGGTTGGGTGCATCACCCTAACAGTCTGTCAGGGTCAAAGCAAAGGGGATTGATATAAGGGGGAAGAAGGGTGAAGTGAGTAAACGAGAAGGGGGGAGAAGCTACGGGCCGAGGTACGGAGGCTGACCAAGGCTAAGACACAGAGTCCGAGGCAGAGGTGTCAGTCGTGGCTGAGGCACTCCAAGGCCATAGGCCGCGCAACAATAGGGGCGATATTATGGTGAAAATGACACGAGAAAGCTGTAACGCCCCAGTTTTATTTTCGGTGCGTTAATGCCAAATACACAGAGATCAGATAAAATCCTATAATTATCATAAGACTCTTAAATGGTAATTCAGAACAACCTTAAAATATCATAAAAACAGAGTCAGAAAACCTTTAATTTTTTTTATCACAAATCTCCCAAACGGTCGATCAGAGCATATATTAATAATTCCCAAAATACATCAATATCTGACATAGGGGCCCAAAGTTTTTATACAATCCAAAATTCCTCCAACACGGAGTTTCGATACGAAACCTAAGTAAAACTAACTTGTCTTAGTTGTTACATTTAAATGGCAATACTAACTCTGAAATAAGACAGCTAACTCTTGGTCACACAGCTAGCATTTCGAATCCGAAATCCCACCTACTAATCACCTAAAAGGAAAAATCACAAGGAAATGAGCCAAATGCCCAGTAAGGTCGCTCAAAGGACCGATCAAACAAAACAAAAATCTGAGAAACGAAATTTCAGAAGTACAAAATGTTTCAACGGAACAGATAATCAAACTATATTTCAAATGTCAAACTATATCTGAATACAAAGATAGACACAAGTTTTCAACGGACTGATAATCAAACCAGATTTCAAATGTCGAAACATATCTGAATAACAAAATTTCAAAGGCACACCAGTTTCAACTGAACAGAGATCAGACCAAATATCAAATGCCAAAATATATCTGAGTATGAAAATAGACACTAGAGAGTCATTCAGAAAGTGGTCACATACGTTATTCCTGACATATGAGGTCGATTAAGAAAGTAAGATCGCGATCTCTTGCTCAACTCCCCTGAGCTAGCTCACGTCTCAATCCACGTGGGTAAGTGAAAATAAGTCACATACACTGTGACATGGCTCATAAAGTCACCAAAACAAAAATCTCAAAATAACCGTTATCAAATATCGGACATTTCAAACCATATTCAATCAAAATAACATTATCAAATTACGAACTTGTCGAACAATAAGTAGAGTTTATGAAATAATGACAATCATATATCACTAAAACGAGCGATATCAATATGTCAAATTCTGAGGTCAAACAAATTTGATAGAATTTGATTTTCACAAATCATATAATTGGCAACAGGTCATTCTTAACAAAGTTCAAAACAAAAAGGAGAGGAAGAATCACTTATCTCCATTTGAAGAAGTTTAGATTTCAAAAGAATCTAAAGACTTACATGAGCGATTGGTCCATCGCTGATTTGAACTTCAAAGATTAAACCCTTACCTTAATCAAGCCTTTGAGAAATACCAATCCTTAAGCTCCACCATAGAGCTCCCCAACTTCACAAGCCTTCTCTCTTTCTCTCTCTCCACCGCAAGGGAAAAAGGAATAAAGAACCCCAAAAAGGCTAGAAAAAGGAAAAGAAAGCTATTTATAGGGGGAAATTTTTTTTAAGTTTCTATTTGACCGAAATAGCTTTCGGTCTACCGAAAATAGTTTTCAGTTGACCGAATCCAACAGAGGTGAAAAGTTACACTATTCATTCAAACCAATACAAGTTTAATTCGACTAAATCCTTCGACCGTTTCTTTTCTCAATTAAAACACTTTTCATTCGACCGAAACACGTTTAAGTCGACCGAAAGCACTTTTAAGTCGATCGAAAACACCCTTAATTAGCCCAAAAATACTTTTAAGTTGACCGAAAATACTTTTAATTCGACCGAAAATAATTTTGAGTCGACCGAAAACAGTTTTGAGTCGACTGAAAGTACTATTCGTTAGACTAAAAGTTACTGTTCATTGACTAAAAGTTATTGTTCATCAACTAAAAGTTACTGTTCATCAACTAAAAACTTCAGAAACTTGTATTCGACCGAAAACTAGTTTTCAGTTGAATTAAAACTTTTAATTCGACCAAAAACTTCAGTAGCTCATTTTACACACAAAAATCTCTTCATTCGAAGCAAAACCTATTCTCATTCGACTGAAAACTTCAGAAACTCCGAAATACCATTTTTCTTCATTTTGATTCGAATGACACCACTTTCATCCAACCGAAAATTTCAGAAACAATACCAAATCATTTACTTAATTTTAACAAAAGATCACAAACTTATTTATTCAAGAATAATAATTTCACACAAGAACAAAAAAATTTGGAGTATTACAAAAGCAATGGGCTCGACCGCTAGGTGGAGTGACTAGCCGGCAGTATTCGTTGCGAGGTACTACGACCACGCCCACGCCGGTCCTTGGGATGCCTGCTTTGACCGAGGAGTTGGGGGTGTCATTGACATTTGATGATGGCGAGATGGGGAGTTTTGATCCTAAGTCGAGCAAGAATAACACGTTGTAAGCTGTAAAGAGCGTCATACCCAGTACACCGGATAGAGTTATTTGGGTGGCCAATAGAGGGTTCATTGCACCTTAGAGTGGTCCGTTGATGGGTGAGAGACCTGTGGTGCCGTCACCTTACATTCAAGCTCCGAGTTAGGAAGATGCACCTATCATGTCGCTGAGATATTTATCGGCCCTACTAGCCGAGAAAGAAGACATGCACTAGTCACTTATGGTGTTCAAGGGCCATAATGCGATGCCATTAGGATGGGATTTCTGGTGCGACTATATTTTGCAGAGTTCGGCATGAACAGAGACACTGCAAACATTGCAGTTGACGTCGGCCACAGAGATCACGGTGAGGGGGTTGAAGCTGGCCAGAAATACCACGGGTATGACATTGTTGCTGGCAAGATGGAGTTCTCAGACACATACATTTGTGACAGAGTTTGGGGAGATCGGGTCGACATTACTTGATGTCGTGATGCTAACAGGGTTACCTATGCATGGGGTAGAGGATGTTTGGGCACTTCGACTGAGCTTGGAGGAGCGTGTGCTACAGACGAAGCTATTGGACATTCTGGCCGAGACAAAGAAGCACAAGAAGGACACATACGGCGGATGGATCAGGCGCTTCTTTGTGTTGTGTAGGTTCGTATGGGATAGAAGTTGGGTCAGTCGGCCAAGTTTGTTATGGATCCTTACTACAAGGAAGAGAGATATAAGATGGTTGTATTCTTAGCTATGTTCTTGTCGAGGTAAGTATTGTACTGTTGTCTTTTCCTTGTTGCTTATGTATGTTGGATATTTTGTCATTGTCTTGCCATGCGCTGCATGTTAATCTTGTACTTTGAAAATTTTTGTAGTTTGAGAATTCGTTTCACTCTACCTGCACTGCACTATATGTTGTTGTATAGGATAGAGCCTCAATGTATGCTATCTGTGCACCTGTAGGTTTATATTTGAGGGGACGTTAGAGGATCGCGTTGCCCCTAGGATGTTCCCACTGGCCATTCGGATGGTGAGGGAGAGGCGGGTTGGTCTTGCCTCCAAATATTTGGGCACTTTGTATTCACACCTAGATTCATTTTCCAGCGACGTGAAAAGATCACATGGGTGTTATCAGGTGTTGATGTACGTAACTGGATGTTCCTTCAACGGTATTTGTATGAGTGCTACGCACACTATCAGCTGGCAAGGTATCTGCAGGTGCATCCTTGTCCTCTAATGGGCGATATGATGCGGCTGGATAGGCTATCACGACATGTGGCCATACGGGGTAGTGATGGGTGAGTATTTGCATAAGCAGGCATCAGGAAGCCCGGATGTGCACTGGCAAAGGTGTTAGAGAGGCAGGATGAGTGTGTGTCACGCCTATATCTTGACATGTATTCTTTATACAGACTCCCACCATGGCTGTATGTGCAGCACATCCGGACACTGCTGGCTAGCAGATGTGACCTAGAAGCAGGATAGGTGGCTCTGTTGGTATCGTATTTCCAGGGGTGGCTCCATGTGTTGACAAATAATGGCGGGAAGGTATAGTTTGGATCGTCTTTCATTGGCCTTTGGTTATGATTTGGAGCCCTCATGTGGGTATGATAGGCCATGGATTGTAGAGACAGCCTTCTGATACACCATACTCAATAGAGCCCATAAGTGCCTGGCATCGACTGAGGACTGGAGGCTGCCTGACACATTATCGATTGGGGTGGTGATGGTTGAGTATGCGAGATGGCGGGAGAGGCTGAAGGCTGCTTAGGAGGATTGGTTATCCCAGCCGTCGGCTAAGGGACGAAGGGTCGATATGTTTACTTGCGACAGGGAGGGTGAGCTTAATATCGACATCGAGCACGAGACGATCTAGGATGCCAGCATTGATTGCCAAAGGCTCTGGGGCCAGCTCAGAATGGGATGTCTATGAGGGTGTCAGGGAGCCTGATGATTATGTTAAGGAGAATGCTATTGCTGAGAAGCTGGCTATTCATGTACCAAGGGCCAGTAAGGGTTCCCTGTCATCGTGGAGAATGGAGATGATGGAGAGGGCTCAGTAGGCGTGCTATGGGCCTAAGAGGTTACAAGTGGTGCTAGATGAATAGCATTCTGAGGTTAAAATTTATCCTTTTTCTTTATTTGTAGTTGCCTGTACTATATGTGCCTATGATCTAATATCTCTTCATGTTTGCTTGGTAGGAGTTCGATGATGGAGATAGTGAGGAGCATGATGAGCCAAGCTCTGAGGTTGAGGCTGTGGATGCTATGGCAACTAAGAAGATCAAGACATTGGACACTTGGGCGGCAGAGGAGGTTGAGACATTGGATGCTAGGCAACTAAGGAGGTCGAGGCGGTGGCACAGGCAGCAGGCAACTTTATGGAGCCAGATAGCGGACCGAGTTTGTCACCTGTCCTCGAAGAGACAATAGGGGCTTTGTACAGTAGCCAGGTGGGCAACTCTCAGATGTTTGATGTCGTGGGAGACTGGTTGACTGGTAAATAGATAGATGTTCAAGCAGGGGGTCGTGATGAGCCGCTGACAGTTATACATGCAATGGTTATAGGCCCGACATTGCAGTAGGAGGTTTTGATTTTCTTGCTTATGCTTCCTAGGGATACATTGTCAGGATCAACGGCCAATGTCAGTGATATTTTTTCGCGATGCACTTTAGTGCTGTTGGCCTGAGGGCTGCTATAAAGCTCTTTGGTGCCCTCTCAGTGGGTGGCGGGGTAATAACGCCCGGTGATGCCAGCGGAGGGTCTTTAGTTGGGTAAGTGGACAGGGCACCATGGGATGGTGTTGGACTATCAGCTGAGGTATTGTGCTGGGTGGAGATGATCAGGGCAAGACCGTAAACCTTTGTAGGGTCGATTACTGTGTGAGGCACCTCATTTTCTAGAGTGGAATACACTACATTTATGGAGTGGTTGGTGACCTTGGACCTAGTGCCGACGTCAAGCTAGACTTCAGAGGTCATATTGCAATTTTTTTTTACCTCATACCATTTGTGGCTCTCGGATTCCAGTTAGAGTGGTTGGCTGATTACATTAGGTTGAGGAGTTAGAGTGCAAAGGCAACAGCGGGCTTGACTCTTGTAGGTGCCCAGGAGGTATTGTTGCTGGAGATGAAAAGGAAGGTGGTAGAGTTACGGATACAACTTATAGAGACAGAGAGGCAGCTGACCGATGATGAAGGTCGGTAGACAGAGGTGGAGAGGCGACACGCTGAGTAGGATGCCAGATGATCCGACCTGCAAACATAGTGGAGGGCATTGGAGGCTTGCACTTTCGAACCGATTAGAGCGTTGCTTGCTCCCCTAACTTAAATAGTTATTTTACTTTACTTTTTCTTGTAGACATTAAGCCCAGTAGTGGCCTGTAAAGCTTGAAGTTGTATTCATTCTGATTATGGTGATATTGCAGTCATATGTTTCCTTGGCATATGTACTTGTTGTTGTATGATGTTTATCTTTTGTTGTACTTGGATGACTTGCGTGTCTAGGTAGCTTCCAGTTGTCGTTCCTCCCTCCCTACTCGTAGCTGGATACTTAGTTAACAAAGGTAGAAATAAAATTGTACATGTGTATACAAAAGTTAAGGTAAAAGAATGATATTGCATTGATAGTATTGAGGCCAAAATGCCATTACATGAGTGAAGTGAAAACTTGTAATAATCAACAAAAGTTAGAAGTCTATAAACAAAAAGTGCTATTTTTGTTAAGTGTTCTAAGCTTTGGGCAGGCAAGGGTGGGAGGACCAACCTGTAACTAACTACGCATAATACTTCTTCAGGTACCGGCCATTGATAGGGACAATGATTTGTTTGTTGTCAGGGTTAAGCAGGAGGTATGAGCCGCTGTCTCTAACTGCATGCCCTTGAAAAGGACGTCCTAATTTGGCGTCAACTTAGGGGCTAGCATGTTGGCGCATACATGCTTGACAACTTAAAGGACAAGGTTGCCTTCAACAAATAACCGTGGTTTGACTGATTTCCCATAGGCTTTTTTGTGCTGCTCATGATACTTCTTCATTTAGCATAAAGCACTGGCTCTTCTTTCTTCAAGGCCCTGAAGGGCTACAAGTCTGGTTTCTTCCTCCCCAAGGCTGCTACATAAGGAGAGTCTGACAGAGGCAACTATAAGCTCGACTGGTACCACACTCATCGCTGTAGATAAGGGAGAAGGGTGTGGCCTTCGTTATTGTGTTTCTAAAAGTCATGTAAGCTAAAAGCGCCATATTTGGCTTCTCAAACCACGACCTGTTCTCGTCATGGACCATTCTCAACAGAATGCATAGTGGAGTTTTGTTTAACGCTTCAGCCTGACCATTGCCCTGGGGGTAGTAAGGAGTTTAAGTAGCATGGTTGATGCAGTACCCCTCCATAAGAGCTTGGATCTCCCTATTGATAAATGGGCTTATCGTTATTGAAGATGATACATTAGGGAATGCCAAAATGACAGATGATATGGTCATGCAATAGGTTGGAAATGACTCCTCCCATAACCCTCCGTGGAGGTATGGCTTAGACCCATTTAGTAAAGCATTCAATTGTGACCATAACCCATATATGACCTTTGGATGGCGAGTGGATAGGGACGATGAGGTCAAAAGCCCAAGAGTGAAATGGCCAAGTGGCCAGTATCATATAGAGGTCCGACTCTAACAAGGCTCGCAATGCTGGACATGAGAGATGGAGTCGGACTCTATAGTCGGCCATTTAGTACCCTAATCTTAACAATTCTGAATACAACTTATGAGATCCCTGACGCTCACCAAAATCGCCATGTGCCTTCACTGATCATTTGTACTACTTGAGCACCCTGCAGGCATTGTAGAGTGCGCCTCAAAAAGCCTTTGCGAAATAACTCGTCTTCTGTCATAGAATACTAAACTGATTTCCTTTTGAAAGACTGAGCTGAACTGCGGTCAAGGGCCAGAAACCCATGGGATAAGTATTGGATGAAAGGCTGGCAGCAGTCACCCTGAACGTCAATCATAAGAGCTTCCGCGTTGTTTGATGCATATAGGCATTCAGGACAATCCAACTAGATATCTGAAGCGTCCTTGGCCAAGAATGGCCAAAAGAAGACCATGCGCTGAAGGCGACGGTATAGAGGGGGGTTGTTGAGGCTGCAACACTTATAATGGCTGAGTTAGAGTTTTATTTTGATTCTGCAGTGCCAAACACCTGGCTAGAATGCCTCTAGGGAAACGTCTGTACAAGAAATCTACTAACATCAAGAAGTCTGTAAGGATAGAGGCATAAGCAAAAGATGGTGTCTTGAGCAGGTCGACGATTGGCTGCTTCAAGATTAGGTTTAAAGTTATACATGTTCGGTTCTCTTGATGATGGTCAGCATCTGCTGTTCACCATCGACTTCTATTTTGGACCAATTATGGCCAATCTACTAACATGAAGAAGTCTGTAAGGATAGAGGCATAATAAAAAGATAGTGTCTTGAGGAGGTCGACGATTGGTTGCTTCAAGATTAGGTTTAAAGCTATACAGGGTTCGGCTCTCTTGATGATGGTCAGCATCTGCTGTTCACCATCGACTTCTACTTTGGGTGCAATTATGGCCAATCTATCAGCATGTATGTTGGGGCACCTGTTGTGATATTCATATTAGACATGGACAAGTCTTCATTCTAAGTGTTGTACCAAGACACGATAAGGTGACAAGGCTAGCTCCTTGACTGCGAACTCCCTATCATCCTACTTCATAATCAAGTTTGAGTCTCCTTTTACACATAGTGACTTAGCTCCCATGCTGATGGACAGCATGAGGCTAATGACAAGCGCCTCATATTCAGCTTCGTTGTTAGACACCAGGAATGCCAACTTCAAGGATATGGAGGTGATAACACCATCCGAGCTTCAAAGGACTATGAAGGGCACCTTGTCGAAGGGGTGCTCCATTGGGACCTTACTAGTGGCTAAACTGTCAAACTCAAGTGTCCATAACTCATCAATGTCAGTGATTAGGATTTTCTCCTCTCTAAGAAATTGGTCCGAGGTCGATTCATAGTGTTGGCATGGAAAGAAGGCCAGGAAGTCGGCAAGATCTTGGCTCTGTAAAGCTGTAGGGTTCTTTATCGTCAGGCAGAACTCGGCCAGGAGCAGTAACCAGCAGGTGAATCACCCCAGGGCAAGACAGGTGAGCATATACTGGAGTAGGTTGACCTTGGGGACAAACGTGATCTGAAGCACCAAAAAAGTAGTGTCTGAATTTATGTGAGGCGTATACCAAGGCTAGACAGTGCTTCTCGAGCTCTGAGTAATTGGCTTTGGATTCCTTGATAGTCCGACTGAAGTAATAAACCGGACGCTCCACCCCATCCACCTCATGGGCAAGTAAAGCCCCTATGGACCTAGGCGTGGAGGTTAAGTACTGTAAGAGTGGGATACCCTGTTGTGGCACAACCATGGTTTGAGGTGAAATGAAGACCAACTTGATATGTTTAAAAGCTTATTGTTAGGGTGCACCCCAACTCCACTGGGCGTGTCACGACCCGAACCCACGGGTAGGCCTGTGAGCTAGATACGTGACCGGCTGCAGACCCAATGGACTCCAACCAAGGGCTCTGCCAGGCCTTACTACAACATGTACACAAAAATCTATAACCAAGTAATTTAAATCTATCTCCTTAATAATATTTCTAAAATCACGCTTATAATTTCTCAATAAATCCCCAATGACATTCTTTATTTAACAACTAACATAGATTATTTTAAATCCGGTGAAGATCTAAGCTCCGGAAAGAAATCTCAAATTACAAATTTAATACTAGCATACTACCTAATGATTTATTAAATAATCTAAGTGGACTACAACTCCTCTAGCAGTCGTCTACCATAAACCTTGTGGCCTTCATCAGTGTCGGTTCCATCTAGATCATCACGTGAAAAATATTTAAAAGAGTGAGCTTGGGCCCAGTAAATCATGTACCATATCCTTAAAATAGGTTTTGGGATTCATAAAAACATGACATGGTTTTCTTCGATTTAAAAATGGTAAACATTTTCCCAAGAGATACTATACATATATCTACTTTTATGAAAATAATTCATCCAAGATTCTCAGAAACTAAGTATGACATCAAGAAGGCTCATTAACAACTATCACAGCTCATCATAACTTAGGTATGTTGCGGTCAACGTACATTCCCCCTAACTAGGGCCTATAATCCCTACTCCGCCTAAGATAAATATTATTCGGTCAGGGTAAGCGCCCCCCTGACGAGGGCCAACAATCCCTCCTTTGTCCAAGATACATATTATTGTGGACGCAAGGCCGAACCACGAGTAACAGTACTGTGCATCAACTTATCGTCCCATTGACCAGGACCCAACAATCCAACTTTCTCCCTTGGATATGGGGCACAACAACCAAGCCAGAAATACCGTTTCATTCACCATAAGCCAACTTTAAACTTTAAAACACTACTCATAGAAACATTCCATGGCATTTTTTATGCATTTTCTCATCAACCAATTTACACAAAAACAGTAGCGTGTGAAAGGCTTTAAAACTTTTAATTGGAACAAATCATTTATATATATACATAGATGGAAAATAGGGTACACAGAGGAATATGGTAGGAGTACTTACCTGAATAGCTAAGCTGTTTCGGTTCTTGTTTCCAAACTTGCCCTAGTTGTTGGCTATCGAAACCTAAACAATAAACCATACATATGTTATTTATTGCCGCTCAATCGTGCTAGGTGCTAAATTTTCCCCGAGTGCGCAAACTTACCTAAATGCTCCTAGACTTATGTAAAATTACCAAATTATCCCAATGCCTAACGTACCATTACATACTCAATATAACTCAAAACATCCTTTTAAACAACTAAGTGGGTTTTTCGGACAAAAATGGCTGTTCTGAGAATTCTCCATTCAAAATCCCAAACCGTTCCTTAAATTGAGCGCTAAGGTTCTTATTCCAAAGTATATCCAAATGGCACCAAACTACCACGAAATTTCAGAAGCTTAAGCATCTCAGTATATTTAGATCATTGTAAAATTTTTGACTAAAAGTAATTTTGTTTAGCTTATTAAATAATTCAAAAGACTATTTTCAAAATAAGATTGTTTTAGGCCTTTTGCATGCCTAGAAAAATCCCATAAATTTCTACATTGAAGATTTCACAAAAATAAGGCTAGTTTTAGTTTTGCACTTTGCCCAAATTTTCTCAGAAGTGGCTTAAAAAGTGTTGGGCAATGTACTAATCTGTAATTCTGAATACAATATTTTTCAGTAAACCCTAGTTTTATAGATTGAACATTTTGAGGAAGAAACATGACGAATCTTAAAAAACTCAAAATACAAATTTAAATTAGACTTTCTAAGGTTTTCAAAAATATAAGTTTCAGAAAAATCCAATGAGTAGTGACTTCTCTACTATAAATCGAAATAACTGATCAAAACAGCACATCTCTGTGCAGACCAGTTTTATTCAATGATTATTTTGGAGTAGAAATACTATGAATCTCAGAAAACTCAAAACTGAAGTTGAAGAGAACTTTCTGGGGTTTCTATAAATATAAATTTCACAAAAATACCATGAGTAATTAAGTTTCTATGACAAATCAAAATGGCTGTCAGAAACCAAAAATTCTGGACTTCTATAGTTAATTGTTTTTAAGATTGTTTTTTAATGCGCAAACGTGGGATTCTGAAAAAACTCAAAACTAAAGAGTTGAAGGCAACACAACAAAGTTTTCAGAAAGGGTAAAATTATATCAATCGAAATTGAAATAAAGGAGATACAATAAAAAAAAACATAACCCTGTCTTATGCTACTCTACAACAGTCTTATTCTCAAACACACCAAAAGCTATCAATTTGACACCTAACATATGTATATAAATCATTCAAATTCATGGCTAAAAAGATAGAGTTTAGGGATTTTATTACCTTGAATTTCTCTTTGCCCTAGCTTGGTTTTTCCCTCCCTTTTCTCTCCTTTTTCACATGAAACAAGGGTTGGCATATCTGCTAGGACGGCTGCCCTCTTAAGACTTCCTTTATAAATGGTTGCCCTAGGTTGGAATAATTCTAAAGACCCCCCACACTTAGCTAGTGTTCTCATCTCATCCATATTCCTTTTAAAAGGCCACAATAATCTTAGATTGAAATCAAAAATAAAAATATCATCGACCAATAAAACGTTCATAATTTTTCCACCTCATTAACTTGCAAACTTAAAAGCATTATTAATGGTTGCTAAAGGCCACAATCAATACCGTTGGTGTTAATCATCGCTAAATGATGCTCTTGTACATCAAGTGCTAGAATGGTGCAATAAGTTTGGACAATGCAGGAATGAATTGGCGAAGGTAATAAACCTTGCCGAGGAGCTCTTCAACTGCTTAGTATTTTGGTGAGGAGGCATCTCTTGGATAGAGGTGGCTTTGGAAGGGTAAAAGGCTGAATAACTTAGAGATAGACACTCCAAAGGCATATTTCAGCCTATTCATCGCATGCTGTACTGGCGATAATGATAAAAAACTGCTCGTAGGTCAGTGAGGAAATGACTTTCCTTCTTGGACTTGATAATGAGATTGTCATCATATTCTTCCACTGTTCGATGTAACATGTCGTGGAAGATGGCTGTCGTCGCCTTTGATAGATAGCACCCGTATTCTTGAGGCTGTAAGGCATAGCTTTCTAACATAAATTGCTCATAGGAGTTTGGAAGGCTATCTTGGCATAGTCGTTGGGATTCATTTGGATTTTGTTATAGCCCGTGAAACCATCTATGAGGGATAAGGTTTCATGTCTTGCGGCAGGCTCTGTGAGCATGTCAATGTTAGGCAAGGGAAACTCGTCTTTAGGGCACACTTTGTTCAAGTCCCAAAAGTCAATACAGACACGGACTTGGCCATTCTTCTTCTGTATAGGGATGATGTTTAGCCAACCAGACAGGATGAGTAATAGGTTTAATGAAACCAGCCTGCAGAAGGCTTTCAATCTCCTGTTTAATTTTTAACTCAAGCTCGGGGCAGAAGGTCTGCAAGTGTTATTTGACAAGGATGAACCTGGTAACAATCTTTAGGTGGTGTATAACAAGCGCAAGATATTTGTGAATGAGAGTAACCAAACCTCTCTTCAACCCATGGTGAATTTGGTGCCAATGTAAGTCAGTCAGGGTTCTTACCCCTGGTCAGCCAGGTTAATTTCTTCAAAGTCTTCATCCTGCGGCAAGAGCCATCTTCATAACAGGGTGGAGCAGCACCAGGGGTTAGCTTAGGGTCGCCCATTCAGTCTTTATGGGCTGGTCAGGGTCGAGGGGTCAGATGATTGACCACCTGAAGGCCTCGCGCACCGTCATAATTTGTAGATCACCTTACCGTCTTTAACAATGCGCTGGAAGGTTAGTTTAGACTTCTGCTTCCTGGACTTGAGAGACAAAGGCGGGGAGTTAGCCTTCAGAGCCAGCGTGGTAGTTGAGGTCGACACCTTGTTCTTACTACTCTACTTGGTTTTGGACTTAGGAGGCTTATTTCCACAAAGCTCTTCCCTGTCTAACAATCTAGTCAAATAAATGTGAGTAGAGTTCTCACCATCCTCGGCAAATTTGGTAAAGAAAGAGGCCTTGGAAAAGTATGATTTGACACATTCAAAAGGGGCTCTGGTGGCTGGTATAGTCATAGTCGTCTCGCATCCCGCAGGACCGACCACGAGTTTTACAAACTAATGGTCCATTAAGGGGACAACCTTGTTAACAGGGATCCAAGGTATGCCAAGCAGAAAGTGAAATGCAGGCTCTTTGTCGATCACATGAAATGTGGTGTCACGGCGTCAGGGCTGATCATAAAGTCGATGGTGATGTGCCAAGGGTTCACTGAGGGCCCTATTTGAAGCCAGTGTTCTTGATCGGGTCATGGATGATCCTTTTTATGGGGATGTCGGCCCTCTGTAAGGTAATAAGGGGTATGATGTTAACCGAGGTACCACAATCTACCTGGGCACGGTAAAAGCCAGTGCCGTTAATGGTACATTCCTAGAACAACGGCCAGTTGTGATGCTTAACCGACAGCTATTCTTTGTCTGAAAGAACCAAGGTAGTGGGAGAGAGATGTCAAAGCTCGACCTGAGCAGCAAAGCATTGGGGACCAAGGCCGGTGGTGACCTCAATCAGGTAGTTGGATAGGTAAGTACTTGTCGCAGGTGAAAACTCCATGTCATCAAAGATCATTTGATCTTCACCATTGGCCCCAAGGCAGGTATTGGCTGGCTAGTTGGAGGCACATAAGGTACGACTGGGGGAATAGCTTGTGTCGAGATCTCGGTGTTGGTGGGTTCAACATGGTCGGCTACGGCCATGAGGACCTGATGCCCTCTTCTATTGTTACCATGAGGGATGTAGAGCTCGCCCCATAGATTGTTGTTCTTTTGTAACTTAAGGTCTCCCGAAGTGACCTTCCTTTCAAAGATATCTCTCATCCCATTACAATCCTTCAAGTAGAGCCCAACAGTTCAGTGATAAGGGCAATAGATAGGTTGGGCCTTGTCCGCTTCGGCAGGATTTGTCTTTGCTTGTGGCATGTGTTTTGCCCAGTCTTTTGATAGCTATTTCACTGTCTTGAGGTCATATGGGTATTCGGGGGCAGGCTCTCGTTGTCTCCTTTTATCAGGGCATCGATCCCCCTCTTGAGATTGACGCTTATGGTCATTGTAGTTATTGTTGTTATTACGATTAGTTCGAGTCTCAGACGGGTCTGCCGTGGCAAGAAGGGCATTTTCAGGGCAAGGCTTCCATGGCTTAACAGGGCTGACCGACTCGTAAGCGCGACGTGTTGTCTCCAGTTGAGTTGACCCCAAGACCTCAAATATAAGTTTTCAATATGAACACGATACACCTCACTCATGTTCTTGATGCATATGGGAACCAGTATCTTATCCTTGCTAAAGTCCTTTCACTCAAGGCATTTAAGGTGGAAACGATGCACGTACTTGTCCAACTCCTCTCTGGGGTTTTGGCGTATGCAGGCGATATCAACACTGGTGTGAAACTTTTCCAAAAAGAGTTGTACCATGTCATTCCATGAATGAACAGTCCCCTCAGAGATCTGGTGGTACCAAGTGTAGGCCAGGGCTATTAGGGACTTGTGAAATTCTCTAAGTTTCAAACTGTCTCCGGTCCATATTGCTCTAAAGAGCCTGCAAATCTAGTTAGGTGATCACGGGCGTTGCCCGCACATCCGTTGAAGAGCATGAAGGTTGGTTGCTTGTACTTAAGTGAGTAGGGCGTAATAGAGATGTCATTGGCATAAGGTGCATGGCTGGTCACCTGGGTTGAGGAGTCAGGTTCAGAGTTCTTTGATAGGTGGTGGATGATAGCTTCTAAGTTTGACTTGGTGACATAGTAAAGAAAGGGCTTCGGGGCTTGAAGGATGTGGTAGCTGGCCGGGGCACCATAAGCCCCGATCCTTTAGATTGGAGAACTTAGAGAACAGGGCAAGAGAAGGTTGCTGATATATGACCGGAGCTGGTAGCGGTACCTGTACAAGGGTGTATGTGACCAGACGAGACATGTCCACCACCTGGCCAGTAGTTTGGTGTTGGTCAGTTGGTTAGTGGTTGGGCTCATCCCAATGGAGTCATGAGTTTTGGAAGAGCTTCGGGGCGAGATGGGGCAGAGGTAGAGGAGACCTGCTATAACACTGGTCCAAGATCTATCTAAGGTTTGCAAAGTACTGCCACAGAGGGAGGCACATTTGTTACAAGTGGTAAAGATGTCGTGAGTCCTACCACCAAGGGTTTTGATGATTAAGGCAGCGATGATCTGGACACTGGGACTTGGGCAGTGTCAAGAGCCGGCCCAGGTCCTGAAGGCTAGATCTGAGAGGCAACTTGCTTATAGGCTAGGGCTTGTACGGATTTTTGCATCTCCATGATAACGGCCATAAGAGTGGACCGGGAGTCCTGCATACTGGCTATGGTTGGGTTAAGCTGTTGAACGACTACGTTAACAATAACTTGCACATCAAGTATGGTGTTTGCTGGTGGGTCTTAGAGTCGGACGACACTAGTCTCCTTCTGGTCACCAAGATGATGCTATTTTTGGACAGTAAGGTTGAGGCCTTCATTAGTTGTCCTGGTAGCTCTCTGTTGTACAGGAATGATGGCTAAGTGTATAAGACAGACGGACTACACAACGATGCTCACCTCCTCAGCAGAGTCGCCAAAATAATGCTAAAGAAAATGGGTACATAGCTGCATGGAGGTGCCATAAAGGATGCAATATGAGTTAGCTCCCATATATACAAAGTGGGACACAGTGACGATGGACTAAAGGCAGAGAGCAAGGCTTCCCAAATAGGCCGTGAAGAATGGCAATGTCGTAAGGACAGGCTAAGACAAACAGGCCGACAGTCCAAGCTGAGGTCCAAGTCAAGATCCAATGTCGCAGTCCGATGTTATGTCTAATGTCACTGTCCAATTGTCTTTCTCTCTCTAGAATTTAATAGCTCTAGATTCTAGAGCAAGAAAGTGCTCTGTATCAAATGAGATAATTCTGTCCAAAGTGAATTCCAAGTCCACGATTTATAGGCAAAAGTATGTCTGTGTCATGTCGTTCCACGGGAGTGACACATCATCAGGGGTCCATAAATCCCAATGCTCCTTTGGAATGTCAGTTCCCTTATTCGCGCTGCCTGCCCCATATAGTGTTGCTCTACCTATCTGAAAAGATTGACCCCATAACATTGGCATGATCAGAGTAAGCCCTTGACCTAGCCACCAATCCAAAGTCTTTTTTGAATCCCACAGGGTTGCGCCAAGAGACCGGAGAGAACCTGATAGGGGTGGTGAAGGGTCCCTACGCTGGCTGGACTGCTAGGCAGACTAGGCATGATACCTTTCTGAGACCTGCTCTCGTCTCGTAGTACCTGGGTGTCATCGTCCTAAGGGCGCCGACGATCATAGACAACATGAGTGCGACGTGGTCACAGCTCAGGCATGCGTAGTGTCATGCAAGCCACCAACCCCTTAAAGGGAAGGCAGGCTGACCCCGCAGAGGGGAAGGCCGTGGCCAACCCCTTGTAGGGAAGGCACGCCGACCCCAAAGGGGAGGCACGGGGGAGGCGTGCGACCGACTAGCCGACCCCCCAAGGAAGAAGGCATGCGACCGACTGATATCAAATAGGTCTGTATAAGCTTAATAGGCCGACGTCATTATGCCAGCGACCGTGGGTCGCGTAAAAATAGGTTTCTTAGCAAAGTCATAAAAAAGCAAAAAATGCATGTGACTTGAGCATGCGTGTTTTGACCGGTTGGAAGCATTGAAAAATTGACTGTTGATTATGGTTATATGTCGCGCAAAACTGGTCCTAGCATGAGGCCATGGATGCAACCAAGATAGGTTGGGGTCATTAGGTATGTGAGCTCTTTGGTTATACAAAAGAGTACTTTTTTACTCCTCACATTGTCTTTATTGGTTCCTTTTTTTGTGTGGGTCCTGCAATGAATGTGCTATAATTCACATACTTGAAATTTCGTGTTATACAGAGTTGCAACCATGCATCCATCTTTAAATGACCGTCAAAGCCTCTACCTACATCTTGTAAATGGCTGTAAAAGCCTCACTGGTAATTGAGGGTGGTATCTCAACCCGCACACGCAATAGCATCCATTAAAGGCATCTAATTAATGTCGAAAATAGAACATCCATATTTACGGCTCATTTGATACCTTCTTATCAAATTAAAGTAAAAAACAAAACATCTATATTTATGACGCATTTGATACATTTCTAACCACTGGGCAAGAGCATGAAACAAATTTATTTCTTAAATTTCGCCTTAATTCTCTCTAACTTCCTTTGCAAAAAATACCGCCGCTAGGGACAACTTTGCTCGTCGACTGAGAGGCTCTCCCCCACCCCTTTTTCTTTCTTTCAAAGTCTCTTTCTAGTTTTCTGTGGTAGAAGAAAATAATTTACGTTATTGGAACGAAGCCTTAGTAACACCCTTCATCGTGGCTCCACTACACGGCAGCTGATCTATGACCACTGGAATCATCCAAAAAAACCCATTGAAAACTCAAACCTGGAGGCAAGAAAGTCCCGATAAGAGCTGACATAGAGGTGCATGCATATTAGTTTCCTTCACCACCAATCCATCGTGTAGCTGCCGGTCTTTGGGCACAGGATTCATCCAAGAAATTTTTTGTTTTGCTGGTGGTCATGTAATTGCTCTACCATCATGAGCTTATTTGATCTGGTCAATCCGTTACAGAGTCCCCATGGAATAGGCTACAACTATCTTAATATCCATCAAAACTCGATAGATCTTAACATTAACGGCAAGAGGCCAGGGGCGGACCTACCTCGTGGCAAGGGGGGCTAAAGCACCCCCTGAAATCTGAAAAAACAATTTTTTTGGGTTTTCGGGAATTGCACACCCCATTCCCGAGATCCCATTCCCCTATTTCCCCGAGACGTCGTTCCCCGAGACCACACTCGGCGCTCTCTCTCTCTCTCTCACCGGTGGACAGTTAGTACAAACGACCGGCGACTAGATCTAGCCATCGCCGGTGACACGAACGACTAAACCCACCTTGTTGATCTTCGACCGACGACCAGACCTTGAAGAAACTCCGACCGGCGAGCAGATCTTGAAGAAACGCCGGCGACCAGATCTGTTTGACGCTGTCCGACCACGCGACCATATCTGCTTGACGGAGTGCCTCACCCTTCCCTGCCGGCGACCATGAGCTGCTGCAGTGCCACCTGTTGACGCCGACGACGGAGTGACAGGTGGACGGTGACAGACGATTGCTGATTTGCTGCTGGGCGCTGCCACACTGGGCTGTTGGCCGCTTGAGTGCAGAGTGCTTGTCTGTCATTTTCTGTTGTCTGCTTGAGTGCTTGACGACGGAGTGCCAGTGTGCCACTACTTTGGTAATGTTAATTTATGGTTAATGACTTAATGTTAACTTTATTACTGTTATATGTTACCTTGATTAATTTTATTGACTGATTAATTTTATCACACCATCTTAATTAAATAAATTTATTATTAATTATAACTATCTGTCTGTTGCCGACTAAAATTAATTACTGTTGCCAACAAGGAATATTCTTAATTGATTATTATTGTTCCAATAATATTAATGGCGCAAATTGAAAAAACAACTAACAAAACTAAAATTAAGATTAACCGAGTAAGATGCAAACTGTAAGACAACCCTCAACCGGTACCTCTTCAGTAAGCAAGACATTATAAATTCACAACCTTTTAGCACTTTACCACATCGATAAATTTGACTTATTAGGTAGCAAACCTTATTAAAACCCTATACAAGAAAGAAATTCCTAATGGTATGAGAAACAAAAATTAAATATTGTGAGTAAAGGTGGAGTTATTTGAGCTTCATTTTTAGCCACCTCGGCTTCAATATTATTATTATATAATCACTAATGTGATTGATGACAAAAGTGGAGTTCACATGAAAAAATAACTCTCACTAAGCACGTTTAGAAGTACTAATTTAGGGAAAAATTAGTAATAATATTGGCAACAAAAGTGAAATATTAAGATAATTGACATATTTTAATTTCTCATTTTTTCCTCATTTTCTCATTATTTTCTCTCTTTTTTATCAAATTAATGCAGGCACATGGAGGTTTAGACCAACACCTGCATTGATGACTCCAACTGCTTATCATTAAACTGTTGTGACTCTATATCTCTGAGGTAATACTTTAATTTTAGTTTAATAAGTAAATTTTAGTTTAATATGGTAATATGTTATATGTGAACATGTTAATTTTAGTTTAATATGCAAATTTTAGGGTAATATGTTAATATAATAATATATTAATATGTACAGTTATATAACTATGTGAATTTGTGTTCAGAACTTGAGATATTGAGATTTTATTCCAATATGCATATGTTTTTTTTTTCAGAATGGAAAGATTTTTTTTCAGAATGGAAAGATTTTTTTTCAGAATGTGTGTGTGTTAATGACTCTTGTGAAACTTAATAATATTTTTTGTATGCTTTTTAAGTGCACTTTGTTTTTAATATTATTTAAATAAATTTTTTTGATAAATTCAATATAATTTTTGCACCCCCTGAAAAAAATTCCTGGTTCCGCCACTGCAAGAGGCTCACTAACAGGTACCACAACACCATTTACTGTGGTTGGACCATGTCTCCCAAAACAATCCTAGTCCACATATCGAGTACTTTCACGTCTCAGTTTAGTGCCGAGCTTGTCTTGATCATAGATTGAACAAGAAGGAAAATGGAAAATTCTGCTCTTTTTCAAGAATTGTTATGCACCCCTTGCCATATTATCATATGAGCGGTGGTGGTAGTATGGTTGTGGTAAAAGGGGTGGGGTGGTTTTGTACTTCTAGGATTTTAGGCGAGAGTCGTAGACGACTAATGGGTTGAAGATGATATGTGCACCGATGTGCCTTCTTCGTTGTCTCTGACCTCAGTATGACTGCATCTCTCATCCTACTTGTGTAGAATTCGTTTTCTCAGATACGAGATTGAGAAAAGTCTGCTATTCTTTTCGGTAATCATCATTCAATTTCTTGTGTTGATCTTGGACCTTGTGATGTGTGTTTTATGGTAGTTGGCTCTATCATTATTAGGTATGGTATAAAGACTTGGATGTCATTCTCCATGTAGCCTTTGAGGATTTTGTAAATATGTTAAGGTAATTTCCCTTTCTTAGTGTCCATCTCTAAATTTGTTTGTTTCTTTAGTAGTGTCTAGATAGGTCTGTGTCGTGCTTCATCTTCTTGTACTCTTTTTTCATAGTTTGGCCTGGGGTGGGCCTAGTTTGAATGTGTTTTATAGTTAAGAATGCCTTGGTTCCATCATTTTGTTTCAGACTTGGTTGGGAGTGCCACTTCTAGCTCCATCACTACAGTTATCCTACTTTCTCCTCTTCAACATGTCATAGCCCCATGCTTTTGGGGGGCAGGGTGGAAGGTTTGAGGAGGGTTTTGGAGGGTTGGGAGGTCTCTGTTAAGTTTTGATGCAACTTTCACTACAAGAGAAATGATTTATGCCTAAGTAAAAAGTACCATAGATATAACCTATGCCTACGGTAGTGTGCTGTGTATGCTTCTTCCAACGGCATAGGCAGATGCCCCGTTAGTAAAGATATAAACCAATTGTCATTCCGTAAGGACATACAAATGCTTAATTTGGCATAAGACTCTTATGCCAATGGTTTTTCAAACTTTTATCTGCGGGGTATACCATAGGCCTTTTCGCCTCTGTGCCTAGATTGTTCAGACTTTTGCCTATGAATACACCATAGGCCTTTTGACCTCTGTGCCTAGGTTGTTAAGACTTTGCCTACGAATATAGCGTAGGCCTTTTGGCCTCTGTGCTTACAGTTGTTTATATCATTCGCATATACATTTAACAGAGTTATGACAAAGACATCCCAACGGCACTTCCCGTAAGCACATGTTCTATTTCTTGTTTTTTCTTGATATATTATTGTCACTAATTATTACATCTAATTCATTTCATAATAACATGTAATCATAAGTAGTATTAACAATGGTGCACGGTATAAACTTCGTCAAACCATAAGAATATTATAATCATCAAACATGTAATTACATAAAAAAAGACATCAAAATGATCTCTTGGTTTGATTGTGCTTCTCAGTGCTCCAAATAGGTGGGTGTTTAGAGGCTATTCCCCCTTTTTTTCTTGGTGCTTTGTGAGGGGTTTTATCTTTGTTATTACATCAATTGGTTTGATTGTGCTTCTTAGACCGCTAATGCCTGCCTGGTGAACGATGTGATTCAACTGCGATTGCCATTTCATTACAAGTCACACGGTCTAACAAATAGTTGCAAATTTCACGGTCTGAAGTTGTTTTGTGGATGTGTTCAATGGTGGTATGGTGGTGCTCTATTTTAGTGTTGTACAACCTTGGCCTTGAGGATACTGTGGGATTATCTCATGTTTTCTTATAGCAATGGTCCTTAATGTCGCTAATGGTCAAAAGCAATGAAAATGGAGCATGGATTACCAGCATCACGGATGGCCTTGTGGCACATAAGAGACCATTTGCTTGGGTAATTTTCCGTGGTCTTGGGAGGTGTTTTTCTCTTGGTCTGGGATGATAACATTGGAATTAGAGTGGTGAGCAAATGTGTATGGATGGTGGGACTAAAGAGTTACTTTCTAAAAGAAAACTTATGCAACACAAATTTACAAAGTGATCTAAAAAAACCCTGGCAAACAGATTAACACTCATCCTCAACCACCTCATTTCTGAAGAAAAACCAGCCCTTGTACATGGATGGCATATCAGCGATAATCTTCTAATTTCTCAGGAACTCATAAAAAAGATGCAAAAAATTATAAGATCTTGGAGTAACCAAGGGGCAATTCAAGTGGATATGAGTAAGGCCTATGACCGAGTTAACTGGGCATTCATGGAGGCTACCCTCGACAAATGAATCATCTTATCAATCTAATAATGATGTGTGTCTCCTCAGTATCTGACCAAATTCTTGTTAATGTTTCCCCCTCGTCCAGATTTAAACCAACTTGTCGCTTACCCTAACTCGACCTGATATCTCTGTACCTTTTCATCCTCCTTGCAAAAACTCTATCTTCAGCTTTAGCGAAGGCAAAGACACATATCAAGATCAATTGAATCAAGACTAGCATCCCCCTGTAAAACATTTATTGTTCGTAGATGATACTATGATCTTCATGGAACTCGCTGACATCTCTTGCATGCACCTTAAACAAATTTTAGAAACCTACTAAGCTGGCTCTGGACAACAAATCAACCAGAATAAATCATCTATAATATTGAGCCCCAATACAACTTGGAAAAGATCTCAGCACTTTGCACGTATATTCTGTTTGATTGCCTTAGCTAGTTTTGGAAAGTACCTTGGTGGCACCGTGGATATTGTCAACCAGCGGAAAGTATTTTTTCAGAACTAAATTGAAAAATTTGTTAAAGTGTGCTGGGTGGAAAGGTATTCTTCTGTATAAAGAATTCTGTTACCCTCATCAAATCTACTCTCTCGTCCCTGCTCGTGTATCACATACATGTATATTTATTCCCCAAATATGTGTGTAAGAAAATTAACTCCATTATTGGTAAGTTCTAGTGGTCAGGTGACGAGAATAGGAGCAACACTTACTGGATCAGTTGGCATACAATTTGTGCACCAAAGGAAATGGGAGGACTTGGCTTCAAGGTCTCCCACCGCTTTATAAGACATTACTTGCCAAAATATGCTGGAGGATAATGTCTGAACATGATTGCCTTCTATCCAGAGTTCTTCTTGAAACATATTTTTCCTCATTGAGTTTGAGTTTAGCGCTGCCAAAGACAACTTTTCCTGGGGCTGGCGTAGTATCCTAGTAGGGAGGAATGTCTTATCTGTCGAGCTCAAATGACAAGATAGAACTAGCTCAAAAATCTCTTTTGGAATGGTGACTAGACCCCAAAATACCTCTAGGAAACTTGCTAATATATTCAGAAGCAATTCAAACCCAATAAGTAATCCCGATTTGTGACCTTATCAACCAAAACTCTTGGAATGCAAAAATCCTAGCTATTAACACAACCCAGTCAGGCAATTACTTAGTCGCCTCTGCTTACAAACTTTTATACCGTCAAAGTACCATCCACTAGTAAAAAACTGGGAGGCACCTCTATGTCCCACCTCTTGAAACGTCATGATGGATTACCTTATGGTCACTCTCTTTACCCCTTGTAATTATCTATCTCTTGTGGCAAATCTTCTAAGACCAATTACCTACGCGAACGAAACTTTTTACTCTACAAATTGTATATTCTCCCCTTTGCCCCTTGTGTATCCTTCAACCGGAAACCTTAGACCACTTTTGTTTTACATTGTCACTGTGTTAGACCTATCTGGTACAGTGGGCCAATGGGTTTTAAAACAAACCAGATTGGTTCCTTTTTCACGAAATGGCTATAGCTTGAATAACGCATACCAAATCTTCGCACAAACATCTCTTTGGCAATATCAACTTATCTTTAACAGTTTGGTATGTTAGGATCAATGTCAATCAAAATAGTCCATACTGTGGCAAACCACCTTGAAAAAATCATCAGAAAAAGGATTTTATAGAGTTGCCATCTTATTTAATTAGAAAAAATATGAAAAACCCTAGAAATGACTCTAAGATGTCCAAAAGGATCAACTAGTCTATCAAAACCAAGAGAGGGGTTTGGGGACTAAGTTCACAATGAGAAGGTGTAAGGCACCCCCTATGCCATTTCGGTTTCTACTTCATTTCCATTGATTATTAGCCTTAAAACATGTAATATGAAAAATAGGATAAAACTTAATTTTATATTTTTTGACCTGAACTTGACTTGACATCAGGAGTTGAATTGCCTAGTATCCGGTCAGACTAACCGTAATCAAAACTGTCGTAGTTCAACTCTAATCCTATGGAGGTAGTCTACACTTCGAGACTTGGACCTAGACTTAGAAATATAAAAGACTTTTTTGATTTTTGTGACAGAAATGAGACTACGGGAAATGGGAGACGCTCTAGACCATTATTATCTAAGCTAATCTAGAAAACTATAAATGTACCTAGAGAAAGAGCTCGCTTGAAAGATTTCAGAACTCCTTATGATGAATCTATGATGCATTTAACTTGTGTACATAGAAGTGAATATGAAGTACTAAATTTCCCTTAGAGATGATCTACCACTTCTATGAAAGAAATGGTATATAAGCTCTAAGGAGAAAAAAGCTTATCCTTGAAAATATAGACTCAGGGCCTTATTTATAGGGGTCTAAAATGCCAGAAATGATAAAGATGACGATATCAATCTGCGATATGATGATAAGACAAAATATTTGATAAAAATCGCACGTTGACAAGAGTCAACTAACTGGCCGGTTGGACGAAAACCGGTCAGTTTATCCCTGAATTTTTATATAATTTTTTTACAAATTTGGAGACATAATTATGTCTCGAAATAGGTAATTATTTTCTTAATCAATTGTCAAGGATGATGCCAAATTCAGGAAACACTTCCCATATTCACACCTAACTTGGGTTAACCCTAATTAACTACGCTAGTTATCCAATAGATAGGGCCTAATTAATTTGGGGGTAAACTGACTGGACTGGATTACCTATTCGACTTACTCAAATAGATTAGGCTCATTATATTCTTACTAATAATAATAATGAACATAATCATTACTAAAGCTCGATAAAAAAAATAAGAAAGATATAATAAAATTAAAAATCGGGTGTCTACAAAGCCCTTCAGTGATGGAGCTCACTTGTGGCCGAAGATCACAAAAAAAAAAAAAAAGAACAGCACATTTTGTAGTACAAATACAAAAAAGACCATAAGACTTGAAACCGACTCAAAGAGTCACATAGATATGAATTCGGACATTTATAAGGCTGCACATATATCCCTGGAAAGGAATTAGACCAACGTAGTTCGGATGGTGGAGATATCACTCGAAGCTAGGGCCAATAATAACAACGATTGGTCGTCGAGAAATACCAAAAAAAGAGAGTAAAATTCGACCTTATTCTGGAGCTAGAACCAACAGTTACAACGATTGATCATCAAATGAAGGGTGTACTCTTAAAAGCCGAAGCCAATGGTTACAACAATTGGTTGTCTAAGAATGCTGAAAAATCATGAGATGGAACTGGAACTGGGACCGAAAAACTCACTGCCTTAAAAGTCGGAGCCAATGGTAATAATGACTTATCGTTTAAGGATACTGAGAAATCGTGTCTAAGAGCCAGAGCCAATAATAACAATGATTGGTCACTTAAATATGAAGCTACATCCAGAAGTAGGAGCCAACAGTAACAATGATTGGTCGTCTAAATGTATTGAAACCTTATGACTAAGAGCCGGAGACATTAATAACGATGATTGGTCCCTTAGCCATAAGGATGTACCCCTAGAAGCCAGAGCCAACGGTAATGACAATTGGTCGTTTAAGGATAAAAGCGTATCTAAGAGTAGGAGCCAATAGTAACGACGATTAGTCGCTTAGGTATAAGGTGCATCCTTAGAAGCCATAGCTAATAGTAACAACAATTGGTCGTCTAAGGATATTAAAAGGTAATGTCTAAGAGTCGAAGCCAACGGTAATGACAATTGGTCGCTTAGACATGCGAACGTATCCTAGAAGCTGGAGCCAACGATAAGACGGTTGGTCATCTAGGAATATGAAAAAAACTACGACTGGGACCAAAAAACTCACTGCCTAAGGAGCCAATAGTAACAAAAATTGGCCGCTTAGGCAAGTGAGTAGAAAAAGCATGTCTACAAGCTAGAGCCAATAGTAACGACGATTGGTCGTCTAGACATAATGAAGGCTTATGACTAAGAGTAGGAGCCAATAGTTACAACATCACTTCGTGACAAGGATGAATCCCTAAATGCCGGAGCCAACACTAACGATGGCTGGTTGTCTAGAAATATTAAAACAAAAACTGAGAATGGATAGAGCAAGGTACATGATATCTGCGTGTTAACTAAATTGAGGGTTTGTACCCTTGAATATAAATCTGTGTTGGGAAATGGAGTCCGTACGTAAGCTTCACGTATTGACCTGAGTTGAGGGTCAACTACCCTCGGGCATAGGCTTGATTAGACATGGCTGCACCCAACGAAGGTTGTCTACATACCATCATTTGGAAGGGATCAAGCCAAATGTAGTTCAAACTTGATTTGTAAAGTACAATATACGTGCCTTACATGTATCGACTTGGATTGGGGTCAAATACCCTCAGACATAAACCTTGACTAAGAGAGAATGACAAATGAAGGGCTAAGATGATAAATTGATTCTTCTACTAGAACGATAAGGAGTGTGACTGAAAAGTCACAGCAAGAATCATATTTTTTTTCCTTTCATTTTCAATTCTATCTCATATATATATATATATATATATATATATATATATATATATATATATATATATATATATATATATAATTTATTGTTTCTTAAATTTGATGACTAAGGTAGGAGACATAATTTTATGACCTAGACTTAGTCGGGCAAAGACAAACACTAATCCTGACTGCCACGGTAGAATCACATGGAGCTCTTGGACAAAATACATGCAAACAAAACAAACCATGCAATGGACTCGAAGATGACAGACTCTATCACGACTGTCATGATAAGGGAATCACATTAAGCCCCTAGAAAAAATGTATGTAGACAAATGCTAACTACACAATGAACTGGAGAAAGACAAACTTTATCAACTATAATGAAAGGGGAATCATAAGGAGCCCCTAAACAAAAACCATGTAGACTAGGCAGACCATACGATAGACTAGAGAATGACAGACTCTATCATGACTGTTGTGAAAGGGGGAATCATAGGGAATTCCTAGAAAAAAATTGCATGCAGATGATGCTAAGCGTGCATTAAACTAGACAAACAAAGACAGACGCTACCCTGACTGTAAGGAGCCCCTAGATAGAGTCACATTTAGACAACACTGACCATCGATAAACTGGATAAGCAAAGAATGCTGCTATCATGAAAGTGGACTTATAGGGAGCCCCTGATCATAAGTAGAAATCAAATTGCACACAAGGATAGACATTATCCTGACCGCCCACATGTCCATTATACTTCCATTTAGGATTTTGCTAAGCCTTACTACAACTTGTACACAAAATCTCTAACCAAGCACCAAGTCTAAACCATTCGCAAGGTTACCAAGAATCATACTCTTAGATTCCTCAAAATAAGTCTCTAATAACATCCTCAGTATTCAACTAACAAGAATAACTGACACTCTATGGAGATGCTCCAAACAATTCTCAGAATATAAGATCAGTATTACATTGTCACCCACAAATTACTAAATGTTCTAAGAGGACTTCAATCCTCTAACAATCATCTCCCGCAACTCCGTCCTCGTGAGTCTCACGAATGTCGTATTCAACTACATACTCACCTGAAAAAGCTATGAAAGAGTGAGCTTGGGGCCCAATAAGCACCCTTTCCATATGCCAAAATAAATTTTAATTTTTAACACAAGCCATGGATTTCCAACATAAAACGGGTAAGAAATTTCATAAAAGATACTACACATATACATTCCGAGGTCATATAATGTTTGCATGAAACTCTTTTTGAGAGAGAGAAAAACAATCGCATTTTAATCATCCAGTCATTATTCAAGCCAAACACTTTACATGGTATGCTGCGGCCAGCGCTTGATCCCACTGACTTGGACCCGAAATTCCACACCCATCTCGGGATAATCATTATTATGGACGTAGAGGCAACCACTAGTAACAGTATTATGCGTCAATAATTGATCCCCCTGACTAGAAACCCAAAATCTAACTTTTTTTCCTGTTAGATATGGGGAATAACTACCATAAACAACAGTTCATGTCAGTAATCCAAAATAACGTTCATAACAACTAGTTGCAAAAACATTCCACGACAATCATTTTGTTTTCTCATCAAACAATTTAACAAAAGCAATAGCATTTTAGAAAGCTGTAAAACATCTAAATGGTACGAGTCATGTATATACTATACTTATCATTGAAAATAGAGTATAAGTGGGGACATGGTATGAGAACTTACCAGAACTGCTAACCGGGTTTTGCAGTTGCTTGAATGCTGGTCCAAACCCTCGTCTGTCGAAACCTATATGATTAATTCTTGACTCTCAAATATGCACACTCACTAAATTTGCTTCCAAGTAAGGAAACTTACCAAAACACCCCCCGGACTTATGTAAAATTACAAAAACACCCCCGATAACTTATAACCTAAAACTTATTTTTAAGCCACTAGATGTGATTTTTTTGGACTATAGTCCTCAGATATTTTTTGCTTGAAAATCCCTAACTGAAAATTAGCTGAGCGCTTGAAAGCCGATTCAGTTGAAAATAACTATTAGCTTCAGAATGCCTCGAAACTTTAGGTATTGAAACATACCATTTCAGGGTTCTCAAAAAATTTCTACCCAAAACTGCGTTGGTTTGCTATTTTTAGATTGACCATAAATTTTTCGTTGACCGCGTCAACTAACCCCCTTCACGACCTAAAAAAAATTAAAATTTTTCCACATCATAGATTTCCTAAAAATAACCAGGGTTTGTATTTTTCACATGGCCAAAATAAGGTTAGAAGTAGCTTTAAAAAATTGGACAGTGGACTATTTGGAAGTAAGTGATTTTTTTAGCAACACTTAGCAGCCAAGCCCTTAATCCTAAATTATTCTACTGTTGACCCTTGGTCATTTCTCCTCTCAGCAGTCACCCCCTACCAGCTGAACAACACCCACTCATTTAGAGCAGATCCAACTTTTACTTCCCTTCACCCATACACCTATGTACATATTTACACACACACACACACACACCTATACACCCATGGCCACACACATATACACTCACCCACAACCCCATCAAAACATGCACGCGCGCGTGTGCACACACGTTTCTCTTACGTGATGCCTCACAGCAGCACCCCCTCTCTCATACTCCATTCACAATAACCTAACATTACACAGAATCATTCATACACCAACATACCTACACACCATTTCACCCAATAGCTTCTTCCTTTTTCCCTTTGCACCACTTTCATGCACAATTCAAACCTTACAAAGACTCTTCCCCTTTCCCTTTACCCGCACAAACTCACACCAGTCACACACATATGGCTCCTCACAAAATCACCATTTCATGCGTCATATCTCACCCACTAAAGCACCAACTCTCATAATCTCCACATCTTAACACCTGCGAATACACCTCAAACACCACTGCTCTTAATGCAGTAGCCCATGCATAGCCCTTCTCTTGATTGTGAACCCACCGTAAGCTACATACAACCTCTACAATTTAAGGTATTAAGCGATGGATGTTTACTGATGGATTTCTACCAACTGTGTTTTAGTGACAAAAACACAGATGACTAAGTACCATCAGTAAACACAGATGTTTACTGATGACTGTGAACCCACACCAGCCAACCATATATGACCCATTATTCTCTCAAGACCCCCCAGATGACTAAGTACTTAGACAATTGAAAAAGACCCAAGCCAACATTTCCATATGGAGATTACTGTCAGCCTCATACTCTCACCGACAATCCCTTATCAAACTTCTCAGCAAAGCCCAGATACTAATCTAAACCTAGCCCTAAGACCTACCCCAAGTGCTAAGGGCTATACATTACAAAAATGTTCTCACCTTTTTCAAGTCTGACCTGCCTAAATCAGGACCAAGCCAAATGACCAGCTCCATATCACTATGCAAACGTTTGATAAAAGGGTTCCATTAATTCTCATAGACAGTGGCTCTGCTCTTAATGTTTGTCCCATACGCAATGTTCAAGCCTTCGGCATTAACCCATCAGAGTTTACCCCTTTTAATCAAGTCGTCTGAGCCTACAATAACACACGAAGGGAGGTGATTGGTACAGTGAAGCTTCCCATGACTTTGGATCTACTCAGTGGGTGCAATCCCTCCTATATTGCACCAGAAGGCCATGTTTGTGTTGAATGATGCCATTTTCACTATCAGGGGAGATTTGCAGTTGCCTCATATCGAACAAGTTGAGAAGGACAATGTTTTGGTGCCACATGATTCTTTGGATATTCTGCTCAATGGGTTTATGATGGATCGCCTGATTTAGTGTTTTGACTATGAAAAAGTTTGTCATGTTGAGAACTTCCTCACCTTTTCACCTTACAGCAATACAACCCTGCTACCCATGATGAGGAAATTTTACTACATTCCTGAAAAAGGGTTAGGCAAAAACTATCAAGAAATTCCTAACTTCCCGAATATGAAAAACAAGAAAGACCATTTTCTCTTATATTACTAGCCAACCAAAAAGGAAAGGAGAGAAGCTATCTTAAAGCTTGCCTAGACCAAGAAGGATAAGGAAAGCGAGAAGCACATAAGCCCGACTAAGATCTCTATTATGAATGGATGATTCACCAAAGAATGAGAGAGTGGACTCTTCTACGAATTTCAGAAGCCAGTCCATAGTGTTGAGATATGGAAGCAGATCAGAAGATGAGAGATATTCTATAATTATGAGTGGGTCAAGGATGAAGAATTGTAGTACAAACTGAGCATGGTATCGAAAGAGCCTCATATTGGATGAATTTGGTGGAGTCAGAAGCAATGACAGCATGCCTTACAGATATGATTATCTCAGTGCTTATTTGTGAAGTGGATGACCAAATCATAAACTCAACATGCCTAATCACTCCAACACAGGGTAACACACATAATTGGATGATCGAGTATGGACCGTTGACTGTGGAAGTGGTTACTGAAGGAAGTCTTGCTATAAAAAAATGCTTCGAAATTGGAAGACGTTGATGCTTATGTCACCTTAGCAATTTAAATTTGTTTACCTACTATGTTTCCAGAGTAGCTAATTGATAATATAATATTTGATTCCAATTATCCCTTGGTTGCTGGAATAAGTTATGATGAATTAGTCAACTCAGTTAATGATGAGTCACACCTAATGGACTTAGAAGAGAAAAAATATTAAAAAGACACGATGAAAAAGAAATTAAATACTAGGAATCAAGTCGTGTCAAGCAGTGGTCGAAGAAATAATTAAAGTAAACATAGGATCCCCAAAAAATGTAAAAGAAATCAAAATAGAGGGTAGTCTAGATGAGAAAAAAAAAGTAGAGATGACTGCACTCCGTAGGGAATTCATGGATATATTTTCTTGGTTATATAGTGATATGCCCGGTATAGACCCCTTCATTGTGGAACACCACTTACCCATCCTACCCGAAGCCAAACCCGTCAAAGAAAAAAAACTGCAAGTTGAGACTGGAGTGGTCTCTCAAGGTTAAGGAGGAAGTGATGAAGTTACTCCACATTGGATTTATTCGAGTGATTGAATACCCTAGCTGGTTAGCCAACATCGTATCCATTCCCAAACCCTCCAGCCTAGTCAGGATGTGCACAGACTATCGAGACCTAAACCGAGCTTCTCCTAAAGATGACTTCCCTTTACCCATCATAGACCTGATCATGGACAACACAACTAAGCATAAGTTGGTATCCATCGTGGATTGTTTCTTGGGGTATAACCAGATAAAAATGGCTCCTGAGGACTAGAAGAAGAAAGCCTTCATGACCCCCTGGGGTACTTTCTGCTAGACAGTGATGCCCTTTTGGTTGAAGAATGGTAGGGCTACATATATACGAGCGAGTCGTTACCACCCTGTTCCATGATATGATCCATAAGAAGGTGAAAGTGTATGTGGATGATTTGATTATTGAGTCGAGAAAGAAAGGAGATCATTGTACAGTGTTGAGAAAATACTTTGAAAGGTTGAGACAATACAATGTAAGGTTGAACCTGCAGAAGTGTGTGTCCAAAGAAAATACAATATAAGGTTGAGACAAATAGTAAGGGTTTTGGAGTAGGGATATTCTTGATTTCACCACATGGAGCCCAGTCACCCATAGCTCTCAAGATAACTTTTGATGGTACTAATAACACCGCCAAATACAAAGCTTATATCATTGGATTAGAGATGGCCTTCAACCTAGGGGTTCATGATATTACAGTATATAGAGATTCAACATTGATCACATACCAAATCCAAGGCATGTGAAAATTAGAGATGAACGTCTACAAGCATATCATGCCCATTTGGAGAAAATTATGGATCAGCTTGAAAATGTGGAATTCCATTACCTACTCTGAGTCAAGAAAAAATTTGTCAATGCCCTAGCCACCCTTGCCTCAATTGTTGACATACCCACAGGACAGGAGGTAGAGCCATTTGTCATACATAAGAGGGATCGACTATCTTACTGCTTCATGATAGCACCCATAGAGGAAGATGGAGTAGCCGAGTCTTGGTATACCGATATACAGAGTCTCATCGGAGACAAAAAAATATCCCGAGGGGAGTTCTGTGAAGAATCGAGTAGCTTTGAGAAGATGGGCAGTGCAGTTTATCATGTGTGATCGAAGATTGTATAAGATACATTATAATGGGGAACACCAGTTGTGTGTAGCTGAAAGAGAGAGTAGCCAAATTATGGAAGATATGCATGTAGGAGAGTATGGTTCGCCGTTCTCAGCCTATGGAATAGATATGATTGGGAAGATCAGTCCTAAAGATTCTAATGGATATGAATTCATACTGGTAGCCATAGATTACTTTACAGAGTGGGTGGAAGTCGCTTTGTCTTCCGCGCTTAATTACATAAAGGTTGCTCAGTTTATTAGAACGAACATCATTTGCCGATATGGAGTACCGTAGGAGATGATATACGACAATGGGTTAAACTTTGAAGGAGAACTCACGACGAGGAATATGGTATCACCCAACAATGCTTGTCAACATACCGGTCACAAACCAATGGGGCTGTTGAAGCCACCAACAAGAACATCAAGAGCATGCTAAGAAAAATGACGAATTAATGTAGGAGTTGGCCAGACAAGCTTCCCTATGCACTCTGGGCTATAGGACGTCGGTAAGAATATCGACTGGGGCTACCCCATATTAATTAGTTTGCGGCATAGATGTCATGCTCTGGGTGGAATTGGAAGTCAACTCTATCAGGGTGCTATTAGAGAATCAGATTGCAAGGAAGACTGTGATAGAGCGCCTTCAAATGTCATCAAGCGAATCACATTTGAAGGCTGGTACCCCTGAATGTGATAGAACGCCACGAGAAAGGTTTGAACCTAACTGGTCAAGACCCAATATGATCAAGCGAATCATGACTTTGGTTGCAACACTGTTAGTCAATTTTAACGGGATTGAGTCATCACAGTTAGTCAATCTAGATCGAGTAACGAAACTATGCATGAGCAACATTTGTAATTGAACAACAAACAACTTGATCCTCCTTAAGAACATTTTCTAGTGGACACAAATTAATGTAACACATAGATGGAGGTACGTAGGCAGCCTATAAAGTTACCTCGGGTGCGATAAAATTTCAATAACAAAATTCTTTTATTCCACTGGCTAAAAACACGGACTACATTCCTGAGAAAAATAAAAATGCCCTCTAAGATGAAAACACTGCAAAGCACGGCCTAGACAAAAGTTAGGACATAGAAAAATGAAAATTAGATAAGTAATAAAAAAATAAAAATGCTCGCTAGGACAAAAACCCTGCAAGAGGCGGCCTAGGTAAAAGTTAGGACAAGAAAATTCTAGGTCCTATCAGTAACCTATGGGATGTCCATCAATATTTGTTTCAGTTTCTTCATAGACGGACTCTCCTCAGCATTTAGGACTGACTTCCAGGTTTCCATATCTTTTTTGTAAACCGGCCTCTGAGATATTGGAATGACATCCTCCAATTCCTCCACTTGAAAAGCTTCTCTTATTCACTTTTTCTTTGTCTTCGTTAACCTTCTGTCAAACTGACCCTCAAGATAAGCATCCACACTGTTTTCTGGTTCCAAGTAGCTTTAATAGTCAGATTCCTCTTTAATGGCTTTTTCTTCAGCAGTAAAATGGATGTCACTGAGGCTCGTCCATGTGTAGAGATCGTATCGGTTGCCCGCCAACATCAAACTTCTCCTAAAAAATTTGGGAACCAATCCAAGACCACATGATCCAAGTGACCCGAACTTTGCCTTCAACTTGAGGACAATGGCAGCTTTGTATTATGTTTTGAGATGATTTTTTGGATTCAAACATCTCTGGGCTCAATCCGATACCAACACGAGCTTCATCCTTTGCTTGCTCTAAAGAAGTCTCACAAGCACTTGAGAAGTTCCATTTCAACTCATCCTGCATCTTATTCTCCAAGGCTAACAACTTTTCCTGAACACGGGTCCGAAGCCAACAGATGCAGGCATTAGATAACAAGGGAACAACTGTCTCTATATCGATAAGGAAAGGTCTATATTCAATGAAAATATAGGTATAAGGTGAAGACCCTTAACCTCGCAAGATAGCCTAAATTATGGAAAGGCTAAGGGCTTGTTACCCTATAAACTCATCATAGGCTTTCGGAATTACTTGCTCACAGTCACACTGCCTCAAGATCTGACAAGCAAAGTAGAACGAAGTGTACCGCAATCCCAGGAGATAAACACATAGGTATTTAGCTATTTTCAGAATTAACCCATGAGCCCTCTACCAACTACAGTACCAACGGATATCTATAGACTCCTGCACATAAAAGAAGTGAGTCTAATAGCCTATGCCAGAAAGACCCAAAGATTAAAGGCCTAAAACGGAAAGCATTGGGGCCATATCCCACCGCAACAAGTTTGGATACCAGGCGCTTATGGTCTAGCAACCACATGTAAAAAAGCAAAGAACTACGTCGAATGGAATGCTGGGATCTTTATAAACATCAATTATATCAAGCAAAGTTTCAGCTACCACTAAAGGGATTAGAGTTTAACTTGGGTGGATACTTGGAGTAGAATGTCAGCTAGCCTCACGTCAGCAATCCCAGGAGCTGAAAAGGTGAGATATTTGGCTACCAAGCATAATGCCAAAGCAACCACATGACTATGGGCATATTGTTGATCTCGACCTGTCAGATAGGGAGAAAAGTATTCTATAAAGGGGGAGAGCTGAATACTATCACCCCGAATAAAAGACCGAGCACACTTTTTTTAATCTTCAATAAGGTTTTGAGGGCTTTGGCATAACCATTTTGATCGACTGGAACAATAATCAACATATTGGCTGTGATTTGTACTAGGGCAGAGAATTCTTCGAAGGTGGGGCAAAGTTCATTTAGACTAAAGCAGAAGACATGATCATCGACATCCCAAAATTTACAAGCCACATAGTGAATGTCTTCACAAACCACCATGTTCCTCAAGCTCATCACAAATTTTTGTTTGAATTGCCTGCCTAGATAGATCAATTTGACATTATTGCAGAAGTCCGCAAATGTGCAGAATTGGAGCTCCAAGGTTGTAGGATTATCTTTGAAACAGAGATGAATTTCATTCTAAAAGAATGAATTCTAAATATATAGTCAAGAAGCCTTAATTTGTATTGAGTTAGGAGTCAACAATTTTTAAAATAAAAAAATTTATAAAAAAACTATCTGATTTTTGACTAACTGGCTGATTCTCCTATTTGATTTGCACATTTGATGGTTGATGTTTTTGGTCAATCGTGCGATTCTCTTAAGAAAATCAATTTTCTTCAGACTAACCAGTTGATTTTGGGCTTGACATGTGAGTCTGTCTTTGACCAACTGCTCAATTTGGCCCCAAAGTTTGAGTTTGGCCATGACCAACCGGTCGGTTCTCCTCTAGAAAAATTTTATTCCCTGAATAAAAGACTGACCGGTTAGTCAGTTTTTGTAAAATTTTGCAGGGTTTGCCTACTTTTAGGTAAATCTTGTACCTGCCAAGCCTCAATTCTCAATTCTCAAGCTCTAATTCTCATTCATTCCAATCCCATACTTCTTCTTTCTACGCATGTGTGTGAGCATATAAATAAAGTACGTACTAACATAGGAAATTAACTAAAGAGTCTGTTAGCCCTATGGTTGGATAACTTAAGCTTACATCTTGTTTTGATGATAATTACACATTGATTATGTTCTAATGTGTACTTTGAGTGGATTCTTAGTAGATATATACATGACACTCATGAAGAAACATTTGAAAAGTTGGATAGATGGATTGAAGCCAAAGAAGCTTAAAGTTATAGTGCACATGCTATGGAAGCTTCATCAAGTCCAATGTCAAAGAGCAAGAAAGGATGCAAAGGCTAAGTTACCATCGAGTATGATTGATCTTTTTTATTATGTAAATAGTCTTGGTTTGATGCTTGGATTGATGACTATGACCTAAAAAGACCTTAGGACACCTTGTGCATTGCATGTGAGTTCATAACCATTTACACAAGTGTTGTTCTTGAAAATGATTGAACTTTGGAGCTCACTCAGATTTTATCAAAAAACTATTTTGGTGCTAATCTTTTCATATCTTGATAAAACTTTTCATTAGCTTTCCAACGTAAAAAATGGCACCTCAGTCTGAATTTTCTAGAGAAGGTTATGCCCAAAATAGGAAAGCGGGTTCCATGAGGCAGTCAATAGGCAGTAGGGTAATATAGTCGACTACATTGGAATACAGTCATCTGAATTGGTCAAAATTCAGCTGTAATGGCTATTTTAGAGGGAACCCAGTCGACTGCATTGGGAATACAATCGACTACAAAGGCAGTTTTGCTCACTTTTTGCCCATAACTGCTATATTTCATATCTTCTTTGAATGATCACTCACGAGCTCAATTCTTTGGTCATTCACCAAGTGGGTAAAACTTAATGATCTTCTCAATATTGTGCTATGTGCTAAACTTATGTCATCAAGTATGCTTAAATTGTCAAATTTATAAAATAACTTGCTTGTTGAGAATTCATGCTAACTATGATCTAAATTGTGAGTCCTTGATTGTTTACTTCTCTATGTTATGATCTTGGATACTTGTAGGATTTAGATAACGATGTATGGTCCTCTTGCACTCACATTAAAAATATTGATTGTTGATGACTATTATTTGCGTTGTGAAAATTCTATGTTGAGATTATGTCGTCTTAATGCTTCATGTTGCCATTCCTACACACACACCTTTTGGTAATAGCAAAAAGAGAGCATGACTCGATTAAAAATTTAGTTGTGTTTGTTGGATATTGTTGGCATCGTTTGAGGAGGAGCATACATTAGGACGGAATATGCATATGATAACTTCATAGGGGGAGTTTACATGCTTGAATCATATAACATCTTGTTGCTCTTGAAATATGCATGAAGTGGATGAGATTATTGACCTACATTGCATATCTTTCTTTGAATCATGAAGGAATTCTTGATGTCATTCGTATGAGTTTATGAGTTATATGCACTTCACGCCATTATCTTACTTATAACTATCCATTCGCTCACGCATATCCTTGTCTTTTTGTTGATGACAAAGGGAGAGAAATAATCTAAATTCTATATACTATGTGAGTATGTGTTTTGAGAGAACATTAGAGGAAGAGCATATCTTGTTTTAGCTAGGGAAGCTAGCTATGAGCTTAATGGTTATATGAGATTAATTGACATGTCTTAAGCATACTAGAGATAATTGAAGGTTCTAAGTGAGATTGTTGTGCTTAATTGTCTACCATGTGTTACATCTTACCTTATATAGAATCAACGTCATTGTTTGAAATCTAGTTCCTACGGGACTCTAACCAGCATTCTAATAACTAGGCCTAACTTTAGACCTAGAAGTTAACAGTAACAATCATCTCCATGTTCTCCTTTGGATTTTTCTGGGGCTGGGTACTTTCTCTCAACTGGATGCCGATGCCTCTGGGGTTTTTTTCTCGATTTCCTTGTAGGGCTCTTCCTCAGCCTCTGCTTCGTCTTTTTCTACCTCCATTTCCTCCTCCCCACCCCCTGCGTAGTCCTCTTCCTTAGCAACTCAAGATGACTTTCACGTTGGCCGTGATGAAGAAGATGGAGCCTTCCTTTCGTTTCTTGTGGCCAATTTCTTGCCCTTAGATGGAGTCGATACCAGTTTGGGCTTCTTCTCCCATTTTTAGGTCACCGCTATACTCTTTAGGGGGCTTTCCCTTAGGAATAACTAGGGTCACCCTAAGGGTAACAGTAGCAGCAGCAGTAGGGGTTGGGGACTCCGTGGAGCTTGGTCGGCCACTCCATCCATCTCTCGAAGGCAGCATCGAGGGAATGGGAGTAGGCATCTCCATAGCCTTCTCCGAGGGCCCATAAATAGAAAACATATTTTGGTAACGGGATACCAAGCCCTTAAGGTTGTGTATCATCCTGTAAGCATCTCAGAGTAGGGAGCAAGGGACATACAAAAGAAAAAGGCACCAAGTCAGAATTTTGCCTGCATAACATGAATAAACAAAGAAAAGTCGAGTCTAGAGATTACTATCTGGATTCGGGCCAAATCTTTGAGCCTTCGAAGACCTCTGAGTCTTTCTTTGATCACGGGATGGTCTCATGCTCCTCAGTTCTTCCTTTTGGGTAGATCGGCACCATCCATCAAGGTAAAGGAAGACCCTCTGCCACATCATCTTCTTTCTTCCCCTTGCCTTTCTTATCCTAGGCTGTCTTCTCATTTTGGATCTTTTTTAGCCATTTCGAGTTAAAGGGAGGTGTCAAATCTTCTCACACGAAAGCCTCATAGGTTTAAGGGTCGTTCGGCCACCATAGGGAAGAATATGAAATCCCCCTGAGCAGAGTCTATTTCAGCCCCTGGTCTAGCTCTATAGGGCAATAAATCTCCTTGGGAGGATCCATCGGTATCTCAAAGCCATACCTTCTAAATAGTGCTGAGGAAACCCCATATCCCTAAGGTAGAACTCCTCTTGCGAGGGTCCCGCCAATAGTATTTGGCATCGAGTGTGAGCCAATTCCTCAGCATAGTCTCCCACATTATGCCACCACCGAGACAAGGATTCCTGTGACCAAGAAAAGGGACAAATGTTAGAATTTGATAAGAACACTTAGAGAGAAATGGAAAAATCGTGAAGATTACTTACCGGACGCTCTCTCAACCTGTTGGAACTGTCGCAGTACATGAAATTGAAGAGCCCAGCCCGCTTGTACTTAAAGTTCCATCGATTCATCGCCGGTGTAGTCTCAGTAGGCGACTCCCCTTGGCGAGGAACGCAAGAACCCAAAACCTCAAAAGCCCAAATCTGTTAGAGCAAACATGGCAGATGTGAGTAGAGGTCTAGGATAAACAAAGAATTATTAAAAAATATTCAAAAGCTTGGACATACCTCCTAAATATCATAAAGTCCCATGAAGCTAAGAGATTTCTTCAGAGATACAACACCCATCAATCGATATAGATAACCAGAGGAAGAGAACCCCAGGTGTACTCCTCAATCACCTCAAGGCCCCGAAGGCCCCACAGCTGGACAAAGTCATCCCCGTTACTAAATAAGGTTTTCCCTATAGTGTAAAGCAAAAAAACCCAAGATGAATTGATCGATCACCACGGCTTCTCCCCCTATAAATTCATGTTCTTGTAGTGAGTACGGAAGGTGTTGTCTCACCAACATTCGACAAGACATAGAAGATGTTTCTTACTCCAGGTAAAATCGTGCAACCCATCTAGGAAGGAGCAGAAATTTGTGGCAATCACTCTATGCTTAACATGATAGGGGGATTTTACCCACCAATCACTCACAAGATTTATGGTGCCCTTACGTTGCATATTCGTAGGGAGGGGTTGCAAATTTGCAAAGGAAAAGAGGAAAACCTAGGGAACCGTCTGTTCATCAAAGAGTTGCATGAAAAACCTGGTTTAGGGGTCCTACCGTGCATGAGCATGGTGGGGGGTGTGTGTGTGAAATACGGTAAAAAAAGTGTGTTTAGAAGAAAAATTCGAATGAAACATACCTCATCCGCAAAATAAAGAGCACTAAGATGAGTGCCTTGCTCTGGGGTGAGTAGAGATTGACCATCAGCTTTGTTCTTCAGTTAAAATCGACTGATTTTCCCGATTTGGGGGTCCCCCTTCGTTCCCTTGTGAGTTCGCACATATACCTCCATGTCTTTGTGAAATTGAGAGAGATTAAGGTGAGATTGGTTGTATTTATAGGGTAGGAGTGTGATAAGGGCAAGAAAACTCGACCTGGGATTCCTAGAAGAAGAAATCTGAAAGAAATTGGGGTGAGATTGAATTGGAAGTATTTGAAAAAAAAACTAAAATCGTGCACAAAATGAGGTTCCTAAACCGGCTAGTTTTGTCATCTAAGTTGGTAATGCGATTGACCAACCAATCGGTTTTTGATTCTTCAAATTTCAAAAATTCCAAAGTCTCTCGCTAACCGGCCGTTTTTTGTGCTGAATTTTAAAAATTTTCAAAACTTGCTGACTAACTGGCCAATATTCAATTTAAAATTTAAAATTTCTAAATCTCTCATCGGTTCTGACTAACCGACCGATTATTAAAGTTTTAAAAAATAAATAATGCATGCTTGTGTGCTTGATGTATTTGTACCCCCAATACAGTTTTACATATTTGCTTGCTTACACATTTCACATGTTCATTCACCTGAGGGCGCTTTTCTTCGGTGTTTATATGTTTGCATGCTTGCATATGCATGTCCAACATATAATCCCTGGGTTGGATCATGACCCAGATTTTCAAATCTATTGCTTTATTCAATAGCTCTTGTATGGTGTAAGGCCAGGGCAAGATTTTTCTTTGTTTCCAGTTGCAACAGTGTTTTCTTGTGAAGCAAACTGGCTCCTTTATGTCCCACAATCAATTGTCTTTATGACATTTCTAGCTCCTGCTACCAACCGAACTCTTACTTTGTCCATCAATCCTTTTGAATCAATTCGAGGCCTCCGACAATGTTCAAAGTTATTCTCCATTTTTTTGTCGACCCTTTCAAATTGATTTGAGGGTTCCAGTAACGGTCAAATTCCACTTTACATGTTGACGCTTTCAAATCGATATGAGGGCTTGGTAACATACAAGATTCTTTTACATGTCTAGACGACCCTTTTAAATCGATTTGGGGGCTCTAGTATCCAAAATGTGTGACCATCCAAATCAATTTGGTGGCTCTGGTAATTGACAACAATTTGGGGGCTCCAATAACGGACTAGTTTAATATTTCTCTTACATGTCTAAACAACCCTCTTGAATCGATTTAGGGGCTCCAGTATTTAGACGTGAGTTTTCTGTCGGCCATTCAAATTAATTTGGTGGCTCCAGTAACATGGAAGATTTCTTTCGTATATTGTTCAACGACCAGCCATTGTTACTGTTGGCTCCAGCTTTGAACGATATCTGTATTTCATCAAACTACGTTGGTCTAATTCCTCCCGAGAGGATACATAGGAACCTGTGAACTTCCGAACTCATACTCGCGTAAGTCTTGGAGTCTGTCTTTGAGTCATGCGGTTTTTTCTGTGTTTTCAATACAAAAATGCGTCGTCTCTCTTTTTCGGTGATGTTGGCTAGCAAGCATGCTCCATCCCCGAAGGGCTCTGCAGACACCCCCATTTTTGTAGGCTTTTTTTTAATAAATAAATAGTGGGATTTCTTATTTATTAAAAATCGTTATTGAGTCTGGGCTTGGTAAATTTAGTTTACTTAATTAATTTGATCCAATTTTATTTAATTAATTTACTCCAATTAAATTGTCTAGTCATGTCCAGTCCATTGTATGTGTGTCTAGTCCATTGCATTAGTCCAATCTATTTAGGTCGAGTCCGGTCCATGGTCTAGATTATTCTAATTGATATAATTTGTCTAGATGGTTAGGGAAAATAATTCATGGTTTATCCTTGATAAAAAGATCAAATCCATTTATCTGTCGGTTAAAAGAAGACTTATCCCGAATCTGGTACATATCATTTGTGATATCAGAGGTAATTACCAAAAATAGGGTCATATAGTGCCTCGAAATTTGGGAAAATCATTATTAATTAATGGGTGAACTAGTCAATTTTCAACTTGCCGGCCAATTAGTTGACTTTTGTCATTATGTGATTTTATTACTTGTTCTATCTTATCTCTAGCCATGTAGAATGGCATTGCCAATCTTGTTAGATTCTGTAACCCTGAGCACTATAAAAAGGGGCCTGGCCTTCACTTTTAAGGGTCAATCTCTGGTGACTCCAGAAGCTTGTTCTTTTTAGATCTTGCATGTCATTTCTTTGTGAAGTGATATCAGACTCTCTTAAGAATTTTATCCAATCAAATCATTCTTAAAAATTTCTTTTGTTCTTTTTCATCATGGATCCCATGGAGAACAATTCCGAGTCCTCAAGGCAAGCTACAATACGAGGTTACTATTACTAGCTTCTCCTAGGGTAGAAATCATATCGATCATTTCCCATTTACCGTAGTCACATTTCCTTTCAAAATAACAAAAAGAAATACTTTTTATTTTCTCTGTCTAACTTTAGGTTCGAAACGTAGACTACTTTTGTAGGACCGGAGTTAAACTACCCTGATTTTGATTCCAATTATTCCAATCAGATACGTAAGCCAGTTGATCCCTATTGTCGAGTTCAAGCCAAAATATTAAAAATTAGCTTAGGGTAAGTCTTTCTGTATTTTACATGCAATGTGTTTTTAGATAAAAAAAATAATTAAAAATGAAGTAGAGACCGAAAGCGCGGCGGGTGCCCTTTACCTTCTGGTTGTGTAACTTAGTCTCTGGACCCCTCTTCTGGTTTTGATAGGCTTGCCGTCCTTTGGACACATTAGAGTCATTTTAGGGTTTTTCTTTTTTTCCCTAGTTTAAATTGAATTAGGTGGCGACTCCAGAAAATCCTTTTTTGGGGAATTTTTTTTTGAGGCGGCATGCCAGAGTCGTCACTTGCCAACCGCCATTTTTAGCAGCCACCAATGGGCCAATTGTTATTGACGCTTAACAGTTGCCGCCGCTAGTAAATTCTAGAAACCACAGTCATAACTAACACTCGATAGTCACACAACTGCCCAACTTTAGCAGCCGCCCAACCCTGGCAGCTACCCCCTGCCCACCACCACTGTCAACCAATAAAAAGAAAACAATGGTTTATTTTCAAATAAGAAGAAAAGGTGACTAGTTTAAAAAAAAGAAGAAGTACAAACTAAATGGTATGACTTGTATTGAATTGGGTTAAATGCGGTGGGTTGTATCTAACTAAGACAAGGTGGGGCCCATTACATCAGCTAGGACAATATGGTAATGGGACAAATAGGGATGGAGCGAATTGCATTGGGCAAGGTGCCCTATATTGCCATTCGGAAGTGCTGTCTAAGAAACTTATCCATAGAATTTGGAAGTGCATTTTATCGAGGAATGTATTTATATCAACTTATTAGGTTAATTGTAATTTATCCTTCCGCATATGACCGAATAGTACCCATTATCCAGATCTAACACCAGCCGTCAAGTCAAGTTTATTCTCGATAGTTCACTTAAATACAGTGGTGAATTTTGCAACTTAAAACTTTGGAGAATAGTTTTGCAAATTTGTTAAGAGTCGTATAAACATATGGGTCAAGATTTTCCTCTCTCTTTCTCTCCCCCCTAACACCCCCTACGTTCATTTTGTTTTTTGCCCTCTTGACCATTCTTTATCTTTCTGAACTCCCTGTATAGCTCTCTCAAGTTCACACACTCTCTCGATTTCAAGCAATATGGCTTTTCACAATCACAACTAAAAACTTTTAGGCCAATCTATAGTAAAAGTTTATGTAAAACACACACACACACACACACACACACACACACACACACTCTCTCTCTCTCTCTCTCTCACACACACACACACACACACAATGGTAGCTTGTGATAGCCTATTAAAATGCCAATGGTTGTTTTAAAATGGTTACAGCCTTTGTTTGGTTTAACAACACCAAGGCAATATTGAGCAAATAATTTCTTGCATCTTGCTTTTTTTTTTTTTAGGTTAATCAGGAGAATGGTGATATTAGGAGTGGCAATTGTTACCCAACTCATTAACCCGCCCAAACTCGCCCATTTAAAAATGACCCAAAACCACCCATTTAGATAAATGGGTCAAAAATCTTGTAACCCATTAACCCATTCATTTATATGGGTTACAAATGGGTGCCCATTACCCATTAATCAATCTGTCTATTCTTCTCACTTCCTTCATTCACACTGATGACACACGACCTTCACCCACTGTCATTCACCGTCGACACTGTCGCCACAACGCTCACCGTCGACACACGAGGAAATTTCACCGTCATCACTACTGCCGCCGACCTTCACCGACAGGTAAGCTTCTTTTCCAGTCGTTCTCACCATCTCTTTCTCTTTTGATAAATCTTCTCTCTTCTCCGTCGATCTCCTCTCTTCTTCGTCGATCTCCATCTCTCTTTTATTCCTACAAGTCAACATATTTCAAATCTTAGTTCATTCATATTTGAGTGTATTGCAGATTGAGTAGTACATAGTAGCATGTCATTTCATTCATAAAAGCTTACCCGACAGGTGCTCGATAAAATGTCTGTAAGAAATGAGTCTACTGAACGAGCTATTGACTTTGCCCTTTTGTTCAAATCACGCTGACGGGTTTTGGCAGCTGTATTTTGAGGATGATGGTTTAAGCATATTATACAAGTTTTTCAGTTGATTTTGAGATTTCACCTTACCGTACTAGCTAATATTGTTTGTGTATTGAGGTATCTTTGTACAATTGAATGCAATGATATAATTTAAGTTGAACAAATGGCAAAGTCAACTGAAGGCACAAAAGTTCACACCTGAAAAATTGAAAGTAAATCAATTTGATCTCTTAACTGAGTTTCCATGTGTCTTCTTTACTATGTTTGGCATAGTTTCAGTTTAATTGCAAAATTTCCATTTGTCTTCTTTACTATGTTTGGCAAGTTTTAGTAAATCAATATGGTCTCTTAACTGAGTTTCCATGTGTCTTCCTTACTATGATTATAATGTAATTGCAAAGTTTCAATTTAAGTTTTGCCTGAACTTGGCCACTGCAACTGAATTTGAGACCCTAATCATGCAAAGTTGACATGTTTATCTAGCCAATTACCAAGTTCATCTAACCAAGTTGATCATCATACCAGTGATGGTATGCTGAACAAAACTGTGAAGGTCTCTACAGAGTCCGTACCTTCATTTTTGTGTTACAATTACATTAACAAAAGGTTGTAGAAGCTCCCATGAAGAGAACTTCAACTTTGCTATGTTGCTAAACTTCAGTCTTAATCATTTTTTAAGGCTCTGGATATTTGGTAGCAAGCATCTCCTAGATTGATTTACTTTCACCATATGCTATTTGTCAAGGGTTGTACATGTATGAGTGCATGTTTTTTGTTTTGATTGCACAGGGAAAGAGCTATCTTATATCACAACAGAGACTTAATCAGTTCAGTACCTTCATTTTTGTATTAGCAATCATGCAAATTGCATACAGTTGCATCACAATGGCTTTAGGAAGAGGCAAGGTACAATATTTCATGCAATATTCCTCTACTTATGCGAGAACATTATTTTTGTCTCAGAATTTAGAATTCTTTGGTTTTCGTATTTTTGCAGAATTTTTATATGAAATAAAGTTTATGAGTATTTCTGCGGAATTTGGAATTCTTTGGTTTTCATATTTTTGCAGAACTTTTATATGAAATAAAGTTTATGAGTATTTCTGCGGAATTTGGAATTCTTTGTTTCTTTTTTTTTTTTTCTGGAATTAGATTGTTATATCTTGTTATGTATGACTCAAGGTAAATATTTGGTGAGTATTTGAGTTTGTTTGAGGAATTGATATGGATGAAAGTTCATCTATTGGTGTTAGTTCAACATTTGGTGTTAAAAGGAAGCTTACAGCTCTTGCTTGGGAATATTTTGAGCATTTTCAGAATGATGGAAAAGAAAAGGGAAGGTGTTTGAAATGTAAGGAGGTGTACGAGATGGGTAATAGTGGTACATCTAACATGTTACGGCATATCATTACGTGTCGTGATGGTGAGAAGCAAGCAAATTATGTGCCACTAGACCATGATAAGTATTGAGAAAAGTTGAGCATTTTTATTGTTAAGCACAATTATCCATTTTCCTATGTTGAGCATGAAGGAACTCGAGAGTTGCATAGTTTTCTAAATCCTGAAGTCAAACCTCTTACGAGAAACACCGCAAAGGCTAATGTGTTAAAAATTTATGAAAAGGAAAAAGATTTCTTGAGGAGTGAGTTAGCATCTATTCCTGGTAGAATTTGTTTGAGTATAGATTTGTGGACCTCTATTACAAGTGATAGTTGTATGACTCTTATTGCTCATTATGTGGACAAGAATTGGGATTTGCAAAAGAAGATTTTGATATTTCGTCACGTACCCACTCCCCACAGTGGTAGTTCTTTGGCTAAGAAGCGGAATAAGTATTTGAAGGAGTGGGGCCTTGAGAAAAAAGTGTTCACTGTTATGTTGGATAATGCCAAGTATAATGATGTTTTGGTTGATAAACTGAAAGATCAACTTCTCTTGAGCGATGGATTGGTATGCAATGGTGAGTTTCTTCATGTTCATTGTAGTGCGCATATACTAAACCTTATTGTACAAGATGGCTTGAAGATGATTGATGAAGTTGTTTATAAGTTCACAAGTCTGTGAAATATGTTAGAGGTAGTGAGAAGAGGAAACTCAAGTTTGCCACTTGCATGGTACATGTGTCTTTAAGAAATGGTATGAAACTCTGTCAAGATGTTCTGACAAGATGGAACTCTACGTATCTTATGCTTAGTAGTGCCATATCTTATCGTCGAGCATTTTCTCAGTTGCAGTTGATTGACACAAAGTATGAGACTTGTCCAACATCAGAGGAATGGGTTAAGACGGAGAGGATAACTAAGTTTCTAAAGCCTTTTTATGAGATTACTACTTTATTTTTTGGAACTAAATATCCAACTGCCAATTTGTACTTTTTCAATGTGTGGAAGATTCAAGTACTCATAATCAGAGATGGAGAGTCAAGATGACAATATAGCTTCCATGGCTAAAGAAACGAAAGAGAAATTTGACAAGTATTGGGATTGTTATTGCAATGTGCTATCTTTTGCCGTTGTCTAGGACCCCCGTTTATAGTTTAAGATGTTGTCGTATTGCTTGGAGAAGCTCTATCCTGCCACATTTCGTGAGAGGGTTAAAACTGTTAAGGGAAAGTTATCGTCTTTATTTCACGAGTACATGTATTCATCCACGTTTGCTTCCAAAAATCATGCTTCATTAGGACAGAGTGCGACCAAGGGAAGAGATGACAGTGGAGATGAACTTGAGGTATGTAAAACTGTTAAATGTTTATCATTTCTCATTTATGCTACCTATCATGTAGTTACTTGTGTGTTTTAATCATGCATGATCTTGTGTATGAGTTTGATTCATATGAAGACCCAAATGAGCAATCAAATATAAGTAAAAGTCAGCTAAGAGAAATTGGTACCCCACAAACAAAATGCTAAAATGGATGTTTTACGTTATTGGAAAGAACACGAGTTTAAGTACCCAGAGCTTTCTTTGATGGCGCGTGATCTTCTTAGTGTTCCTGTTACTAGTGTTGCCTCAGAATTTGCTTTTAGTGTAGGAAATCAAATCATTAGCAAATATCGTGCTTCACTTGTTCCAAAAGGGGTTGAAGTCTCAGTGTGCGCACGACTGGCTATGTGACTTGTCTGGTAAACCTTAAATTTGTCGTTTATCTTTTTAAATTGTTTTTTTTTTTTTGGAGTTGTTTACATGTTATACGTAGATTTAGGTTTTTTTCCCTTTTGTTTTGCTTTCTAATTAATCATCTATTTATTTTAAAAGGTTTACATGATGCCGACGAGGAGGGGTTCTCACCAAAGACTTCTCACACTTGTTGGTTTCGGAAAGTAAAGGTGTTTAAAATGTGATTACCTGAGTATAATAGGCCGCATTTATAGGGCAAAAGTTTGAACTCCTTTTGTTTCACCTCTTCTTCTTCATTTTTATTTGTTCATATTATGTTTATGTCTTTTTTGAAAGATCTAATCATTTGAGATGAATGCATAACACTTTCGATTTAGTTATAACCACAATACTATATTTTGTCTTTTCATGAAAAGTAGTTTTTCTACTCATGTACCCATGTAAAGAAAGCGTTTCTTCCCCTCCCCTCTAACATTCTCAAGTTTAAACTAAAAAAGAAAAAATGAGTGCGTAACTTATTATTAGAACTGTAGGCATACAATTTATTATGACAATATTATCATCATTTCTAAGGAAAAAATTGATATATTAAAGTCAAAAAGTCAAAACTTAATTGGTCAAAAGTCAATGAGTCGGGTCAAAAAGTCAACGGGTTGGGTCAAAATTGGGTCAGCTCAGGTGTGTGTAGGGTCAGAAACTGCGTTGAGTGAGAAACTGTCAAATTGGTTTGGGTCTTGGTAAATGGGTCATGTTGGGATAATAGGTTAAACCAACCCATTTAATGATTGATCTAGTTAATCCATAAATAAATGGGTCTAAATGGGTCAGTCACCCATTTTACCCAAACCTATTTTATTCAAATCCAAACCCAGCCCACCCTCTCATTTTGCCAGGCCTAGGTGATATTAATATGCAAACCAAGTTACAAGGGTAGTCAAGCTACTTTTCGGAAGCGCTACATCTTCTTAGTTACATGAGTAACTAAGTTACTTTCTAAGAAGACCAGATAAATATACACTCAAGCAATACAAGTAACATCAAGAAACTCACCTTGATGGATCTAAAAACACTACAACATTTTTTTAATAAATACAAATGTTAAATTAAATCTATTCTAGACCTCTCTCTAAAGTGAAAAAGTAACTAGATGCTCTGCCCAATAATAGCTCCTCTGCCCAACATCCAAGACTTTAGAACCCCAGTAATGATTACTCCGCAGTGAAGGACAAAAAGTCACATCCAGCCCTTTAGCACCACTCTGCATAATTCAGTAAACTGGACTGCACCATTTCTGCAAAATCTGGCTAAAACTGAAAAGCATCGTCAAAGCCACAGTTCTTCACAAGCCAAAAGATCCAATCCCGTGTCCCCCATCCCCCACCATCTACCCCTATCTCTAATCCTCACCCTACCTCCCCACATTTTACCAAATGACCAAAAGAACAAGAAAGAGTAAACTACCTAACAGATTCTACACCGAAAAATCCCATTCTCCCAGCCCTCCCCCCTTCCCCCTACCCCGTACCCCCCAGAAGAACAAAAGCAAGAAGGGAGAAACAAGACCAAAATTAAACAAGAACAAAATCAAAGAGAAGAAAACAAATAACAACAAATCTAATCACAGATCAAGCTACACTTCCACTTGGATTTAGATGTAACTGAGATCTGGAAGAAAAAAAAATAAAGAAGACCTGGAGGCCATGGTGAAAGCAGTCTAGAGCTTGCATCTTTCTTGTATGTCATTTTTTACATTCATTCAATACCTTTATCTGATGAAATGACAAGCTTGTGATAAAACCCCCTGTCTTCTTTAAAGTTCAAGTAATGAACCACACATATAAGTGACTAATCCTAAGCGAAAGACAATATAGAATACTTTAATGTAAAGAAATACTATTGACTTGCCATCGTATATCCAATTCGACAAGTTTTGTCAAACTCCCTCAAAGTTAGATCAAAAAAGTATTGAGAAAAAAAATATTACTTTGTGGATAATTTTGCAAAAGCCATAAAAGTCTTTCCTAAGATGCTCTCCATAATTTAGGAGATAAGTTTGCAAATAAGAGTTTAATTGAAACTTTTCTAATAAAAGGCAGAACAGCGAAATACTTTTGTATGTGAGGGAAGAATTTTGCTATTAGGATTTCTTTAGAGATACTTGTGCTAACATGCCATACGTGGGGGCGTAAAATTACAATTAGCCTAGATATAGGAAGGAAAAAAATAGGAGCATAAAAGTGAGAAAGCAGTTTTATGCCCTAATGCCAAAGTAAGTGTGTGTGTGTACACCCTATTTAAAATTATGACCCATGGCACTTTAAGAAAATTTTTAAAAAGAGACACAAATTTATACTACTAATAAAGAGAACACCCTTTTGGTGTAGCACAGGTTTTGATGTTAAATAACTACTTATCTAAAACTATAACATTTGACATTTTAAACTTTTTTAGAAAAAAAAAAAGTAACTCAAAATAAAATTTCTAAAAAGTGAATAACTACCTAAAATGACATGTTTCGTTTTCAAAATATAACATTCATTTCAAAAAAAAAGGTGCAATGAGCACTTAAAATAAACTTTTTTAGATGTGATACTTGATTTTTCAACAAATTTGAGATTATAAACTTTTTACACGCGCAAGCCACAATAAGTAGTACTCCATCTGTCTTAAAATAATTGCTCATTTTTAACTTGGCACGCATATTAAGGATATAAGTCATATTGTGTGTTTTACATTTTACTCAGAGAGAGAGAGAGATAAGAAGTATGTTCGGAGAGAGAAAATAGATTTATGGAAGATTAAATGTGGAGAGAAAAGGGGGAAGGAAGTGGGCCAAGAGAGAAAAAATAAGATGCTAGAAGATTAAATGTGGGAAGAAATAGAATAAAAAAAGTACAGAATGGGAAATATAGAAAAACAAATATTGAATCTTTCCTGATTTAGAAAGCAATCAATTTTTTTGGGATAGCCCAAAAAAAAAAAAACCAATGATTATTTTAGGACGGAAGAGTACCATATACCAAGAGAAGACTCATTTTGGCATACACCACTTAAAATTAAAACACTTAGCATTCTGAATTTTTTTTTTATTGTACGTGTATCGCGTGTACCAGATAGCTTATATTTACTTAGCAAAAACCAGAATTGCCTTTGAAAGTAGGAGAATGTCTATTCCACGCATTTGCACGAGCTCTGAATGTCAGGTGATACTACCTACGGAGTTTCATACTAGGCTAGCATTAACATCAAAGGATATGTGACTTTTATCGGCTGTGATAATTTCAGAGGGATGTGCTAAGAATTTCTTTAAGCATTTCTTTAGTACGATAGAAATGTCAAAATTACTTTAGTACAATACTTTTTGTTCTAAGAATTGTTCTTCCTTGCATTTCACGGATGTACGACTAAGATATTTCTCTTAATTTGACTTTTTATACAAGGAGACCAAGTAGATGAAAACATTATCCAGAATCATTTTCAATTCTAGTAACTGGGAGTTGGAGTTGTCAATTTAAGATGTAGTTAATTAGCTATGTTTCTTAAATTTAGACTTTTTGAGAGCTGTCAAGTGGCATCAAATTCACTTGCGTCCTTAAAGAAAAATGAGCAAGTTCGCGTCTGGACGATGCTCGCTAGCTTGAGATTTTTCTTCTGTGATGGGGATATAAGACCAATCACAATAGACACTCTTAGGTACACACCAAGTTAGTCACGAAGCCTGAATTGTATCCACTCAGCCCATGTCCCCACTTAATGGAGTTTTCGATGGACTTTTGCCAACTCCTCTATGAACTTTTACAAATTGACCAGCACTCACGAGTAAACATCAAATTGCCCTTCTCCTGTGCACATATTTGGAATTGACATTTCAATCAGAACTGCATGCATTTTCCATGCATTTCGTATTCCACCACGTTGCAGCTAAACCCCAAGAAGCTACAACCTGTCATTGAAAAGTAGTTGCATACCCACCAAGCAGAAAATCATTTTCCAGATGTATCTGCTCTGGAATGTCTTGACAACACGAGAGTAAGCGACAATTCCAGGTTTTAGGTACCTCTATGTCTTCTATTTCTTGAAGAAAAAAATAATTTCAGTGATTAAACTACATCGATTAGAATCTGATGCACTACGAAATGAGGAGTCATCTCCATCGGGGTCTTCGCCTTGTTAATAAATTGCACGTCCCTCGAGCTCATGAGCTACTTTGCCCCTCCTAGTCGAAATCACTAATTGTTGCTGGCCGTCTTGCCTACCAACCCTTTGACCCTCACAAGTTTCACTTTTTGAGACATATCTAATAGATATATAACGGTCAAAGTTTAACGCTACCAAGGAAGTTAGGCATTGGACCATCCTCATTGCTGTCAGATTCTCTGTATTTCTTGACACTTATCGTGGGCTCAACAAGGGATTTAGACTGGTGGCTAGATGAAGGTCCTTCTTTAGCCTTACCAGCATCGTAGAAGTTACTCTTACTACACAGACAGAGTGAGTTATGCTCGACAGGTAAACCAAGTATGCAATCCTATGGTCTGTGGAACACTAGGATGTAGACTTTAGAGCTTCGCGAGTTGCACTCCCAAGGATCACATATGTCACTTGATGAAATAGTAATATTGGATTTAAAAGCTCATTTTGACATAAATTAGACATTTGAAAATTTCACTTTATCCCTTTAAAATAATTCCAGAGAGAGAAAGAACCTAAGCATTGGACTCTGACACTGGACCAAAACTCAAGACCTTGACATTTGGATCGCAACATTGGGCATTTCGCTGTTACTTCTTGCTCACTCTGTTCCTTAAATTCTGATATGTTGCTTGTGTCTTTGTTCTTTTTTCAAAAGCATGGTAGTAACTAGCTAAGTAATATAAGACAGTAAGGGTGTGACTGGGTGCCTAGTACTCTCTTGTCACATGACTTAATCCCCAAGCCTAAAAGTATGGTTTTAGCATTCCAGATTTGCCAATTGTGCTTCTAAAGTCAATCTAGGTTTTTTTTTTTTGGGTTTTCCAGCATCATGAAAATTAGAAGGCAACTATTTTATCAGGAAAAGCTAGCGGTTTTTACCCCACAGGGCATAGGTCATCACAATGATTAACCTCAAAATCCAACTATATATCAAGCCCATATCTGAAAAACTAAGGATGGGGCCTCTCGTGGACAGGACATGAGGATGCTGCACTCGAATCCTCACAGATGAAATCCCTTGGGATCCACAGAGATAAATTGTTAGGTGGCCTAACTAAGACTGCAACAATGCAATCGCTCTGCAAATCACTAATCAAAATCGTGGGATCACCCAAACATTTAGAATTTTCCCATCTATTTTATTAGCTTGACAACAAAACCAATACCATCGGACAACCTTTGAAGCATACCACTTTAACATAGCCAATATGAATAACCAATTTCTATAAACACTTATGTATCGCACCAGAGACTAGAAACTACAACCGAGATGCTTACGATGTGTACTCTGATGTTTTAAATCAAACCAGTTCAAATTATTACCAAGTCCCTCACAGAGAAATATATTACCTTAAAGGGCCTGAAAATTTAATTCTACACACACACACGTATGGTACATCCACCAACGTTTAAGCCTTTGGTTACCTCATCATTTATATCCCGCAATCATAACCTTCAGTGTCTATAGATGCTAGTTGATGGAGCTACTCAAAGACACCAAAAAATCAAAATATTATCCTTATCATTCTTTTGGCCAACTCTTAAAATCTTTGAACTCTAAGGGCAAGTAACATCTGGTATACTAGTGATTTACTCGACCCAACTCTTAATCTTACGCTGAAACATTAATTGAATAATAAAAACCTAATTGACCTTCTAAATTATAATCTCAATCACAAGTTAACTTAGGCTCATGAGTCTACAGAATCTCATATCTAAGCTCTGATACAAATTATAAAGACTTAAAATTTCGGATAGATCCAGATTCGCTACGTACAAAATCTTAGCCATCCAAGATAACATATACCTTTGAAGATAGAGCAAAGCATTCTATACACTATAAAACTTCCAATCTAACCTCACTTCCAGATTTCTTAATAGCCAACATCTGCATGGGTACAATCTTTCAAGATATAAGAAAGGCACCTTAGCCGTCTCTTGTAATCTATCTGACAATAAGTACAAAGAAAAATCCTTCACTAGATATTTCTTACTTAGTCATGCCTTATAATCATTTGCACAATTCGGAGCACTTGCCAATAACTGAAAGTAGGGTGTGAGCACAAAGCCCAATAAAGATAAACACACGCACTCATCCATAGAGTATAAAGTATCCTATACCGATAACAGTACTTGGATTTGACAAAATACTAAGATGCATGGCCAATACCAAATCCAATGCACTAACTTTCAATTCAAGAATCAGATTAGCAATAAGAGAAAATAACTTGTACCAGTAGATGATACAATGTTATAGTAACACGACCCATATATAAGCATTGGCAGTGGGTCAAAAGGTTTCAACATACTCAAAAAAAAATATAAAACTAATTTCAAAACAGTTCTAGTAGCTCTGAGAACGATACTCTATAATTCAAAAAGACTCCAATAAATTTAATAATACTTTAGATAACTTCAAAACTTCTTCAAATAGATCTAATATCAAAATGTAAATATTCAATTTGCACAAAGATGGGAACCAAGAGAGCCATTCATAAATGTGTCACTCGTCCCATCACAAATTAAGATCATGATATATAGCTCATTTTGCTGAGCTGGCCATGTACCAATTCACGTAGGTAAGTCAAAAACAGATTATTCACATACACCCGACATGGCTCACTAGGAATATAATCACATATATCTAATAAATAAACACCAGGTGTTTGAAGTCAACAAAGTCATTCTCGTTCACATGATTCCACACAAAAATAGGTTTATTTAAGGGCAACTTCAACAAAGAGAGGATTCTATGAAAACGCAAAACACAAAAGTTGAAGAATACTTGTTATAGATTTCATAATTTTTAAGATCATCAACAACTAACAAAAAACAAATAAGATAGACCAAATCAAAGTGGGCTGATTTGCAGTGTCGAAACAACAACTTTTGCACTGACCAATAACTTTTAAACCCAATTTTGACCAAGAAATAAAAGGATCCTAATAAGACATAAAACTTAAAGTTAAATACGATCTTTTAGAATTCCAAAATGTCTTGAACCATCTAAAACTAATGAAAATCAAGAACAATAGAGCAATTTGAAGTAGGCTGATTTACGGTGTCAAATACAGAAAAGTCTGAACTGACTAATAACTTCCAGACTCAATTTCGACCAAGAACCATAAGGATTTTGATAAAACTTACAATTACAAAGTTAAAGGAGACACTTCAACGATTTCAAAATATTCAAGATCATCAAAAGCCAACTAGAAATAAAGGAGATAGAGCAAATCAGATTTGGTTGAGTTGAACTGCTAGAAACACAAGCATAAAATTTTTCAAATATCTTTTTGAATATCAATCAGTTTAATTTTACAACAAGTCAAAATTGCAGTAGACTGTTTGGGGTTTTCAAAGGTGTAAGAACACAGAAAGTGAACAAAGAACGAAGAAGGTACGGACTTCTAAAGTTATGATATTCCAATTCATGAATGTATAAGCTATACAGATTTTAGATAGGGTAAATACATGAGAAAGCCCTTACCTCAAAGTAGCGAATTTATTTTATCAATAACAACTCTATTTTGAGACCTCAAAAGTCCTTAACTAGACCTCTTTCTCTTTCTCTGTTTTTTTCTTCTCCTCTACATCGTCAATAAAATATTCAGACTTTCACGTCTTTCTCTTTCTTATATAGTTTCTTATTTAGCTATAGAACAACTTAAAGTCCTAATTGAAGTCAAAATCCATGTTTAATCTAATTATTTTAGCATCTAAAACATATCAAGGTCATAATACCATTCTTAAATAGTTTTTTATTTAGTTGTATCGCCAAACAGTTCGCTAAGGCCCGCCATTTAATTCAAAGTCATAATAACATTCTAATTAATAATTACGCAAGTAAACCGACAAAAAAAATAGGTGTTACACCAGGCCTGCCTTTTATGGAAGTTGCAGAACCTACCTTCCAACAACCTTGCACTATTCATCATCGTAGGACAACTGTGTAGAAAACGGTGTGAGAGGCCTAACTTATAGTCATTGACTACTAGTTAAGGCGCATGGGCCCCTCACGTGGGCCTTTGCCCAATCCTTGTATGGATACACTATCTTAGACACAAAAAAGGAAGGACCGAGAGAAAAACGAAATGGGGATGTAGATAAGAAAGTGACATACTAGATAAAGGAAAACATCATATAAGTTGAGAGTAAGAGATAGCCACTTAGGAGACCTTTGCCTAGTTCCTTCCCATCGAACAGAGAGCTTAAACATCTACCTTAACCCTCTTCCTTATAGAAAATATAGCAACTTCAACCAATGGAGATCCATAACCTAATCACCTCTTACTCTTTGACAACAACTTCCACAAAAAGATATCTTTGATTAATCACCTTCCACCCTTGTAGTCTCAGTTTGGACCTGGTCCTTGCCCTTACTGCTCATCCACCTAGGGTCGTGTATTCTTGAGTGTCATAAGGCTAATCATCCACAGGCTTACGCATGGTGCCCGAGGCTAATCATCTACAGACTTACGCATCGCGCCCTCACAATGTCATCAAAAGGACCCATAACATTTTGGTGATTCCACTGCCTCGTGTGCCTTTAAGGCGCACGTTACATGAAATGCACAGTAGCAAAATGATAATCTGTAAAGTATAATAGAGAACAGGCAAAGAAGAGAAGAAAAAAAGGAGTACTAACTTCAAGAGCCAATACCAACGTTCTCAAAGGAAATATCCTCAATAGTTTGTACAAGTTATACGATAAGGAATCAGCCTCAGAGCATCCACAAGAATCCCATCAATCTCCCCCTCATCCTGAAATCCATAATGAGACTTCAAGAAGCAATCCCTCTTCTTCATTCACAAGAAAAAAAATCCTTCACAATATGACATTGTCTATCTAGGTTGTCCTAGCATATCCTTATTTAAAATCGCAAAATTGATGAACACCATGCCGACAAAGCAATCCTCCTCAAAGAAACACCTTCACTCAGTCACAAAGACTTGATAGACGAGTCAAAAAGGACATCTCTTAGCCTCAGGCTCGACAGAGGGAAAGATACCCCTCACACCTCACAAGACAAGTCTTTACATGGGATGAAAACCTCCCTTAAAGGTCTATCCCGATGTGGGATGACATAATGAGAAAATTCTATGCAAAATTGTTTGCCCTCAAATTCAACACACGCTTATCGAATCATGTGGATCACCTAAAAGAACACAAATAACCTGAGGAACTACATCTCAAGGTTCGAAAGTTGAGCCATGGATTATCACGAGCCCACAGAAGAAGAGATGTTGGTAATGATTTGCATTGAAGGCACTCTAAAGGAATTTAAGATTCATCCCCTCTCCAATATCTAAAGCTCTTTGAAGATTATTGTGAGAAACCTAGATAGCCTTGTCTTGTTGCCCCCAAGGTATGATGACCGAGGATATCAACGATTAAGAGATAGATTCTTGAGGAACCTTCTTTGATCGAGGCTGGCTACCACTACCTTTCCTTGAAACTAAAGGAAAAAGTCCACGTTATTTTCAGGGCCTGGATGATGGTACTTTTCACTCTCTATTCCATTCAAAAGAAAACAATATATGAGTAAAAAAGTAGCCCTCACTATTATGATTTCCACCGCCGCTCCAATACTCACCCTCTTTTTGAATGCATCACCCTCAGCAAAGATTTTTGAGAAAAAGCATAAAAAAAATCTTCGACCTTAGTCATCCTGACATTTACTCAAAGCCGTTTCCATGGCACGACAAAAGGAATAAAAGGGAGGACTTGAAATGCATATGTGAATTGCTTTTACCTCTCAAGTGTCTGGAGTGCTCGAATTATAGCAAAGACAAGACCGTGGTACCAATTTGCATAAAGAACAACTGAAGAAGACCATCCATGACACCTATAAGTCGTCGGTCGGTCAGTCTTGCCAAGCCATGGAAGCCTTATCCTCATAATTCTCTCATTGCCACAATAGACATACCTACTAAACAGTTAAACCACATCAACAACCACAAGCGCTAATCCCAGGAGGGGTACTGGTGCCCTGAAAATAAGAGACAGCATGAACCTAGCAACAACTACCCTTATGACATCAATATATGCAATGACATAATGACAAATTCCACCTGCCTAGTCAAATGGAACCCTTCCACAGTGGAGGATAAGATCAAGCCTAACTACTACCCCTACCTCCAGACAGTTAAACACCCTTAAAGTATTGCAGTGTGCTGGAATATGAGTTTGCCAAGAAGTTTGCCTCTGGCAAACTTAAGCTAAAGAAGAATAAAGACATCCGCAGATGCCCTACCTAGTACTTGGAGATACGGGAAACGCTCATGAGGTCCTCTTGGTTATCGCCATGGAAGTTGTCGCCATAGAGATTGACCTTCAAACGGATCAGAAGTTCAAAAGAGTTCTGATCTATTTTGCAAGACAATCAAAGAGAGATAGATAGATAGATATAGGTATGTGTGTGTGTGTGTGTATATATATATATATATATATATATATATAGAGGAACTTTCATCCTTGAGCTATGGTGGTACTATTTGATTATACCATTATAGTCACCATTAGATTGCACATCTAGTTTTTCTGTACATGCAATCCAAAACAAGTTCAATTAATTTTATTCTCACTAACTTTGTTCCCTCTTATCAAGCATATTTTTTCTTTGGGAAAATTACAAATGGCACCCTTGAGGTTTACCATAACTATATTCAACGGCTACTAATTATTTTTATTGCACTCCACTCCTGATGGTTTGTATTATGTTTACACAAGACTCCATCCTATTAAGGATTCGTGAATAAAGTTACAGCACCGCAAAACTTTTTGTGATCTTCCCAAATTGCCCTAAAGATGTCTTCCCTTTCTTCAGCCACAACCACCGATGCTAGAGAACCACCATAGGCACTACTATCATTCCCCTTTTCAAACACCATCCCCTATTCCAAACTCTACTCTCTCTCTCTCTCTCTCTCTCTCTCTCTCTCTCTCTCTCTCTCTCTCTCTCTCTCATGCACGCACGCACGCACACCATTCAACTGGCTTATCAAAGACTTAACCCGTACCACCACCACAAACAACGACCATTCACCTGGCTAACAAAGATCCAATTCCTTACCAACTTTTTTGCAACACCCAACCATCATGGTCAACAACCATCCATCATCATACAACCACGTCAAGTTATAAGCTTACCTCTGACAGCCGACACCATCATAATTTTGACAACTATGCAAACCTTCAATCATCATATTTGCCGAGAAATCGAATCACGGTGATCATCCATCACAAGAAGATTTAAGGATCTAATAGTTGACCAAATTAGGGGTAGTGTATGCCCCATACCCCCCCCCCCCCCCCGCATGTGCACACACGCAAACCTATTCCATTCATTACAAGAAACTGCCCCTCTAGCAACCGCAGCGGGCTATCGCGAAAGGGTAGCGACCGCAAGAAGCGGTCACTAAAACGGTCGCTAGAGGGTTAGTCGCTAAATTTTAGCGACCGCATTTCCCAATCGGCAGCTAAATTTAGCGACCGCGTTGACCATATATAGTGACGATTTTGGTGGTAGATTAATATTTTTTTATATTTAAATAATTTTCTATTTAGTGACCGATTTCTCCACTTTAGTGATTGTGCATTGCGGTCTCTAAATATTTTTTATTTTTATATTTTTTTCTTTAGCAACCGCGCTGTATACTTTAGCTACTGCAAGGCACAGTCGCTAAAGCTGGGTTTTGCTAAAAGAAAGTAGGTTCGAAAACCTATCTAAAACAAATTCAACCAATCCAATTCCAATTCAACAACATGTCCCAAAATCGATTCAACCTATCGAAAATCAATTCAACAATCGGTCCAGAAACCTATTCAACCTTGGTTGAATCGATTTTGAATGAAGCGTTGAAAGCTTTCAACGCATTCATTCAAAAACCAATTCAATCCCTTGTCCCGTATTCTTTGAAATAACTTGTCCAAAAGCTATCGACTCTACACAATAAGACACAAGTGTCACATTCATTTGAATACATTAATCGCAAAGCATCATCAAACTATAAACATATGCATTAAAATCAAGTATATGAATTGAACCAAAATTTTAAAAACGAGTCAAATATATGAACTCAAAGCTACACAAGTCAATACATAATACCCCAACCTCTATCACTAGCTGGCAGACTGACCAACCCCGTCATCATCTTCTTCATTTCTCGACGGACGAAGGCACCTTTGATGAAGGCACATTCGATCTAACAATGTCCTCACCGCCCTGAGAATCACCTGCGCTAGGTACAATATTGCTCCGTACAAAGCCATACAAATGATTCAACATAATATATATAAATCAAGATCACATATAGAATGACCAAAATACATAACTACTTGAGAAACTTGGTATTACGTAAAGTCTTGGTCCGGGCATAATAAAACCGTCTTGGATCATCTTCGTAAGTCTTTCATCAAAAAAATTGTCGAAGCGCTTTTTATCCATCACTTCAACTCGAGGACCGCTACAACTGGTCGCGCCTGACCACGAAGCTCTGCTTAGGAACGAACGTGCGGATTGACGAGGGAGGCCGAGCATACTGTCCTTCTTAGGGGCCCCTGTAGCTTCTAGCGACAAAGAGAATTGGTCCACTGTTTGGCTATCGTCTACCTGGGAGTTGGCCTGAACTTTTTCTCTGTATAAGAAAACAACAGAAATGTTAGAGGAATGCAACTGGCCGCAACCAATAAAGATACAATAGGAATGCAAAATTAATATAAAAGTTATGTGCTCACCGCAAACTGCTCTGCGCTCTCAGAAACCCACTGCCCATCTTTCTGTTTGTGTGTGCGCTCTAAGCTTCGGAGAAATGAGGGGGCCTTTTTTCAGGGTTGTCTTCTCTCAACTTCAGCTGGTGCGTAGTAAATGGATGGGATCCAGCACTATGCTTCATCTTCTTTTCGCTATGAGCCATATCCTTGCCTCACTCACTCAGCTTCGCCCAATCTGCTGTACACCAATGGTCCACCAGCTGCCCCACATGGCTTTAGAGAAGTACTCGGGGTTATGCTCCCTGGCCATAGAGATATGTGTCGCACCCGCCCGAGCTAATGCCTGCCCCTTGCATTAAGCATCCATTTCTTATAGTTTTCAGTACAATACCACTCCCAAGCCTGCCTCCCAAGTTCTTGGTCTCCGTCGAACTCAAATTTGAAGTAGTCCTGAACATAATTCAACACAATTTCAAACACGATCAGCAAGAAAATTTCAGCAATAATGTACCTCTAAAACCAAATAAAGCAATTAAAAATAGACAATCCTTACCAAGAGCTTCCCCCAGACAAGTTCCTTGCATGCTTCAGTCCACGCCTCCCATGTCGCATAAGGCTGTGGGAGCTAGGCCTTGATAATATGACCGATTTTGGTCCTAACACAATCCTCAACAAAGCTAATTACAAGAAATCACAAGAGAGATACGTCAATCCCAATATAACATCATATTAAGTTAGATAGGTGCGCTAAAAGATGTTAAGAATTGAGCTTTAAATATTAAAAAACATATTAATTGTTGAGGACATGAGCAGTAATCCTCTGCTCCGGGGTGGCTGTAAGAGGCATCCCGCGTGTGATACCTCTAGGTACAGATGCACTAGACGCTACAAATGATGAAAAAGGAAGATAAATATATATATATATATATATATATATATATATATATATATATATATTTGCAACAAATATGTTTCAATTCGACACGAAGCTAATATTGTATCACCATGTACTGAAGCTACTGATAACAACATCGGCTGCTCATCAATAGTCGCGTCACCAATCCTGGGGAGGGGGCTAACTAAGCTGAAGCAGCTCCGCGATGGCCGCCTCCACGACCTCGAGGTGCACTGGATCTTGGCATATCTACAAAAAGACTTAAGTGCAAAAGTTAATTGAGTTTAATTAGCTGGCTTGAATAATAAACAACTTTAAGTGCAAAAGTTAATTGATAACAATGTGACACGGCCGAGTATAAAAGACAACTCAATTTAAATAGTCAACCACCATCAATAATAGACAATTCAATTTATATAATAAACACCACAAGGGCAAAAGTACATTGATAAGAATCTTTTTACTTTACACAGTCAATCATTATCACTAATAGACAACAAAATGTCTTCCTCCTCCTCGTAATCTTTGTCCCCTCGTCTTCATCGTCTTCTTCTTCTTCTTCATCATCATCAACTTCTTCCTTAGAATCATCCTCATCGTCGTCGTCATCATCATCACGGAGGGCTTCAGCATCGACCTCTTCTCCAGTATGGCCTAAATCGCAAAGAGGCTCATCAACAAGATCGTTATCCTCCTGAAGCAGTATCACTGTGGGAGCATCATTCTCTTGGTACATCTCAACGAACACATCATCATCAACAAAGTATCTTTTGGTCTTGATAACAGTATGCCAATTTGGGTCCTTCCTTGTCACACCCTTTGCATAGAAGACATGCGTTGCTTGAGTTGTAAATACAAATGGTTCGGATACCAGCTGTAATGTCAAACAATCTGCACTTGAACATTACCAGTCGATTACCACTGCCATAATAATCTAGTATAATAACCTCCTCCAACTGCCCATAAAAATCACGCTCGCTATCATTATACTAGTCACCTTTGACTAAAACTCTACTGTTCTGGGTTTGTTTACTAAGGTCAACTTTCATCGTGTTAAACCTAAACCCATTGATAATGTACCCTTTATAACACGAAACTAGTCTACTAGGGCAGCAACAAGCAATTTGAGATGAGCATCAGCTCCATCCTGGGCGGTCTACAACAACAAATAATTTGCACAAAGTATTAAATTATTACATCGCATATACCATCTCACTATATTAGAAATGAGATGTGATTTTAGAACTTACGCGATTTTAGAACCACTCAGGGAACGCGTTGTTTTGCATTTTTTTCAAGTTGTCCAACTGATATCTCAGGGTTTGCAAATAAAACTTCCTCATTGTATTCATTTTATGTTATATAGAATCGTCGTTATATTATATTCTTGAACTATGAAAGGGAAGATATAAACACAACTACTTACACTATAAATGGTACAACTTCATTGCAATTCATGAGAGCATACAATGTTGCGGCAATATACTCTTCCTTGGATAAATATCGACCATTCCTTACTCCTAGTGCACGACCAAGATGCATGAATATAGAAAGACGCTCATCGAATTCTATGTCGACACTATTGTCATTGCGACCAAGCCGATTCATCTTTGTATCGGCATCAGTCTCAAAGTAAAGGGAGTAGAAGTTAGTAAGCTCCTCAAGGATGTAAGCCTCTACAATTGAACCTTCAACACGGGCTTTGTTACGCACATTTTTCTTAAGGTCAAACATATACCTATGTAAGAAATAAGTCATTTTTAGTAAACAACGCATGTGTGCAAGTATAAAATACAATTTAAAGATGGATGAGCGACATCACCTCTCAAATGAATACATTCACCAATATTGCACAGGTCCTCCCACTCTTATCTCATATGCTAATTGAATGGTCAAATGCACTATCGAGTCAAAGAATGACGGGAGAAAGATTTTCTTGAACATGCACATTGTCTCAAAAAAGTTTTTCTCAAGAATCTTAACATCACTCTCTCGGAGCATCTTTGAGCACAAATTGTGGAAGAAATGACTAAGTTCAGTTAGTGCTTCATTTACTGGCTTCGGCAAGAGGTCACGAAAGACAATTGGTATAAATCTTTTCATGAATACATGGCAATCGTGATTCTTTAAACCATAAAACTTACAATCAACAAGGTTGTAATAACGTGATATATTAGATGCATAGCCATTTGGTAGCTTCAACAATTTCACCCACTCGCACACCTGTTGTATCTGCTTTTTATCCAATGTATATATATTGCTTTAGGCAAAACCAGCTTATCATTAACCATTTGTGGATGCAATTCACGCCATATATCCATTATCTGCATATCTCTGCTTCCTTTTAGGTGATATTTTGATTTGCCCTAGACATTCGTGACTGTATTAAACACATTTTCAAAAACATTTTTCTTAATGTGCATAACATAAAGATTGTTGTGGAGAAGGAGGGTCGACCAATAAGGTAGCTCCCAAAAAATGCACATTTTCTTCCAGTTGTGTGTTTTTCCAAAGCCAGAAAGTTTTAGACTGGCAGCACATTTTCTAAATGGTACCGCATCCATGTCAAGGTCCTTTATGCACATATACACTTCATCCCCAGACAATCTGTCATGTGTTTCAATGCGACGCATCACAATTTTATCAAATTTATCTTTTTATTTTTGAAATGGATGATTAGGCGGTAATAATTGTCTTTAACACCCCTAAAAGGAAGCCTTCCCCACCATGCTCTAAGGTGAAAGCCTCACTTTCATACAATAAGGACATGCCAACCTACCATGTGTACTCCACCCACACAACATACCATATGGAAGGAAGTCATTGATAGTCCACATGACTGTGGCTCTCCAGTTGAAGTTCTGTTTAAGAGATGCATCAAATGCTGGGGCTCCAACTTCCCACAAAATTTTTAACTCATCGATCAACGGCTACAAGTGCACGTCTATATTTCTACCCAGGCTCATAGGTCCAGGAATGAGTAATGATAAAAACATGAATTGTTTCTTCATGCACATGTCTGGAGGAAGGTTATATGGGATAATGATCATAGGCCACATAGAGTAAGGTATGCTAGAGTGCCCAAAAGGATTAAAACCATCAATAGCGAGCCCAAGTCGCACATTTCAAACCTCTGCAGCAAAAGATGGGTGTCTGCAATCAAATTCCTTCCATGCCTCTCCATCGGCAGGGTGCTTCAATAAATCAGGAACTTTGCCGCAGACGTTGTTATGCCATCTCATGTGCTTTGCTGTTTTAGAAGAGTAATACAACATTTGAAGCCTTGGTGTTAGTGGAAAGTAGAGGTGTCAAATGGGCCGGGCTTGGGCCGACCCAGCCCAAGCCTATCGGGCCTCTAGAAAATTGGGCCAGGGTCCGGCCAGGGCCGCTGTCAAATGGGCTGGGCCAGAATGAGGGAAATCTGGGCCCAGTCCAAGCCCAGGCCCTAGGCCCAACATCTAGGGGCGGGCCCGGGCCCAATTTTTTTTTTTCAAAATAACAAATACACCTTAGTTATTCTCACGAATGATTTAAAAGTAATAGATTTCTTCTACATTTTAGTCATAGAAGGCAAGCAAATACACCTTAGTTTTAAAAAAAACTGAAAAGGCCATTTTTTGGGCCAAAAGAGGGCCAGGTCGGGCCAAATTCGGGCCATATTAGGGCCGGGCCTGTTTCTCAAAAAGTTAGGCCTGGCCCTGGCCCAAGCCCTAAGGGTTAGGGCCAGTCCGGGCCAAAAAAAAGGGGCGGGCCGCCCGGCCCATTTGACACCTCTTGTGGAAAGTATCATAATATCTTCCATGCTATCTTCCTTTTCTTCCCACTGGTCAATTTATACCTTACGTGGCCACAAACTGGACACTCATTCAAGTCATTGTTCTCCTTCCAGAATAAGACACAATCATTATCACATGCATCTATCTTTTAGTAGCCCAAACTAAGTTTCATCATCATTTTCTTAGCACTATAGTACGTGTCAGGAAACTTCTCATCCTCTGGCAACATTTCTTTATTAAGCTTCAAAAAAGCATCAAAACATCTATCATTTAGACCATGCTCAGACTTTAAGTGTAGCATCCTTGTCACAGCAGATAACTTGGTATGCTTTGTACTTCCATTCCATATTGGCTCCTCAGAGTCTTATAACAATTTATAAAACTTATGTGAGCTTGGGTATGGCTCTTTTTCCACACTAGGATTATCATTGTTAAAAAAGTTTTCTCAATTAATCCCACTAGGCCCAACTTCCATTACCATATGTTAATATTGAAAAAATCATGCATCTCTAGGACTATACTGTCTGAACTTAGTGGGCACCCTCAAAATTGGTTCCCCTTGCTGAGTCCAATTCGTATAGTTACTCATAAAACCTCTACGGAAGAAATCATAAAGTTACATCGTTGGGGGTTTTCAAACTTATCAGCTGACAATCATTCCAAGGACATTTAATCGTGTCGTCATCCACAAAGTCTTGTTGATTCAAAGCAAAGAGAATAAACTCGTTCACTCTCTGTCTAAACTCGCCTGATACCCCAATCCCACTTGGAGCAATCTTCCGTTTTTTATCCAACTTCTATCTACTGACATGATATATCTTTCTCATTGCCCGTTGAACCCATATAAGTCGAGTTCCAATCTAACCTTCAATTTGAAAAAAATATATATTGAGTAGTCACTTACAAATGAACATGAAAAAACTAAAGTTAACTAACTTATGAGAATAATTAGTGTTAATTAGGGCTAATTAGGGTTAATCAGTGTTAATTAGGGCTGATTAGGCTAATCCCGCTAATTCGAGCTATTTGGGACAATTTATAGTTAATTGGCTTAATTAGAGTTAATAACCCTCATTAATTATAGTTAATTGGCTTAATTAGGCTAATCAGAGCTGACTAGGCTAATCAGCGCTAATTCGAGCTATTTGGGTTAATTAGGCTTTAATTCGGATTACACAGAGTTAATTAGAGTTAATAATTGTCAATTAGGCTTTAATTAATTAGGATTAATCAGAGTTAATCAGAGCTAATTCGAGCTATTTGGTTATTAATTAGAGTTAATAACCGTCAATTAGGCTTTAATTAAGAGTTTAGTGTTAATTAATTAGGGCTAATAGGATTAATCAGTGTTGACTAGGGCTAATGGGAATTAATCAGCATTAATTAGGGCTAATTAGGCTAATCAGTGTTGATTAGTGTTAATTAAGGCTAATTAGGGTTAATCTGTGTTAATTAGGGCTGATTAGCCTATCAGTGTTGATTAGTGTTAATTATGACTAATTAGGGTTAATTAGGCTAATTAGGGCTGATTAGGCAAATCAAAGTTAATTCGAGCTATTTGGGGTAATTAATAGTTAAGTGGTTTAATTAGAGTTAATAACCGTCAATTAGGCTTTAATTAAGAGTTAATTAAGATTAATTAGTGTTGATTAGGGCTAATTAGGATTAATCAATGTTGATTAGGGCTAATTAACCAAACTTTATTAAATCTATGCATTACCGTTCCTCAAATACTTGATTGACCAAGCTTAACCATCAAAATTCCCTTTCACTAATAAAGTTGCCAAAAACTGAGAAATGAGAACCAATAACTAGCCAGACATCAAAAGACAAGATCAAATTCCAAACTAGGAGTCTAGCCATAATCAGTAAGCCTAATTCACAGTGAACAAGTTTAACACTAAGAGAAATGAAGACAAGAAAAGTCATAATTGTACCTCCACGTAATACGAACAAAAGTTCCTTCATCCATGTAATGTATACTTCCTACTTGATAAGATACATTTGTAATACTTGATGACGAATGTATGCTTGATGACAATGGCGTGGGTGTAAGCTCAAAATATGTACAAGTTTAGCTATAAACCAAACTATTCAGAATATGTACGAGTTTAGCTATAAATTAAAATATTCAGAATACGAGTTTAGCTATAAATCGAACTAAGGTTTGGAAACATCATTCAAGAACAAGAAATGAAGTTTTCCAGATACAAGTATAGTGGTATATTTTGTTAAAAGTTTCAAGCATCCCCACATATCTGTTGTCCATGATTTGCAACATCGTTTTACATGGATGTAGCAATTAAATAAAGCAAACAAATAGGGACTCTCTTGCATGGGACATACCTTCCTTAGGGGTCCAGAAACGCTTCTTGCCGATGGAGGATCAACCTGCATGAAACATAAATCAATAAGGCTCATTATTTTGGAAAAGATACTGAATATCAACAAAATTTTAGTTTGGGAAAAAAAAACAAGAAGACGAACTTGCAAGCTACTGCCCCTCAGCAGCCCCGTTACAGCAGTCCCCCTTCCTTTTTATACCTTCAGCAGTACCCCCCCTCCCCACCCCTTCCATTACAGCTGTTGTCATACTAGTACTCATAGTCTTTGTCGAGTTCAAGAAGATAGGTGTCAATCTTAGCTGGGGAGAGGTAGGGGAGGTAGTTATTTGGCTAAGCAAGAAAATCAAAGAGCTGAAACTTGCCAGTAACCAAGGTCTAAAAGCAATTTGATACCCAATACAAGCAGTAGTAATCCTTTTATGTCATTCAGAAATGTAAAAATAAAAGAGATACAAATAATTATCCTAAGGCAGAGCCCTTTGTTAGACTTTGCTGCCAACCTACATCTAACAAACATCTAGCAACAAGAAATAACCACTGAAAAAAACAAGAGAAACAAAGATGCACCTTTCCTGTTGTACAAGCCACTGCTGCTGTAATGGAATAAATTAAGAAGCTTATCGTGAACATAGAGCTTCCTCCTTCCCCCTGCTAGAGCTAAGCTAAAGGAAATGAGCTCCATGCCAAACCCTACAAGTAATTGTCCTAAAGCATAGCCCTTTACTAGACTTTGCTGCCAACCCATATCTAATAAACATCTAGCAATAAAAAATAACCACTAAGATAAACAAGAAATGATTTCCAAAAATTCACCCCATCTTTAGCTTGATTCCAAAAATACCCTTAACCTAAAATGTTTTTGATTCAAGAAGAAAAGGGAAGGAAAATAATTTCAATTCAGGAAGAAAGGGCATTTGACTTACCGTGGCAGCTTGGCATGGCGGTGGCCAAAAACAGTGACAGCAGCAGTGGCGTGAGTGGTGTGCCCGAGCTGGGCTTGCTGGCGGGTTCGCAGTAAGGTGGGCTCATCAACGGGGAAGGATTCGCGATGAAGTCGTCGTAGGTGGCTTGCTAGCAGTTCGTCTGGGGGGAGAGAGAGAGAGAAATTAGGGAAGGTTTTATAGTTTTTCATTAGCGACCTCGTGATCGGTCGTTAATCGCGGTCGCTAACTTTAGCACCACGTTTAGCGACCGACCTAACGGTCGCTGAAGTTAGCAACTGCTGAACTGTCGCTAAACACGGTTGCTATAATTAGCGACAGCTTGTTTGGTTGCTAAAGTAGGCACCATTTTTTTTGGTTGACCCCGCCACATTTTTTCTAGACTTAGCGACTGCTCATAATTTCAGTCCCTAAATGCGGTTGCTGAAGGCCTCAATTCTTGTAGTGGTTTCCCACTACAAATCAGTATAGATCCACAATGGTTAGTTCATCTATGGTGATGGCAGTGGGGCGGTGGGGCGATGGTGGTTGTGGGGTAAATCAGCGGTGGTTGGTTTGTTTTGGATGGTAGTGGTGGGTTAATGCTGGTTGTGGGGTAGATCGATGGTAGTTGGTTTGTTTTTTGGTGGTGGCAGGGCAGTGGTGGGTTCATTTTTGGTGGTCGTGGTGGGGCAGTGGTGGTTGAGATGTAGATTTGGTGGAGGTGGGTTAATTTTCGGTGGTGGCAGCGTGGCAGTGAGGGTGATTATGAGGAGTGGTGTTTGGGGGTGGGTAGTGGGGAGTGGTGATTGAGAGGGTAGGCGCTGAACTGCTGTAAGCAGTCGTTTGGTTGGATAAATTTATTTTTTATGAAGGGTGTTACCGTCTTTTTATTAATTCTGTCAGCTCTATGAATTGAAAAATAATAAAAAAATATAGCGGATTATATTAAAAATAGTTAGTAGGCGATGAGTGTAGCTATAGTAAACCTCAAGTGCCGTGTGTAATTTGTCCCTTTTCTTTTTATCAATCCATTGTTACTTTTACCCCCTCCCACTAATATGCTAATTCATTTGTTTGTTTGTTACTAAAAGGTCAACACGTATTATAAAAGCATATTTTAATGACAAAAAAGTGTTAAAAAAGACATGTAAGAGGGTAAACACAGCATTCTGTAAGATGCTAAAAAGAATATTTAAAAAAGATTTCAAATATCTATCAACTTGTCGCAATCCTTATTAGAAACATTTGGAGATGGAGTAGTTGTGCCACTAAAAACAAATAGGCAAGACGTGAAGATGTAATAAAATTTGCAACAGCTTAAAATTAAACTTCCAGATATGCATTGCTTTCCATATGACCATATACTAGTGCTTAAGTTAGAAAAAGGCATATGAGAAATTAGTTCTCCGCAAGAACAAATTTTGGGCTGCATATGTATGATACTCTACAGTGACAATTGTGTCTTTATTACCTTTCGAGCTGGTAACAACCAAAATTTCTTTGTTTTGGAATTAAGTACCACTTTAACTCCATACTTTGCTCGCACATTTCATATAATCTCGAAGCGTGTAAATAGGAAAGGGTTAAATAGCTAATAACTCCATGTAGTATGCACGATGTACGATTTGCCCCCTTCCACATCAAATTTAAGCACTAAACCCCCCCCCCCCCCCCACAGTTACGAAAATTAGGCACAGTTAACAGAAAACATCCAAACTAGCTGTGTTTTTTTTAGGGCACCATATCGCGCCCAAAACCTATTTTTTAGGACCAAAATACCCTTCTAGCCACTTTATTACACATAAATCTCTTCCCTTGCTCTCATTTTTCAACCTAACAACCTCCAGCAGCCCTCTTTGCTTCCTCTACGAACCTCCCTATTACATTTAGGTTCTCCACCCACATCTCCCCCTATTTACACGACAAGAAACAATTTATTAAACTAGGGTATATGTCCACTATTTATTTCCTTAAGCTAGGGTTTATCTTCAAAATCAAGCAACAAAGAATAGCTCACAACCTCGAGCAACTGAGGGCATGATTAGACCGGGATAATTCTTATTTGATCCAATCATGTTGATTATCTGAAAAGAATAGCTACATTACTGAGAAGACCACAATTAGATTGAATCAAACCACTTAAATAACTCAAAACCCATAAGGAAAAAAAAAACTTAAAGAATCCAGCATCACTGATTACAAAGAAAAAAAAAGGAAGTGAATCAAACCCAAAATGTAGAAGATAAAGAAAGAACCAAGAACTGATAATCTAGGAATTGCTCATTAGTCTCAGTTCTAACAACACTACTAAAGCCTTCTTTGTTACCTCATCATTAGTCGATTTAATTAGTTTATTCAGCAATGACGCCAGCTGGGTCAGCGAGTTCTTCACGACGCGCAATGACAACTTGAACAGATCTTCGGGATCGATGGTGTTGGACGATTCCAACTTGGATATGCTAGTTAAGCATGAATAGGGGTGCTGAGTCGAGCTGCACACCACTTTGAAGGATGCCGCCGGGGAGGCCTGAGTCGAAGGGACCTCGCTGAGTCCTTGTTGTTCTGCTTGTGGATAAGGGTTTCGGCGACGGCTCCGATGATGACGGCGATGAGCATGACCGTGGAGACGACGAGGATGGTTAGTCGCCTGCGGGTCTTCTACCGGAATGCCTGCTCTGCTTTGCAAACCATAATACTTCTTTCATCCCTTATAATTCGATCACTTTTTTTTAATATGCATATTAAAGATTTAGATTATATATGTGGGTTTCTCATTCTATCCTTTAGAGAGAGGATGGGAAGAAAGTATGGCAAGAGAAAAAAATAAGTTAGATGAGTGTTAAATTTGGATAGTAAAATAAAATAAAATAAAAAGTATAAGAAGGTGGGTCATTAGAGAGAGAAAATGAGTTAGTGGAGAGAAATAGAATAAAAAAATAAAATATATAAAAATACTTACAGAATCTTTTTAAATTTAAAAATGATTAATATTTGTAAGACCGCTTAAAAATAAAATATGATCAATTTATGTAGGACGGAGAGAGTAACTTTGCAAATAAAAAAAATGGAAACCAAAGCTATTTAAAGTATTAATTAATTGCTCGTGTGAACAAAAAAAGGAAAATAGTGAGGCATTTTTGTCTTAGATAATATAATTTTAATAGTTAATTACCGATCTATTATATTTTAAAATTTATTTATCAACACGTAAATTTTTTTTTAAAATCTCTTTTTCAAATAGAGATTTCAAAGAAAAAAACGTGATTCCAAATCACGTTTTTGATATATAAATTATTGTGAAAATAAAAAAAATAAAATAAAAATATGATTTGAAATCGCGTTTTTTTCTTTAAAATTTTAGTTTAAAATAAAAAATTTTAAAAAATATAATATACGAATAAATAAGTTTCAAGATACGATAAATAAGTATGTAATAAATAGGTACATGAGTAAATAAGTTTTAAAATGCGATAAACGGACCGGTTGAAACCGGTGGATAATCCTTTCTTCCGCTTCGCTTTCTGCTGCTTGTCAGCTGTCGCTGTCAGTCTGTCAGTACTTGGTAGTACACTGCTACAGAAGTGATGTGGGCCCCTCGCTTCCAACCGTCCTTCCCGAAGAAATTTTCCACGTGACAGATATTCGCCCTTTCTCCCTACTTATTTAGGGGTCTTCAGTCTTCCTCCATTAATATCCCCACGTGTTCATATTTACCCCCCGCGCCCCTTCTCTCTCAATCTTCCTCTTTTTCTTCTCTCTCTCTCTCTCCACACTCCGCTCATTTTCTTCCTCACATCTTCTCTCGCCAGGTTTTCCCTAAGGGAAAACATGCGTGTCAAAAGGTTCCTTCTCCTCATCTTCAGCTGTATTGTGATCACCTCACTTGTTGCAGCAATATCTCCCTCGGGCCATGAATTCTCATACTTTGACCACCCCAGCTGCTTCAAGAGTCCAACAAACATCCCGAACAACCGAACTTCTTCGCTGATGAGGTATCCGTTTTCCCTCTCCCCAGAATGTACTGTGTGGACTAGGACATGTTCCGAGGAGGTGCTGAAGCTGGCAAAGCAACCGGAGAATGTTCAGTGGTTAAAGTCAGTAAGGAGGAGGATACACCAAAACCCGGAACTTGCTTTCCAGGAATTCGAGACGAGCCGGCTGATTCGCGACGAGCTGACGAAGATGGAGGTCAGTTTCCGGTTCCCGATGGCGGTCACGGGCATCCGGGCCGTCATCGGAACCGGTAGACCGCCTTTCGTTGCGGTCAGGGCCGACATGGATGCCTTACCAATCCAGGTAGTTCTCTCCTTTGTGAAGCCCTCTCTTTAGTTTGTTACACCCAACTTGTGCATTTACTTTCTAAGTTAAAGCTTAGGATAAGTGGTTGGTGAACTTATCTCGAGATCTCAAGTACAAAGTCAGAATCAACCCGGTTTCCGTGCCATTGCGTAACCCGATATTTGTAGACCCATCGAAAATATCACAGTTCACAACATAAATATATGATGGAGTACACTTCGAGAACCACTGGGAGTCACCAACTTAAGGTGGTCCCAAGCCTTACTTACCTTAATTAGTCCAAGTTATGGCCCCCCGTGCACTGCAGAAGTTTAACTCGATGTGTGCGCCTAATGAAGAACAGTGAACTGAACTGATGGATATAAGAATGCTCTACCGGCAGTAGACTAAGTTTCGCATCCTACCAAGAGACCAAAGAAGTAGTTAGCAAAGGACAAAGTACGAGTAATGAACTGCTTATGGTATTGCAGGGACTTGGGTTGCCCAATTAATACAACAGATCTTGAGAAAAAAAGGTTACTGCAACTCCGTTAACTGTTGTTCTCGTTTCCATTTGTTGCTACAGGAAGCTGTCGAATGGGAGCACAAAAGCAAAGTTGCTGGGAAGATGCACGCTTGTGGGCATGACGCGCACGTGGCAATGCTTATCGGCGCAGCCAAGATTCTCAAGACTCGCGAGCACCACTTGAAGGTTCCTTACTTGACTCGTTTAGCTTGCTCATAATCTGGATAGCTGCTTGCAATTAAACGTGGTAAAAGTATTAGAGTTCATATTCAGTTGAAAAGAGAGACCGCATCAAATAAATTACTAGCAAAAAAGTTTTGGCATCTAATTTGGTTGTAAGTACATAGTTATAACTCCCATGTAGCGATGACTAGTGTTCTTGAAATATTTTTAATAACTTTTAATTGACGATGCTTAAAAAGTGTTACTAAGAATTATCGTCGAAAATATTAACAAAAATATCATTAAATATATTTAACGAGTATTAGTTGTCCTTACACGAGAGGTTATAACTATCTCCTTGCAACCAGGTCAAAAAAATTTCATCACTCTCAATGTTTGAGAATACCGTGTAAGCTAGCAATTAGAAGTCTCACTCCCACTCTTGTATATTCATGTAGAACGAATTCTCACATAAAACGGTATCTAGTCTAGTATTAAAAGATATTGTACTACATTCTAGGGCAAATAATATAGTCCCACATTCTAGACAGTAGGTTATATATATATATCATACTACTATATAGTTTCTGTCTCCTTCTACTTCTATTCTTGTTCAATCACATCAGCTATATTCAAATATTTAATCCTAATCTACACGGATTATATTCAAGTGAAAACGTAAGGTTGGTAGGTAAGTTAACGGAATCAAAGAAGCTCTTCCAAAAAATGTTTAGAATCTGAGTAGGATAGTGTTCATTAACACGATGACCACAAAACAAAATATGGCGTTTTGTTTTCTTCCTTGGGTGAAAAGAGCAAGTCTGTTGTCCAGTGGCTAAGATAGAGTACTATGCTGGGATTCCCTTCGTATGGACATAAATGTTCAGAAGCAGAATAAAATATGTCGGCACGGCTGCAAGATCTTTGAACGTATTCGGAGAGACCCTGTGGAGAGTGGAGACCTTTCCTGCTTAGCTTGACTTGTGTATCTTGGGAAAGCTTGCCGCAAAGCTTTACCGAGGAGATCGCATGGCTGCAAAACAAAGGCACCATCATGTTTCTTGCTTTCCATGTGTGTACCGGCCATCGTTCTCCAAGAATTTAGACAAAAGTAATACGCAAATCAAACACGCCCTTAAACCTTTAATTTTCTTTCTCATGGTCCCATGGTACCACATTGGATGGACAACTTCAGTTCCTTGAAAGAGCTCGGAAGAAAACCGAGATATTCCTAGTTGAGCTGGCTGTGGCATTTCATAAAACTTTTTCTTTGGTCATCTCTGCCTTTGAATGTAGCCTCTGCACACAAAGATCTATGACATTCTTCTTTTGATTTGATTGAACTTCGAACGAAAATAGTAGCTCACAAACCATTGACGGCTATTAGTGGGGCTCCACCTGATCTCACCGAGCATAAATACCCCCTACAAATAAAATTGTGACTACCAATATTAGGAAGTATTTAATAACGCAATTAAGTATTTAAAAATTAAAGTCTTTTATAATGCTTTGGTAGGTGCATTTTTAATACGTGGACCTAGTATCCCCTATATCACCTAATTAAAAGGGTTAATACATGTTACTAACATTCAAAATTTTAGGTTACAAGGGATTTACTAATCACTTCATTTGAAGTGAAATAACTATCACTTAGTTCCGAGTGAAGTGACCATAAGTTATTACATAGAACGCAAAAGAAATATATAATCTCATGATGTCATAGCTATCATCACAACACCAGCTCCACCGCACAACCATCACCTCCACCAGCGTCATACCTCCATGGCCACCTCGCCACCACTATCACGACCATTCTTACGGCACCACAAGCATCACCATCATTCTCTCTTGGTTTGTCCATAAGAGAATTATCTTGTAAAAAAAAGGTTAACTTTTCTGATTATATTTGTAAAATAGAACAGCTTCCAAACTTTCTCTCTTGGTTTACCAAAAACATCCCAACTTATTTTTTAGTCATAACTAGGAGTTCAGTCACTTAAGTTTTCAGCTCTATAAATTCAGTGCTTTAATTTCAATTTTATCAAAGCAGCCCCTAATTTTTTACTTAATATCTTTTTTCTTCTGGCTTGTCCAATAATCAAGGATTACATAAGTGTAAGATACACCTTTAAAGGACACTGAATAACAGGATTAAAGCGGCATGCATCAAACCTCCCCACTTACAAAACCAGCAGAAACACAGCGGTGAATGCGCCTGTGCTTTATTCAGTGATGCGTGCGCTTGTTATGCAGGGTACTGTAATACTGCTGTTTCAGCCGGCAGAAGAAGCAGGGAATGGCGCAAAAATGATGATTCGAGATGGAGCTCTCGAAAATGTAGAGGCAATTTTTGCGCTTCATGTGTCGTATCAGCACCCAACGTCTGTCATTGGGTCGAGACCTGGCCCTTTGCTTGCTGGTTGCGGGTTTTTCAGAGCTGTAATCAGCGGAAAAGAAGGCCGCGCAGGGAATCCACACCGCTCTGTCGATCCTGTTTTGGCTGCCTCGGCTGCTGTAATCAGCTTACAGGGGATTGTCGCTCGTGAAGCAAATCCATTAGACTCTCAGGTATACCCTCTGCCCGTTAACTCGAATCTTTATCTTATCAATGTACAAAATACTAATTTCCAAGAAGTAGAGAAAATTATTGGTCGATCAAGCATGAATTACCATGTAGCTCCAGTAGGCCAACTGAGTTCATTTCAGTTCTTAAGAACGGGTAGCCTATACATAATGATCGTTAGTATACTAAGGTATCAAACAAATTCATAATGCGCTTAAGTACGTGAAAGTTATAAACCGATGGTTACTAAGTCATCGCTCTCCCTCTCCACCATGATTATAGTGAGTGTACGTCTAGGCAACAAGAAGAAAGTCCAACCCTCTATATGGGATATTATTAAAACACGAGATTCTCACTGTAGTCTTATTGCGAAAAATGTAAAAGCGTGTTCTGCTAAAGACATTATGAGTGCCGCTAAAAGTTATATGCATTATAATTCTCAGGTGATCTCTGTGACTTCGTTCAATGGCGGAAACAATCTTGACATGATACCAGATACCGTCGTCCTCAAAGGCACATTCAGGGCTTTTTCCAACACAAGCTTTTACCAAATTCTTCAGAGAATAGAGGAGGTTTGTCATTAAACAATTCGTGAATAATGTTAGTGCAATTTTGAATAATGTCTGAGCACTGTACAACTGTAAATGCTGCTGATACGACCCTTAATGGGTTTTGTTCTGCTCTGACATTCAAGAGAATTGCTCTCCTGCCATGTCACAATCCAGCCACGGGTAAACTGACAATCCTTGCACTATCTAACAGGTTATTGTAGAGCAGGCCAGCGTTTTCAGGTGCTTGGCGACGGTCGACTTCTTTGACAAGGAGAGTACAATTTACCCGCCAACCGTAAACGATGAGAGCATGTATGAACACGTGAGAAAGGTCGCCAGTGATTTAGTCGGTCCAACAAATTTCAGAGTCGTTCCACCAATTATGGGTGCGGAGGACTTCTCCTTTTACTCGGAAGTAGTTCCTGCAGCCTTCTTCTACATAGGAATCATGAACGAGACTTTGGGTTCAGTACACACAGGCCATTCCCCTTATTTCATGATCGACGAAGATGTTCTTCCCGTAGGTGCTGCAGCTCACGCCGCCATTGCCGAAAGATACCTTAACGAGCACCACTAATGGAGTGATTGTCATGGTCTCTCTAGCTTTGGTTTACCCAAGAGGGGCAGGGCAATAGGTACAGGGGTGTAAATGATTTAGTGGATTGTCGTTTGTTCTTCATTCTTGTCGTCCTCACACTTTCAAGGTCAGAAGTAAGATAGTCCCCTCATATTCCCTCATTCATAGTGGAACTACTGTAGTTGACGCATTTGTGTCAATCCCAGCCCAAGTAACCTCAGTGTAACTATACCTCGTGCAGTTGTTCTAGCACCTGCAAGCACGTAACAATGCATGATGTACCTAATTGTTCATTGACTCCGCGCCAGCTGCTGCTGAATGGTCCCTTTTCGCAAAGTGAAAAAGAAAAAAAATTGATTCTCCAGTAAAAGGGAAAATAATATGCAGTTTACGCTCTAGCATCACAAAAACATAAAATAAAAGTTTGCCTTCCCTCGTTCCCTCTCTACGTGTGTGTGGTGGGTTAAGGTGTAAGCGTGGGTAAGGTGGGGGCTAGTGTGCATGAACTATTGCCCCATATTTGGGGTATTACTGCAACTACACCTCAGACTATTAATTTCATGACTAATTCAAGTCACCGGTGTACACCTGTAAATATCAAAAGGTTCTTATCTTATGACTCAAAACCGCGTGATTTATATTGATGGCAGAATAAAAACGTGCATCAAACAGAACCTAGCACCACTCACTTTAAGTTCTTCGAGCTGTAATATCCGTATATACACAATAATCTGTCCACACAAAAGCTATTTTGGGTCCTGGCAAATAAACAATTGACTCAAGACTACATACACACATTTTTGGCAGGCGCATTCTTAGACACAAACGTACGAGAAAGGTCAGATAGTAGTCTGGTTTGTAGAATCTTATTACAGATTTTGGCTTAATTTAATTGTAAGATATACATCAAAGATTATTGAAATCTGCCACATCTAGCATAAATCAGATTCTATGAGTCCAAGTCTCACCTCTTCTCACCGCATAAGCATCTAGCGGCTTGTAGAGCAAAATATGTTAGGATGATATCAGCACCAGCCCGTCTGAGACACATCAAGGACTCCATCATGACACGTTCCTCATCAATCATCTTTAGAACACCACCTGCCTTGATCATTGAGTATTCGCCTGAAACCTGGATCCAGAAATCAAACCACCAAAAAAATTGGGAAGGATGCACGAGGGTGTAAGAGTAAGCTCCCTCCCTCCCTCGATCAACAAAGGTGAAACTCTCTGAAACACAGCTTACCAATTATTTTTATGCTACCAAAATCATCACGTGGGCTTAGATTGCTTTTTCTTCTCATTATTTTCTCTCTTGTTGACGTAACAAAAAAAAAATCAAAAAAGGACTAAATGTACATCAAGTCCTTTAAAACAGAGGCCAAAAATCACACTGGTCGCCCCAAGCCAAAGTTGTAGGAGTCAACGTATCTAATCACGGCCGCATGAAAAAAAAGTTTATTTTCCTCTCCTCTCTTTTTGTCACGTCATGCATGAGTTCGTTATTTGTATGAAGGTACCCAAATTATGGTTTTCATCTGCCAAACGGGTAAAGAGAAACGAGTTTAGACATTCTGCAGACGAGCAGGTTAGTGAAAATAAATCCATGTTCAGGGCAGCTTTAAGATATTTGTTTCTATCCTCCAGCTATCTTTGTTTTGTGTATTTACCTGCTTTCTTCAGAATAAATCCTTTGCCTATAATATCTCACAGAACTAGAAGCAATTAGCACATAAACACAAACCCACACACATCGTGTGAACATCTATGCAGTGGGCGTAACGACGTCTCCTTCCAAAATTAAATTTACTGTCACCAAAAACCAAAGTTTTGACACAATAGATAACTTGAACAGCAAATATTCATGGAGGATAAGTCCCTCGTAAGGATGTGTGGTGCATTTAGCAAAAACAAACGCATAACTAGGAACGAAAACAAAAAGGCAAGCACACACACAGATGAGCATCTTATCAAGATTTATCCTAAGTATTCAACTGTCAAATGATTATATAGCATGGATGACGAATTTGGAGTAGGACGATAAAGTATGGACCATTTCGAAATGCATGATAAAAAACTAAGATTGTATCATCTAATTCTGAATGGATGTCTTAATAATTATGTTGTTTGCTTTTATTAATTACAATCATCAGTGTTTTCTGATATATGTTTCTTAAGAATTCGAAAATGAGGTTTTCACAATTGCCTAGCAATTAAGGGCCTATGGATGGAAAAGTAAACACAACCATGGGAAAACCTGAAACAACGGCGCTAAAGAAGGCACATTGCTGCCTATGAGGCCAGGCTTAACATAAAACGATATCCGTATAGACTAGAGTTTCTAATACGAACCTTTGTATGCTTAATACAAGTTACACTTAATGCAAGTTACACCTGGACATGAGATTTATAGAATCTGTTTCCTGTGTCACTTCAGTAAAGAATATGCAAAGGGTTTCCAAGGTAAATTGTGATGAAGCCTGATATAAGATAAGGAAGCCAGAGCAAATTCTTTCCTAATCCTGGATACATGACACCAGAAACAGAAGGAACGCAACAAAAAGTAGGATTACCTGATACGCAGCAATTGGCAAAGGCGAGTTTTCCCGCAAAAGCTTTATGATATCCAAGTAAGGCAGACCTGGTTTCACCTGTACCATAGTAACTCAGCAAAACAGAAAGTTCAACCTCTACATATATAATCAACCTTTGGAATTATCATCAATACCAACCAGAAGGATATCAGCTCCTTCAGACTCATCGCTGCGGGCCTCAACCAGAGCCTCTCTGTAATTTGCTGGGTTCATTTGATAACTTTTGTGCACAGGCCAAAGTTAGAATGCAAAAGTTAGCACCAAAAGATGAGTTGATACCAAGCAACAATAATGATTTTTAAAATTTTATCATCAACTTTCATCAGCTACATACGTTTTCTTGTCTCCAAAACGTGGATTTGAGTCTAATGCTTCTCTAAATGGACCATAAAATGAGCTTGCATACCTGTTAGCAACATAGTTCAATTTAGTTAAAGGCAGATATTAACTAATGGACATTGTCGAGGGATTGAACAATAACCAATCTAAAAAGTAACCCCAACTTCACAAGCGGACCCTTTTGTCGTAAAAACATGAATAGGTTATAGAAGACGCTAAAAAATATTTAGGCTGTTCATATATGTAATAACTCCAAGAGTTCATGCAACCCCACAGAAATTGATTGATCAAATCTCCTGAGTTGACATTGGCATTATGTTGCCAATTGAATCATTGTGTTCTTTTTCCGGCATATTGCGTGCTCTCTTACTCTGCTTGGAGTGTTGCGGGAAAGCTGAGCAGCAAGGTCCTCTGTATAAAGAGGTGGGACCGAACGTGACAAAAACTCCATTTTTCTTTAACTGCTCAATGAGACCAAATTATCACGTCATCAAGATCCAAACCATAGCCGCAAAAAGAAGGTTACAGAACTGCATGGATAAGGAAAACTCTAGGACATCTGAATGACCAGCACTTCACTCGATCTCTTTCTTAGGTCTTTAGGGAAGTTATTCATTAAAGGGCTCATTGTAACTTTTACTATATGTTCTACAGATTGTCCCAGTTTCTTAACACACCAATATTTTGGAGAATCAAAAGTTCCAAGCCTCAGCAAGGATGAAAAATCTCACACATGGTACATACATAAATCCATACATAAATCTGGCTTGCCACGTGGCTATGTAAGCGTATCTGCATAAATTATCATTGAGGTCCTTTCCCTGAATTCAGGATCAACAACAGTTAAATGATTCTCAGTCAATTTTACTTCATTAACCTTAGTCAGAATAAGGATGGACATGCATACATGAACGCCTCCATGATAGTACCTCACCAGTACAACATTTGTGCAAGATATGAATAAACTAGTAAAGTTGAGAATGATAAAGAAGCCAACCTTACTCCTAAACTATATCTCCACTTTGAAACCACATATATTGGATCAGCCTGCTTCTTGGGTGCATGACTCTTCTGAAATTGCTACTAGCACGTAATTTGGGGTGTAGTTTTTGGGAACAACCATTAACTAGACTTCGTATCGGGTACATTCCTCATTTTTTAGGAGAGCTTAGAAACTAATGCTTAAGTCTGTTTTATCATGCTCAAAACTCGCATACTCTTAAGTGCCCATGTACAGAATCAAGAACAGTTTAGCAGCAGCATCTAGTCCTGACATGAGCAGGCACTTTTTTCGCTTCACCTGATTGTCTTGTCTCATCTGGTCACTGAGGGAAGTAAGAGTGTCAGAGAGGTCAGTTTTGGGTACTCTTTCTAAATATCTTCTTTAAACAACTTGATTGGTCTTCTCGGAGTATCATACTTAGGGAAGCACAATCCATTTCCCTCCTCGTCATTAATAGAAGAGTGCCTATACTACCTATATGACTGTCTCGGTGAAGACTACATACGCCTGATTGACTGAAGAAGCATGCTCACCAAACACAGTCGTAAATGATTTATCCTTTCTTCCTGACATACGTGATAGCCCTGAACTGTCATCTGTAACCACAAATGCAGTGCTAAAGTACACTGGAACTGTTTTCAAGGAGCATTGACAAATGGAGCCAGGCAAGTTAACAGTATGCATGTTTTTAGACTTTGCTTACCCTGCAAAACCCTAAACCTCAACATCTTAGGCTAACAAATGCCTCAACACCAACCTCAAACACCGCACATTAAACAGCAGGTGATATCTAGGCACCTCAATACCAAAGAGGACGCTCTGCCGTATGACCCATCCCAAATAGTTGAACCATCAGCAACCCAAGCACCCACTTGAACCTGCAGCCGCCAGCCGCCAGCCACCATAACAACCAGCACGGCTAAGCCATCAAAATTCAAACCTAAACCATTGCGGACAATGAACTCAGCCACTGATAAAACCAACCCCAAGCAAACACTTGCGATCATAGAATGGCTAAATCGAGCAACTATTGTTGAGAATGCATGCGACCCATCTCATATATGTCAAACCAGGGTCTGCAATTAAACCAGACTCCAACCTCGAAAGAATAACCACCTCAAGCCACTTAGGACCATAGTGATCCTCCAGAACCAAACAACTAACTTGAACACCCGCAAACCACGACCAGCAGTAAGAATATAACCCGGAAGCAGAAACAACTCAGAAGAACCAAACGACCAGGGTCCAAAAAGAAAAACGGGGTTGGGAAAAATGGAAGGGTGGGGGAGCCTAAATCCTGAAATCCCTGGATCTAGGAGGAGAACCTTTCTCATTAAAGGAGAACATCCCCCATCCGCTACCCCCTTCCCTAGCACCTGGAAAAAGGGTAGAGTAAAGAGAGCTGAGAGGCAGAAAAGGAGAAGATCATTGGAGAGATGGAGGGTCGGTTTAGATACAAGTTCTGTAAGCAATTCTACTTTTGGCATACAATAACTACTAAAGGTTTTCAATCAGTTCTAGCAAGAAAGAGAAAGAAACATAGTTATTATTCTGCTAACGTATATATTATATATATATATATATATATATATATATATATATATATGTTAACTAAGCTAATTACTAATTACTTTGCAGTGTAGGACATGATAGACACATGTTGAAAACCATCAGCATCAAGTGCTGCTCGAATTGCTGCTACACGGCCATCCATCATGTCACTGGGGCTGACGACATCTGCTCCTGCTCGGGCCTGTGTATTGCAGAAAAAAGAAAAATTGGGAAGAAAAAAAGCACAATCAAATTGTATCATAGCAGTGTACTGGCATTATACATTCGAGGCACGAAATTGAAAAGGTTAGTATTACAATCTCCATAGAGAATTCTGAATGTGTCAGAAAACCTGGAAAAAGTAAATTATCATTCACCTTGTGTAGGAATCAGATATACACCATATACTCCACTTTTCAAAGTGCCATTATCCCAATCTCAAATGTTAACAACATCAAAGTAGCAACTAATGCTTGAGATTTTATATGCACATTAAATGTGCCAAAACAGAAGAATGATACAAGCTTACAAGCTGATGCGGCGTCCTGACAGATCATCTTTTTAGTGCCACCATTTTTATTAAATATATCCATGCATATTTAAACCAGTTTGTACAAAGTTTCTGCAAAGCTTTTTAGGAAGTTTGGTATCACTTGTTTATATGAAGTTACCTGTGCTACAGCCTGTTTGCATAACTGATGGACAGTCTCGTCATTCATTATTACTCCTGCAGGATATCAAACATTAAGTCGGGAGAGTCACTGTGGCCTGCAACCTAAATAAGCTCAAACTAAGAAGATATAACACCTTAAAAGGATAGCTATTTACTAATAGAACACCAGGCACGAAATGTGTAGCAGGAAATTAGGATATACATCTTTCTTCATGTCCGAACCAGGATGCTGAGACGTGGATTTTACTTACCATCAATTCAGCTACAAAACCCCTTCAATGTTCTACATGAGGTTAACCTCAAGGCAATCCAAATGCATCGACTCTTAAATATTGGGCAAGGGCTTGAAGACGTGCTCATGAGCAAAGACATGGTCCACCAAAGTAGCACAGACACGGACACCAGGTCCGAAACCGACACCGCAATTTTCAGAATAAAAAACTTTAGACACTGTGGGACACTGCTATGTTTCTTTATGTATATTATGTATGGACATGCTTATATAAGTTTCAAGCACATTCTGCCCACATGAAATAGTAAAACACCAACAAATAATAGACATACTTGAAATCAAGTTACTGAAGATAACAACGTAGTGCAAGACCCCATAGAAACAAGCCAAAAGGAAACCATAAACGCCTTTCATCTCTTCCATCCATCAAGATTCAATCAGCATTAACCCTTTTCGCGTTCATTGTCCTATGAACGTCCATCATTAATCTCTTCCTTCCACAAGCTCATCAATTAGATCCATCTTGCAACTTTATTGCCTTTGTCAAAGAGCCCCAACATTTCCTCACTTAGGCAGAAGTCAATTGGAACAAAAGGTAAGAAAACAATCTACGGTTTCGTTTGCCCTAGTCTTTCGATCTATAGAACCACCCAAACTTTCCCTAATACTCCATCATGACCCTCAAGTTAAGATTCCAAATTTGCAGTTCTGCCACACAGGAATAGGACATTTCTTTATAAGGTGTCCGGCGATTCTACATTCGATAATCAAACTAAATAACAAATATATTCCGGCACCGCCGAGAGGTGTCCGACACATGTTCGGGTATAAGTAGGTGTCGGACATGATACCTCGACCCAGAAGAGGTCCATGTTTCCTAGTGCTTAACCAATGACAGGCCCCCGGAACTGCACCAAAGGTGAATGAGGGGGGAGGGGGAAGGGTTAGATGTCGTACAAAAACACCCCACTTCGACCCACTTAGAAAGATGTTCAGATTACGCTTCTGTTTCCAAACTTTCTTCAGTGCAGGTTCTTCAATAAGGTATCTGAATCCAAAACTTTCTTCAAAGCAGTTTCTTTAATTGCCAACTACTTTTCTTTTATCAAACATCTTATTGTAACTACGGGACAACATAACTCTTATTATTCATGCACAATTGCTACTCGATACATGATCTTTGCATGATTTACTGTGACGTAATGCTCTATGAAATTAAAGTAGAATATTTTGACCACCGTTGGAAGGTGTCAGATACTCAAAGGCTTGTGCTATAATCCTTCTGCTTTTTGCTAAAATTGCAGAGAGCGAAAGCCTCACTACATTTTTAAGATTACAGCCCGTTGCTTCCCAGGAAGTAAATGCCACACATTTCACTTTCAAAATATGGCCACCATATGGGGGGAAACATATTTCTTTTTCGTATAAGCTAGTGTCAGGTCTTTTATGTTACGAATCTAATAGAAAACCCTCAGATCTATCATGACAAAAATTTACATGGAATAGCTTCTTTTCATGTGCTTTTCTTTCACCATTTCCGCATTGATTTACTTTGAAGCAGGGGATCAAGTCATCGTTGAAGCTGATTGAGCCTATACGCATAGGAATTTTGTCTTACCATCTTCTCTGACAATACCATCATGTCCGTCAGAGGAATATGGATCTAAAGCTACATCCGTGTAAATAACCTGTTCATATACATAACAACTCATCAAAGTCTATACACAGGCTTTACTACAGAAAGACCCTAAGTAGAAACCTAGTGTATTATAACTTACAAGATCAGGATACTTGTCCTTGAGCAGCCGTATCGTTCGAGGCACTAATCCGTTCTCGTTATATGCTTCGTCTCCTGTGGGGGTCTAAGGAGCAAGAACCTATTATTAAATACGACTCATGGAAGTCAAGTACGTTTAAAATGCCGAATAAGAACCTTTAATGCATCTGGGACTTTTGGAAAGAGCACTATGCTATTAACACCAACATCACGGGCCTTAGACACCTGCATCACAAAACTCTTACTCAAAATAACATCTGCTAAAAGTAGATTTGCTTACTACTGCAAAAAAACTTGCAAGATGATAATAGACAGAACGCTAAGGGCTATCTTTCTTATCTCCATCTCTTTTACTTTCTTAAGTAGCTGACAGTGAGTTAAGGGTAGTCCTAGCTTAGAGTCATTTTTTAGTCTTTGGGGATTACTAGCCTAAGGCAATGTAAATCATGTAAACAGCATTCATGTAGCGTGAAGTTCATCTTAAGCAAAACCTGTCTTACCCGCTAACTATTTGCAAGCATAACAGGGTAACACTACATTATCCACTAAATGTAGTAAAACATAGTGGCCTACAAACAAATTGGCAATGTGCTTCCACAAAAAATAGAACTCATGAGATACTTAAATGAAAGTAATATTTGCAATGCGATGGATCTGTCCAATGTAACTACATTAAATAGTTAAAATATCTTACCCTTGTGCCTTGGACACTTTTCACATAAACCTTTACCGGGGGAAAAGAGCTATGCACAACCCACCAAGTTTTCAACACAACAGGTGGGTCAATGTAACAAATTTGATAAGTACCTCACCGTACACATGCGTACTCGCGTAGATATATATGTAGATACACCAATAGCAATTACAAGAGGAATCTACCACAAACAGCCAGGATCTTCATAAGAGGATGGCCAAGATTCCTCAACCCACAAGAACAAAAGATTCAAAAAGGACAGTTTCGATACACTTTATAGGCAACTCCTCATTCGGAAAAGTTCTCCAATTTCATTACAACCAAATGTTCCACATGAGGTCAGGAGGAGCTGTTTCCCATAATATGTTCTTCTTTCTTCTACATTTATTTAAACACCAGCTCAAAAGCAGTTCAGACATCGTGTGTGGCACCATCCAGACCAGGGTTTTTAAAAACGGCCGTTACGTATCGTAACGGCCGATTCGTAACGGATTTTGAGCAGTCCGATACCATTATACACCGATATACCGGTGCTTACATAACATCGAATCGTCCGATACTCCCGATACCGTTACACTGCGCCGCAACCGTTACGAATCCCGATTCCGCGATTTAAAACCATGATCCAGACTACGCCAAAGAGAGTCAGAAGCAAGTTTTATAAAAAATCATCATCAGAAAATGATGTGGAACATGATCAACAGCCTCCTCGGCCCATTTGCACAAAACACACCAGGACACATAACACAACCCCATTTCCTCACATCGTCACCCGTCAAAATGGAAGGCCAAGATGCTATAGAGCCTCAGGCTTCAAAATTCCCTGCCATAGGAAGCCATTGCAACCCTCCTTGTAGAATGATTTCACAGAAAAATATCCGATTGCTTCACTCTTCCACACAACCGAACCAACGTCCTTAACAGGCTAGCAGCTAGTTACCACCCCTCGCGAAGCCAAAAGGCACAGGAAAATTCATCTCATAATGGGTACTCCCGACAACACTCATCAATCCAAAACCTTGTTTGCTAAACGAATGCCATCCCATACAAACCCCTTTCCAAATATTGACCCCGTGCGATAGTCTGAATTTAATCGGGCCCCATCCTTCCACACCACCGTTTGGTTCAACGGATACGACTTATAATGCATTAATTACTATAGTAACCCCACATTTTGTTATGTTTTAGTGCACATCTAAATTTATTTTTTTGTTCTTTTTTGCACTACATTCTAATCTTTAGTTGTCAACTAAGTAGTATTTTGTCTACAGCATGCAATACAAGATCAATATAGTAGATAAAATATAACAAGCAAACCCCAACATTTTCTCCAACCATACATTATAATACAAATGTGGAGGCAGTAAACCTTATCCTGCTAAAGAAGGGGTGATTATGGAATAAGGTATTAGTTTTCATTATGAAGTTGGACGTCATCTAAAAAAGAAAATCCTCTTGCTATGGGAATTAAAGGGAACTGTAGGCTGTTCCTAGGATTACGCCTTAACGACCATTACGCCTAAACAGGAAACAAGCACCTATTTTTCTAATTAGGGGACTAATTATGTTCTTAATGACATCTAAATGGTGAACCAAACGGGCTCTTAGGGATCATATTCAATTAGTAAGGAGAAAGGTGTTACTGACCTCTTCCATAAGTCCATGTCTCCAACCAAGCCGATAACATCCAGGCATGGCGCCTATAGGCGTGTCCTCTTCGCCTGCAAATCTTACAAATTGAGAACTATGTATAAAGCAAACATAGAGAGACAACTGGATTTACTCAAAAGAATGGAGAGAGACTTTTAACACAAGTACCAACCCTCATGAATAAAAAGTGGATATACAAAATTTGCAGGGCTTATGCTGGTTTCTTGAAATGCAGCTCTCAACGCTGGTGTCCTACGATTACGACGAGGGCGCCGACTGATTGGCTACATTATCCAAAGCGATACTTTGTTATCAAATGAGGTAAAAATTGTTACGCACGTAGTACCAGCATTGCTAAGATGCACAGTGGAATAACATGATACTTGCAACTATCAAATTCATATTGGTCCAATAGAGCAAGTTTTAGCTATGTAAATCATCGTAATAAATTCCGACAAGTAACTAAGATGCTAAGTGAAATGCCAAACTACTTGGGGTCATCGTATTCAGATTAGTTCAGCATCGTGGACTTTTTCAAAGTGATGCTAACTTCAGCGTAAGGGCCACTTAATATATACAACTTCACAACGAGCGGCATACATCCGTAACTTTCAGATAGGACGACAGTCAAAGAAAAATTTAACATTAAATTGGAACCATGTATTAAGTGCACGTGATTTATCCGTGCAATTAACAATTAGTTACTACCACAGTCAATAGTAATCGGTAGTACACTTACAAGCGAAGACACCACGGGAGTTCCGGCCGGAGCGGCCGGTGTCAAAGGCGGCGGAGGCGCATCAGGGACTTTGCCAGCGGCCACAGCGGCTTCGCACTCCTCGTCGCTCAGTCCCAGCTTCTTCATAGGCCCCTCACGCGTTTCGCCGGCCCTTACGGTCAGCACGCGCCGCCCAGGCCCCCTAATCGAAGGCCGGAGCGATGCTAATCTCCGATTAAGCGACGGTTTCAGGCTCGTGTAATCCGAAACCCTAAGTTCCCCGACATTACAAGGCACGTTAAAGATGGTCGAAGCCATTGCCACAAATTCTGCATAGAAAGAAAACTAATTAGTCCTTGAAAGTACGAATGTTCGAGACAAAATGGAGGAGTGGATGTCGGAATCCTTACCCTGGATGGGAAAATGGCGCGATGGGGGGGGGGGGGGGGGGTGGGACGGCCTTATCTGAAGAAGCAGGGGGAAACCCAATGGAGAAAGAGGAAAAGTTCTATTTTCTGACACAGATGACGTTCAGATCAGATCACGTCTGTTGGCCGTCATCCTAAATTCAGACTTGGGGTCGTTGGATTGCACACTATTACGGGTTATCGTCACACACACACACACACACACGGTAACCCGTAAACTTTCTTATCTTATCTTACAAAAATAAAATTACGTAAATCTATTTATTGTCAGTAGAGTGAATTCTAATCTAAATTACTAAACGTGTCTAAATATAAGTTAATCAAATATTATTATCATATCTTGGCCTTTAAATTTTATTTTAATTCTATTTTTTGATGAATTTTAATTTGTAAAAATTAAATATAATTTTATAGGTAGTTACTTACCAATTAAGATTTTATTTTGTGTCACTTTTTTAAAAAAATTTTGAAACGTCATTTGTCATCAGTATAGGTTGATAGTTATGTAATACCAAAGAAGTATTACACCAAACTAAGGTAGAGTTTGAAATCACTTTCAGTTTTAATTTCTATTTCAAAAAAATCAAAATCAGTTTAGCTTTTACTTTTTACAAAAATAAATGGGTGTTTGATTACAAAATTTTTATTTTGAGTGGTGTTTGATTACAAAATTTTTATTTTGAGTTTTTTTTTCTTTTAGATGTTTAATTACCCAATTTTTATTTTGAGTTTTTTCTTTGGTTGCGGTGGCGGTGGCGGTGGCTGGCAAGCGGCAGTGGTCGGTGGCCGATGGTGGTTGTGGCAGTAGGGGGTGGTCTCAAAATAAAAACCAAAACTCTAAAAATGGAGTTTTAAAAAATAACCTTGTTTTAAAAACTGGTTATCAAAATTGAAGAAAAAAATTGAAAATTGTGTGCAAAAGGCAATTTTTTTTAAACTGGAGAAAAAACTCAAAATTAAATGGTTTTCAAACAGAGCCTAAGTTTTGGCAAGTGGTATAGATAGATTGTCGTTTCCAAAACAAAAGACAAAAATGTAGTACTGCTACTAACAAAACTTTGTCGCTATATCTTTAGAATCTGAATGGAAATAGACTTTAGTCGAAAATAGCGGGAAATACACCATAGGAGACGAGACCACCAGATGTAGCCAAACCTTTCCTTCTCAATCCTATATCTCACTCTTTTGAAGAAAGAAAAAAGCCATCTACTTTCTCTACATCATTCAGCTATGGACAAGTCTATCCCTTCCTTGGTGGGTTGTGACGAGTAAAGACGGTTATGGCCCTGTTCCCATTTAACTGTTCTAACTTATATAAATTAGTAGAATCGGGGTCAGGGATTGATTCACAGCCAGGAAGCGGGGATCATTCAACAATAGCACTAGCAGGGGCTTAGCGAAGGGGTATTGCATACTGCCTTGCTCCTGTTTACCATACTATTAACTATTAGATGTACTTATTTCCGAATGCTTGATAGTTTCATTCCCTACTCTATTGGGGGCATACTATCACGACCCAAAATCACGGCTAAGCCCGTGTGCTAGGCACGTGACCGGCCATAGGCCCATTCAAACACCTACCAGGGTTCTGCCAGGCCTTACTACAATTCTATGACTCGAAATTAATTTTAACTTACACACTTCCAAAAATTCAAATAAAACTCTCATTACATGTCTTTAAAACTTATGAAGAAAACTCGAGGAGACCTAAGATTCTTACAACAGTTCAAGCATAACGTTATTTAACATATATATATATAGAACTAAGGGTCTGTTTGACACAGCTTTTTTTTTCAGTGGTCAGTTTTTAAAGAGCAGCTTAATTTTTTTTTTTTTACAAAAAGAAGTGGGTGTTTGATAACTCTTTTTTTTTGAGTTTTTTTTTTTGGGTGTTTGGTAACCTTTTTTATTTTGACTTTTTTTTTTGTAGTGGTTTGCGGTGGCAGTGGTGGGGCGTAGCGGTGGTCGACGATGGTGGTGGCCAGTGGTTGTCGCGGCAGTCGCTGCCGGCGGTGGTGGCCGGAGGTGGTTGCCGGAGGCGGTGGTGGCCGGAGGTGGCCGCCCAGTGGTGGTTGCCGGCGGCCGGAGGTGGCTGTCGGTGGTTGCTGTCTGGCTGCGATGGGCGGTGGCTGCCGGAGGTTGCTGCCGACGGTGGTGGCCGGAGTGGCCTCCGGCCAACGGTGGTGGCCACCGCCCACTGCTGCCCGGTGGTGGCTGCCGACGGTCAAAGGTGGCTGTGGTGGTGGCTGCCGAAGGTGGCCGCCCGGTGGTGATTGCCGCCGGCCGGAGGTGGCTGTCGGTGGTTGCTGTCTGGCGGCGGTGGTGGCCGGAGGTGGCCTCCGGCCAGCGGTGATGGCTGCCGACGGTCGGAGGTGGTTGTCGGTGGCTGCCGGGCAGCGGTGGGTGGTGGCTGCCGGCGGTGGGTGCGTTGTGGTGGAGGTCTCAAAAAAAAATTTAAAGTGAAAAAAAAAAAGAGCTTTCTTCTCTTTTTTTTTTACTCTACAATTTAAAAAGTGGGTTTTTAAATTGGAAAAAAAAAAAAGAGTTACCAAACACCCCATTTTTTCCCAATTTTTAAAACTGAAAAAAAAAGAGCAAAAAAAAACTCCGTCAAACGACCCCTAAATGTTCGAACTGTGAACACTCATTATTCTAAAAAAATTCTTCGGGCACTACTCCCCGTGTGGCTCATACGGCTCCACTTTCCTTAAGTTGTCGCCTGAAAAATAAGGAATGAGCGAAAGCCCATCAAGTATACCAACCATGTTCCTAAAATAAGTTTGAAGTTTCTAAAACATGCCATGGATTTTCTTTCAACAAATCAAACATTCGATCATTGTTATTAGCAAAACGTCCTTTAAATACATATACACATATACATGATATTTGAAAAAGATCATCGTTAATTCCATTCACATCAAGCACGGATATTTCTTTTCTTAAGTATGCTCCGGTCAGCGTACGAGCCCCTCCTGTCTAGGGCCCGAAATCCCTCCTACACTCAGGATAAAATTTTGTGGACTCGAGGACGAACCACCAGCCACAGTACTGTGCATCAACGAACAAGCCCCGTTGACCAGGGCCCGAAATCTAACATTCCCCCGTTGGATATGGGGCATAGCAACCAAGACGAGTTTCATTGCTCATTTAACATGTACTCAGTAAAATTCCATGACTCACACAGCATTCCATGACATTCTTTCAAATTACGTTTCTCATCAAATACTTTAGAAATAAAAACATATGCAAAATAAAACTTTAAATGATCAAATCATAAGTACGTATCATAAGTTTTGCAAATAAGTATACAGAGGAACATGGCAGGGGTACTTACCTCGCTCAAATTATGCTTCTGGTATTTGCTCAAATGTCGGTCCTAACTTTTGACTATCAAAACCTAAATACAAACCATACGGATGCCATTCATTGTCGCTCGATCACGTTCACATATTAGGTTTCTTTTAATCGAGAAAAAATTTAGCCGACCGTCCCTTGACTTTTGTATAATTACATATTTGCCCCAATGCCTAAAGTACCTTATCCACCTAGGTATAACCTAAAAGAGTCATTTTTAAATCATTGAAGGGTATTTCGAACATGAACGATCGTTCCGAAAATTTTTCGCTCGGAACCCTAAATTGTTCATTAAATTGAGCGTCAATGCTCAAGCCCCAAAAATCTGATGAACGACACCGAAATGCCACGACATTTCAGACATGCAAGCGTCACCATCATTTTAGATTACGATAAAATTCTAGACTAAAAATAATTTTGTTTACTATGTTAATTAATTCAAAAACTTGTTTTAAAAATAAAATTGTTTGAGGCACTTCCCATGCTCACAAAAATCTGAGAAAATTTCACATCAAAGATTTTACAAAAATAAGGGAAATTTTTACCTCATACTTTTTCTAATTCTACTCAGAAGAAGTTATTAAAATAATTTCGCAAACTGTTGTTATAGTAAAGCGTTACGCGATAATCGCTCGGGCGCTACGCCGCTAACGACTAACATAGCAAACGACTTTGAAAACTTTTGAAACTCTAGAATATACATTATCATAGCTATATAAGATTATTATAAAAGTATCATAATTTAACTTAATTTACTATTTTAAAATATACTGAAATCTCTTTTACGAATAAAATTCGTTAGTATGCTTCCGGAGCTCCGAAAAATCTGAAATTTTTACTGTGTGTAGTTTTTGCAAAATTAATGTAAGTTACTCTTTTGAGTGTTGTCGAAATAAATTTCTAGATATATCTTAAAATTTAAGAAAGAAACTGCTAAAACAAATAGTCCTCTTTAGCGACACTTTTAACTTCAATTTCAAACTAAAACTTTCCCTCTCTCTGTCACTATCTTCTTCTTCATCCCCAACCAGCAGTGTTCTACCTGGAATCACTTCACACACGAAACTCACACACATGCAATTTCACATAATCTCACCTATGTATCTAGGCACCACACCCACACATGTGTATATATCAATCCTATTTCTTTCTCACATGTGTGTGTGTGTATCAATTCCATGTCTTTCTCACAGGATCTCCCCCCCCCCTCCATTCTCTCACGCATACAGTGTATCTCTTCAAACCCACTTGCATTCTAACACTCATTTGCACTTAACACTCACTTCTACACGCAACCACACACTCACATGGATGTGTGGGTATATTCATAATATACCCACACACCCATATGCATATCACTCAATCTGCTTCAACACAGTATACCCATTAATTGTCTTCAGCCTTCATTCTTGCACCCTACACATGCACTCACATTCACATTCACACTTGAACGCCCACATACGAGCTACATGCGGCAGCTTCTTTCCCTCACACTCATGCAATAACACCCTCAAGTCACTCACTCACTAATCCCCACAAATGCACACACCCACAATACAATATAATTGCAGCCCCTTAACCGTTGCTTCCCCTTCCCCTCGTCCCTTTCAAGCACATAGCACACCTCATCTTCGCACACTGCACCATCACCTCTCCCCTCTCACTCGCCCATACACATAACCATAGTACACATACATGCTGCCCACGACATCCTTGCTTTTGGGTCCACTATCTCACGGCAATGGTGCTCCTCTGTTTCAAAACTCACGTATGTTACAACCAACCGAACTCAACTTAATACACTTCAAGGCAGCTGTGCGACGCAAGGCAACACTCCGCCGCTACTTTCTCTTCTTCTCTTTCGCACACGGCTGCTTCACACCGCACATCCACGCAACCCATCGACCGTGCCTCCATCCACCTACATTCGACGGTAGCCATGGCTGTACTAACCCATCAAGGCACCATGGTGGTTGCTGCAAATCCCACGTATATATGTATATATACCCCTAGATATTACATCCGATCCTTATACATATACTAACAACTATTTCATATCAAGGGAAACCCATGTACATCTACCCATAACACCAATTCATATAAAACTTAACACCAAAGCAAAACTTACCGAAAAACGTTCTTCGATCGCCGAGATCTCCTTCTATGTGCTCCGCCATTTCCAGATGTGTGGCAGCTTAGGGTCAGCTTACCCATGGAGTACAAGCATATATATATATATATATATATATATATATATATATATATATATATATATATATATATATATATATAACAACCCTAAGTTGTAAATTTACAATAACCCCCTACCAATTTACGAGCCATTTAAATTCTACCCGGCACCTTTATGGTTACAAAAATGTCTGATATAGTTACTTATGAAAGATTACGTATTAAGAGAATTTAACAGGTTATTACTTAACCCGCTACACTAATTCGTTGCCAAAACTTGTTAATAATGTATCGATGTTAACTTTATATAAAACATCGCTAACACTAATTGTCACGACCCGAACCCACGGGCAGGCCCGCGAGCTAGGCACGTGACCGGCCGCAGACCCAATGGACTCCAACCGAGGGCTCTGCCAGGCCTTACTCGCTTAAAACCAACATGTGCTGCAACGGAAATTAAAACTTCTCCAAAACATTAATTACACTATCATATTTTAATTTGAATACATCACTTATACTAAAACTTTTCATAACTCTGATTGTCAACAACTAAAGCTAAACAGAAAATCTAATATTTAGCGACTCATTTCATGCAGTCTCCGAAGCTCCGCACCAAATTTTCTCCTCCTATGCTCCTCACCATCACCTTACTTTCAACCTGAAATGATAAGTAAGGGATGAGCTTCCACGTGCTCAGTAAGTAACCAATGATTCAACTAGCTGGACCATAGCATGTTAGAAATAACTCACTTATATTATAGCATCATTAAGATATCTAAAAATCATAGATTTGATAATCATCAGGTAAAACAAAATAGAGTACATTAAACCAAAAACTGAAGCATAAAATCATTAACGCAAAACTCATGAAAACCAGTTCGATTGCAACATTAGCTCAAACGATATGCTGCGGTCAGCGTACAGGCCCCACTGACTAGGGCCCGAAATCCCTCCTCCATCCGGGATAAAATTCTGTGGACGCATGGGCGAACCACGAGCAACAGTACTGTGCATCAACGTACAAGCCCCGTTGACCAGGGCCCGAAATCCAACTTTCCCCCGTGGATATAGGGCACAGCAATCGAGTAAACCAAAAACCCCCTTTGGGTTCATCGTGAACAAAATCACTCATCAATTGATTCTCAACCATCCTCACATCCTTTCAATAACCCTCAACATGTTCAATATTCACAATAACGTCAATACAATACATTTCGAATCCGAGTTCCATTTCAGTTTCTAGGCAAAACATCATTTACATGCTTGTCCGATTTTTCTTTGACGAGAATAAAACACTAAAACCTTTTTTTTTTTTGGTAATTTAAGCCAGAGCAGTTAAACGTACTTAAAACGACCAATGCTGAAAAGCACTACATTTTTTAACAGTAGATAAACATATACGTTGTCTATAAAAACACTAATTGAATCAAAGGGTCACTTACCTGACGCTACGCAAATCCCACATCAAAGTCTCTGGAGCGACAACCTCGCTGCTACATCTTGCTAAAAGGACGGTTAGGGCCATTCTTTTTTATTTCCATGTTCCCAGCTTTACTATGACATGAAGACATCATTGATGATTCCTGTTGGTTATTTCCTCAAACAACTCCGATGCCGCATCTGACCGCCCGCTACACAACCCTTCCAAAATCGTGCCCAGTTCACCATGCCATTCTCGGCATTTCATCACCGCTGTCGAGCCTCTCTCAACTAACTTGATGTCACTAACCCATCGAGTATGCCCTATTGCTACAATATACACAACCGCACTCCTCATGCAATAGTGTCCAACATGCACCCCTGTTACACCTTATCGTTCACAACCACGCCTACACAACCATGCCCTACAAACACCCCCTGTTACACACTATTGCCCAGCATCAACCACGCAGCATGCATCTTGTATGCACAATAGACACAGCACCGTCATTAAACCACAACCGGAACCAAACCAATATCGCAACTACACTACCAAACCCTGTTTCATAGTCAGTATCATCAAACCCACTATACCGGCTGCTAGATCCCATAACCAACCAACCAACCACTACACGTGCCATCTTTATACAACCCACAACTAGTCCACCACCATCATCACTACAATTCTACACCCAAAATCAACTTCACACTACACTCCACGATGCACACAAAACTATTGTATCATGTTACATACATACACACTCTATATATACACATTGTACACAGTACACATTCACGCACATACAAGCATGCACATGCACCCACCGTACACACACCCGTCGACCCAAAACACCCAACTGATGCAGCATTGCACCACACATTAAACCAATACACACATCCAACACGCACTATCACGCAGACGCAATATCCTCATTCACATCTTATTACACACCATCGGCCAACGGCAGCAACCCCTACAAACATGCCCAAATTTATGAGCCGTACACCCACCGCTGTGCACACACAAACCCACCTAATTCATTTTATTTCATCTACCGCCAACACTCTAGCTAAATCACCACCACTCTCACTAAATCACCACCACTGCTCAGTCACCAAAATCACAACACTATCATCAACCCCGCCTCATAGTCAATCTCACGAAACCAATTCTATGCCATAATCATGGAATCCCCGGCGGCGACGGAAATCGAACTGCTATTGTGGTTGATCAGAGGAGTTGTAGGGACCTCTTCGGTGCACTGTGTCTCCGCAGCTCACCGTTCGACCAGTGATCGTTCCCCTGCTACAGTGGCCATGTTTTCGGCAATGGATTAAGGACCCACGGTCATGCAGCCTTTGGCCCTCGCTCTGGTGGTTGTAATTTTCTGCGGTGAAGACCTAAAATCGACGCCCACTTTCATGGGTCATCGCGACTGCAATGCAGCGCCGTGGTGGTCCACAGCTAGTGCGACCAGAATCGTGGCTGGCCTGTGGTGAAACTGTGCGGTGGTGGCAGCGGCGCGTTGGCTCCGGCGGTATAGAGGGTTGCGGCAAACGTGTGGCGGTGATGGATGGAGAAACTGGGCCTTGCGTTTGGTGGAGACGACGGCCGGAGTTGATCGCCGGTGGTCGAAGGCATGGTCGGTAGCGATTGGGTCCAAGGCCATCGCTGCGTTGAAGGAAGGCCGGTGATGAGTCCCGTGCGGTGGTGGCAGCGGCGCGTTGGCAGCGGCACGGCGATCCCGGAGCCGTTGGGCGATGGTGCTCGGTGGAGGAGGGCAGCGGGGCTGTCTCGAGGTGGGGTGGCGCCGCCGATCTAGGGCCGGCTGCCATCTTCTCTCCCCGTCTTCTCTCTCTGTTCTCTTTCTCTTTTTTTTTCTTTTCCTTTTGTTGACTTTCTCTCCTGATTTTCTTTTCTTTTCTTTTTTTTTACTCATTTTATCTTATTCCATATATATATATATATATATATATATATATATATATATATATATATATATATCTCAATTTCCTCTAATCTCTCCCCTCTCTCTCTCTCTCTCCCTCTCTCTCTTCTTGTTTTTTTTTTTAAATGCCACACTTTCTCCATGAATCACCCTATCTGCCATATTTAAATAACGAAGATTAGAGATTAAATATTTATATAATAAACTCTAATTAATTATAATCTCTCCAGATTGACCGGCTACATTTCATTTATTTCTCTCTTGCACCCATTCTTATTTGCAGCTAGTGGTATTTTTCATTTGTCACTAATAATACTGCTCAAGCTAATCATCCCTAAGGACTCAAAAGAATATCACTCATAGAATTTGTCGCTAAAGTAATATTAACCGGCTAACCCTAGGTTCGGAATATTACAATATCTCCCCCTTAAAGAAATTTCGTCCTCGAAATTAGGTGTTCCCTTCATAGCTGATATTAATCATGTTTGATATCAGATACCCACCGACATAATAATTCAGGTGCTTATACAACTAAATCTATCTAAACGGTTCACAATCAAACTTGGATATAATTTTAAGCGACTTTATAACTACATGCACTCAAAGACCTTAAAGCACAAAGACGTGTGATATGCATTTAATACACTTTAATCCACTGATAATCCGACCATCGAAACTCTGTGTTACCAGATTTCTGCACTTAATGGTGTCTGATCTTATCCCCCATCATAACACTTAACTTTAAACTCACTTCAATTCACAAACAAAAAATACGTCTAAGATTAATAATCTTAAATTTGAACCTTCGCCAGTCGTAAAAGCTATCTCTACATTTCTCCATTTATACAACTAGATCATCATTAAACCTTGAAGTCTCACCAAGTGATCAAATTTGCAAAAAATCAAGTATATTCATCAAAATCAACTGTAAGACCAATTTGAGATCAGGATATTGCATTTTCTTCCTGTTAAAAGAATTTCAGCCTCGAATTTCACAATACTTACAACGTCTAGACACTAGATCTCGCTAGGTAACTCAGATACCTTGCAACTAACATAATAGTCGAGCAGTGCCTAACCTCCACGAAATTTATCACTGACGAACATTAACATCAGGATTCCTGTTCAAACTTTAATGCTAAGCTCAAACTTATTAGGTCATCACTACGCTCTAACACTTATAAAACTTCAAGAGATCATATAATCTTCCAAAAGTCCCAAAGTCTTTACATTCTGAACCAGCTTTGACAACTAGAAAACATTTTTTTTTTGGAACCAATCTAATCTAGCTTCACCCAAACGAAGAAAGTTCTCTTAATGGTATGAAACTTTTGAAATGTAAGTTATCATCATCAGTCATAGCCTAAGCAACTTTAAATACTACTCGATGCTATAGAGCTTGAATTATCATTTACGCGCTAACGATTATAGAACCACCTGACCCAATGACCTTGATGTTTAATAATTTAGTTCTTATATGAAATACGCTTAAATTGAAGACCTATGCTCATAAGATTTTGATTGACGAAAATTTAAAAATTTATAATCGCAATTAACCAATCCCAAAAGGAACCCTTGATAACCCTAAGAGATAACATCATTTTCAAAAGTCACAAGCCTTTTAACACCAAGAAACAACATTCACAATCTTAGCAGCTTTAATAGCCTCCAAAATACGAGTCAAGAACATCAGTACTTCAGTAACGTCCATCGTAACTTCAAACATTTCATTGTACTATAAGAGTCAGATTATAACCTAAGATTTTATAATCTAACCAACCAAATATTATTACTCAACCTCGAAATAGTTATGGTTCAGCTAATATGAAGCTCACTGACTATACTTACTCCACTCCAACTCAACCAAATATTTAAATTCCTAATCATCACGCTTCTGCTACGCTTTTCAGATAACAAACCACAATATATTCTTTCGCATGGTCTACTTCGTAGTAGCAAGTTTAACTACAACCCTATGGTGCACCAAAGTACAAAGAATTTCTTACATATGACTTTCACTCTAAAGGATCAAATCTTGAGTTCTACCTTCCACTTTCGTCAGCCTAATTACAAGTCCGCAAAATCATGTAACCTAACCAGCGGGATCATTACTTAAGCTCTAATATCCCAAAACCGTAAAGCTCTGATACCATTTCTGTCACGACCCGAACCCACGGGCAAGCCCGCGAGCTAGGCACGTGACCGGCCGCAGACCCAATGGACTCCAACCGAGGGCTCTGCCAGGCCTTACTCGCTTAAAACCAACATGTGCTGCAGCGGAAATTAAAACTTCTCCAAAACATTAATTACACTATCATATTTTAATTTGAATACATCACTTATACTAAAACTTTTCATAACTCTGATTGTCAACAACTAAAGCTAAACAGAAAATCTAATATTTAGCGACTCATTTCATGCAGTCTCCGAAGCTCCGCACCAAATTTTCTCCTCCTATGCTCCTCACCATCACCTTACTTTCAACCTGAAATGATAAGTAAGGGATGAGCTTCCACGTGCTCAGTAAGTAACCAATGATTCAACTAGCTGGACCATAGCATGTTAGAAATAACTCACTTATATTATAGCATCATTAAGATATCTAAAAATCATAGATTTGATAATCATCAGGTAAAACAAAATAGAGTACATTAAACCAAAAACTGAAGCATAAAATCATTAACGCAAAACTCATGAAAACCAGTTCGATTGCAACATTAGCTCAAACGATATGCTGCGGTCAGCGTACAGGCCCCACTGACTAGGGCCCGAAATCCCTCCTCCATCCGGGATAAAATTCTGTGGACGCATGGGCGAACCACGAGCAACAGTACTGTGCATCAACGTACAAGCCCCGTTGACCAGGGCCCGAAATCCAACTTTCCCCCGTGGATATAGGGCACAGCAATCGAGTAAACCAAAAACCCCCTTTGGGTTCATCGTGAACAAAATCACTCATCAATTGATTCTCAACCATCCTCACATCCTTTCAATAACCCTCAACATGTTCAATATTCACAATAACGTCAATACAATACATTTCGAATCCGAGTTCCATTTCAGTTTCTAGGCAAAACATCATTTACATGCTTGTCCGATTTTTCTTTGACGAGAATAAAACACTAAAACCTTTTTTTTTTGGTAATTTAAGCCAGAGCAGTTAAACGTACTTAAAACGACCAATGCTGAAAAACACTACATTTTTTAACAGTAGATAAACATATACGTTGTCTATAAAAACACTAATTGAATCAAAGGGTCACTTACCTGACGCTACGCAAATCCCACATCAAAGTCTCTGGAGCGACAACCTCGCTGCTACATCTTGCTAAAAGGACGGTTAGGGCCATTCTTTTTTATTTCCATGTTCCCAGCTTTACTATGACATGAAGACATCATTGATGATTCCTGTTGGTTATTTCCTCAAACAACTCCGATGCCGCATCTGACCGCCCGCTACACAACCCTTCCAAAATCGTGCCCAGTTCACCATGCCATTCTCGGCATTTCATCACCGCTGTCGAGCCTCTCTCAACTAACTTGATGTCACTAACCCATCGAGTATGCCCTATTGCTACAATATACACAACCGCACTCCTCATGCAATAGTGTCCAACATGCACCCCTGTTACACCTTATCGTTCACAACCACGCCTACACAACCATGCCCTACAAACACCCCCTGTTACACACTATTGCCCAGCATCAACCACGCAGCATGCATCTTGTATGCACAATAGACACAGCACCGTCATTAAACCACAACCGGAACCAAACCAATATCGCAACTACACTACCAAACCCTGTTTCATAGTCAGTATCATCAAACCCACTATACCGGCTGCTAGATCCCATAACCAACCAACCAACCACTACACGTGCCATCTTTATACAACCCACAACTAGTCCACCACCATCATCACTACAATTCTACACCCAAAATCAACTTCACACTACACTCCACGATGCACACAAAACTATTGTATCATGTTACATACATACACACTCTATATATACACATTGTACACAGTACACATTCACGCACATACAAGCATGCACATGCACCCACCGTACACACACCCGTCGACCCAAAACACCCAACTGATGCAGCATTGCACCACACATTACACCAATACACACATCCAACACGCACTATCACGCAGACGCAATATCCTCATTCACATCTTATTACACACCATCGGCCAACGGCAGCAACCCCTACAAACATGCCCAAATTTATGAGCCGTACACCCACCGCTGTGCACACACAAACCCACCTAATTCATTTTATTTCATCTACCGCCAACACTCTAGCTAAATCACCACCACTCTCACTAAATCACCACCACTGCTCAGTCACCAAAATCACAACACTATCATCAACCCCGCCTCATAGTCAATCTCACGAAACCAATTCTATGCCATAATCATGGAATCCCCGGCGGCGACGGAAATCGAACTGCTATTGTGGTTGATCAGAGGAGTTGTAGGGACCTCTTCGGTGCACTGTGTCTCCGCAGCTCACCGTTCGACCAGTGATCGTTCCCCTGCTACAGTGGCCATGTTTTCGGCAATGGATTAAGGACCCACGGTCATGCAGCCTTTGGCCCTCGCTCTGGTGGTTGTAATTTTCTGCGGTGAAGACCTAAAATCGACGCCCACTTTCATGGGTCATCGCGACTGCAATGCAGCGCCGTGGTGGTCCACAGCTAGTGCGACCAGAATCGTGGCTGGCCTGTGGTGAAACTGTGCGGTGGTGGCAGCGGCGCGTTGGCTCCGGCGGTATAGAGGGTTGCGGCAAACGTGTGGCGGTGATGGATGGAGAAACTGGGCCTTGCGTTTGGTGGAGACGACGGCCGGAGTTGATCGCCGGTGGTCGAAGGCATGGTCGGTAGCGATTGGGTCCAAGGCCATCGCAGCGTTGAAGGAAGGCCGGTGATGAGTCCCGTGCGGTGGTGGCAGCGACGCGTTGGCAGCGGCACGGCGATCCCGGAGCCGTTGGGCGATGGTGCTCGGTGGAGGAGGGCAGCGGGGCTGTCTCGAGGTGGGGTGGCGCCGCCGATCTAGGGCCGGCTGCCATCTTCTCTCCCCGTCTTCTCTCTCTGTTCTCTTTCTCTTTTTTTTCTTTTCCTTTTGTTGACTTTCTCTCCTGATTTTCTTTTCTTTTCTTTTTTTTTTTACTCATTTTATCTTATTCCATATATATATATATATATATATATATATATATATATATATCTCAATTTCCTCTAATCTCTCCCTCTCTCTCTCTCTCTCTCCCTCTCTCTCTTCTTGTTTTTTTTTTTAAATGCCACACTTTCTCCATGAATCACCCTATCTGCCATATTTAAATAACGAAGATTAGAGATTAAATATTTATATAATAAACTCTAATTAATTATAATCTCTCCAGATTGACCGGCTACATTTCATTTATTTCTCTCTTGCACCCATTCTTATTTGCAGCTAGTGGTATTTTCATTTGTCACTAATAATACTGCTCAAGCTAATCATCCCTAAGGACTCAAAAGAATATCACTCATAGAATTTGTCGCTAAAGTAATATTAATCGGCTAACCCTAGGTTCGGAATATTACACTAATTGTCGCTAAAGATTTCAATCACTATTAATAATGTCTGTTAACGTTAATTTATAACTTTGATTTGAAGGTTGTCGCTAGAGATTATAATTATACCACCTCCCCAAATTTGACGCTATAAGCCGCTCACATTAATATACCCATGCTAGGTAAAAGTTCATCGCTAAAAGTTTATTTCGGTCTAAACAAGTTATAATAAATAAAAAAAATTCGGGCATTACATTCTCCCCTCCTTTAAAAGAATTTGGTCCTCCAAATTTACGTACCTCAGTTCTAGAACAGGTGGGGGTATTTGCTTCTGACTTCGTCTTTGCGTTCCCATGTGGCCTCCTTAACCGCATGGTTTCTCCACAGGACCTTTACCAAAGGAATTTTCTTAGTCCGGAGTCTGCTCCTTATAATCCAAGATTTGAACCGGTTGTTCGATATAGGTGCAGTCTTCTCTGATCTGTAAGGGCTCCGGTTGTAATACATGAGTAGAGTCCGGGATGTACTTCCTTAGCATGGACATGTGAAACACATTATGGACGCTGGCTAATTTCGGCGGCAATGCTAGCCATTAGGCTAAAGAACCAATTCTATCCAGTATTTCAAAAGGTCCTACATACCTAGGGCTTAACTTTCCTTTCTTTCCAAATCGTAGTACTCCTTTCATCAGTGACACCCTTAAGAACACTCTGTCGCCCACTTGGAATTCCAACTCCCGTCTGCGTATGTCTGCCTAACTCTTCTGTCTACTTTGAGCACCACGTAATTTTTCTTTAATAATCCTGCCCTTTTTCGAAGTCAATTGCACTAGTTCTGGTCCTAACAATTTCTTTTCCCCTACCTTGTCCCAACACAGTGGCGATCTACACTTCCTACCGTATAAGGCTTTAAAAGGAGCCATCCCAATGCTACTCTAGTAACTGTTGTTATAAGAAAATTTGATCAATGGCAAATGATCATCCCAACTACCCTTAAAATCTAGTACGCAAGCTCGCAGTAGATCTTCTAGTGTCTGGATAGTCTTTTCTGACTAACCATCTATTTGGGGATGGAAGGCCGTGCTGAATTGTAGCCTAGTACCGAATGCATGTTGTAAGCTTCCCTAGAATTCAGATACAAAATGAGGGTCTCCATCCAAAACGATTGAGACTGGAATGCCATGCAAACACATTATCTCTTCTACGTAGGTGGCAGCCAACTTGTCCATTGAATAGGTCATTCGGACAGGCAAGAAGTGTGCACACTTCGTCAATCTGTCTACTATTATCCAAATAGCATCATGTCCAGAATGGGTCTTTGGCAATCCGAAGACAAAATCCATAGTTATGTGTTCCCACTTCCATTCTAGTATCGATAATGGCTGTAATGGTCCGGCGGGTCTTTGGTGTTTCGCCTTCACTTGCTGACATACTAGGCATCTAGATACAAACTCTACAATCTCTCTCTTCATGTTTCTCCACCAGAAAGTCTCTCGGAGATCCATGTACATTTTTGTGTCTCCAGGATGAATCGAGTAACCTGATCTGTGAGCTTTTTCTAATATTTCCCTTTTTAAACTAGGGTTACCCGACACGCAAATCCTATTGCCGAAATGAAGTATTTCATCTTGCCACTTGTACTCAGATCTGTCTCCTTTCTTTACTTCTTCTATTATCTTAAGCAGATGTTCATCGGTCTCCTGAGTTGTCTTAATTCTATCAATTAAAGTGGGTCGCACCACTAGGTTGCTTAGTGAACTATCCTTGTCTGAGTCTCGGATCCTGACATCCAAGTACAATTTTCTCATATCTTCCAATAAATGCCTATGTCTTATGATTGGGGTAGCCATGTATGAAGACGACTTCCTGCTAAGTGCATCAGCAACTACATTCCCCTTCCCTGTGTGGTACTGGATGTTGAGGTCGTAATCCTTCAGTAGTTCTAACCATCGTCTTTATCTCAAGTTTAGTTCCTTCTGGATGAATATGTACTTCAGGCTCTTATGAACAGTAAAAATCTCACAGGATTCCCCATATAGGTAATGCCTCTAGATCTTTAAGGCAAAAACCACCGCCGCCAGCTCTAGGTCATGGGTTGGATAATTCTTCTCATAGGATTTCAATTGTCTAAAGGCGTAGGCAATCACCTTTTCATTTTGCATGAGAACGCACCTTAGACCCTTAAATGAGGCATCGCTATAGATCATGAGGCCTCCCAACCCACTAGGAAGTGTGAGTATAGGGGCTGTGACTAGCCTCCTCTTCAACTCTTGAAAGCTTTTCTCACAATCTTCGCTCCATTCAAACTTGACTCCCTCTGGGTCAGGCGAGTCAAAGGTGTTGCTATACATGAGAACCCTTCCACAAATCTTCTGTAATATCTCTCTAACCCTAAGAAGCTCTGAATTTTCGTCACCGTAGTAGGTCTATTCCAATCGACAACTGCTTCTATCTTTTTAAGGTCGACCAACATTCCTTCTTCCAACACCACATGCCCCAATAATGCAACTCTATCCAACCAAAATTCACATTTCTTAATCTTGACATACAACTTCTTCTCTCTTAGAATCTTTAATACCGTTCTTAAGTGTTTTTCGTGTTCTTCCCTCGTCTTAGAATACATCAGTGTATCATCAATGAACACCACCACAAATTGATCCAAGAAAGGTTTGAATACTCGATTCATTAAATTCATAAACGCCGCTAGGGCGTTAGTCAATCCAAACGGCATAACCAAAAACTCATAGTGCCTATACCTCATGCAAAATGCCATCTTGGGCACGTCTTCTGCCTTGATTTTGCTGTTATGAGCGATATAACAGGGAGAATAGCAAGTGAAGCTATCAACCGCGATCCCGGTCGACATAACAAGGAGAATAGCAAGTGAAGCCATTAACCGTGATCCTGATCTACCGTAACGTCCCTGGTGATTAGCTGGTGATACCCTGAACGAAGGTCAATCTTTAAAAACCACTTTGCCCTCTATAACTGATCAAACATGTCATCTATGCGGGGTAACGGGTAACAATTCTTTGTCGTCACCTTGTTTAACTCTCGATAATCAATGCACAGTCTCATTGTCTCATCCTTCTTTTTAACAAACAGTACGGGTGCACCATAGGGTGATGCACTAGGCTCTAAAAGGTCTTACAACTGTGTCTTAAGTTCTTTCAACTCCGTGGGTGCCATACGACAGGGTGTCTTAGATATAGAGGCAGTCCCTGGGATCAAATCAATTTGAAATTCAACTTCTCTATCGGGCCCGACAAATCTTCAGGAAACACCTCTGGGAATTCTCTCACCACTAAAATGTCTTCTGACTTTAGTTCTTTTTGCTGGGTATCTATAACGTATGCCAGATATTCACGACAACCTTTCCTAAGGAGTCGGTTTTCCTATAAGGCAGATCCTTGGAAAAACAACTGGTCTTGGCCTGGAATGTTAAGTCACTCTCTTATGGAAGCAATCTACAAAAGCATGATATGTTGCCAACGAATCTATCCCTAGTATGACATCGAACTCCAACATATATAAACGAATCAGGTTCGCCACTAGTTCCCTTCCCTTAATTTTTATTAGACAATTTTTGACCACTTGGTCGATGATAACCGAGTCCCCCCATTGGGGTAGAGATGCACAACGGTAAATCTAATAGTTCTAGATGCTTGTCCAAACGTTTAATAAAAGCATGCGATGCAAAGGAATGTGTGCCGCCAGAATCAAACAATACTTTTGCAAATATGGAAGAAACAGAAAGTGTACCAGTAAGCACCAAGTCTGAAGCTTGTGCATCCTGCCGAGTCATAGCAAAAACTCTTGCTGTTCCTCTAGGCTTCGTGGCATCATTCTTCACCTGATTTTAAGGTCGCGCCCTAGGACAATTCCTTGCTAGATGGCCCTCTTGCCCACATTCAAAACCTTTGTTCATCCCCACCGACATGGTTGCCCTGGATGGAAGCACTGGCATCTGTTACATTTTGGTGTTCCAATTTGTCCACCCCTCTCAGTTGTTGGATTCCTTTGAACATTCCACCTCGGTTCATTTCTTTGTTTTGGTGGCGCTCTATTGACGGGTCCTTGTCATTGTTCATTCCAGCGTTGAGGCTGCACTTCTTTATTTCCTTCTTGAGGCTTCGGGCACTTTGAGGTATCCCCGGACATGTTGTTTCCGTGGGGCTCGTTATTTCTGGCCCTTTTTCCTTTGTTGGTCCCTCATCTGGTACAAGTCCTCACTGTCCCTTTCTACAATTAAGGCTTTGTCTACCACCTCAGCGTAAGTTCCTAACCTTAATGTTGAGATGCGAGACTGAATCCCGAGCCTTAGGCCATTCTCAAACTTCCTTACTCGTTTGACTTCTGTATCCACTAGTTGTGTAGCATATCGAGACAATTTAGTGAATTTGAACTCGTATTCCTTGACCGAACGGTTCCCCTGGGTCAGCTGTATGAAATCAATCTCCATTTACTCCTTGATGGTCTGGGAAAAGTATTTCTCGAGGAACAAGTTCTTGAAGCCTTCGCATTTCATATTTGCCACCTCATCTGCCTTCACTCTTTTAGTAGCCTTCCACCATTGGTTAGCTTCATCCTTGAGCATAAATGTTGCGAATACCACCTTCTATCACTCAGTACAACCCAGAACCTCAAAGATGTCTTCTAGGTATGATATCCAGGATTCCACCTTAAAGGGGTAAGCGGTACCCAAGAAAAATGGCGGGTCCATCCTTTTGAACTTTTCGATTGACGACCCCCAGTATTAGTGACCTAATGCTCCACGACTTTAGCAAGGTTCTCCACCATCCTAAACACGTCATCATTTTGAGCTTCATTTCTTTGCACCATTTCTTTTCAACCTATAATGAAATTCTGGTAAGAATCCTTAATTTCCCATCAAAATCAATTTATCACTGCAATGATAATAATAATAATAATAATAATAATAATAATAATAATAATAATAATAATAATAATAATAATAATAATAATAATAATAATAATAATAGTAATTTTTTTGTACAAACTTCAAGTCGATGTAATTCATTCTACATCGGTCTCTTTCCTTAATCCAACATGTGTAAGTGATTCAATAATTCTCGCCCGAGCTGGCATTTCTATAATAACAACTCGGATATAATAAAATTAGAATTATGACATAATTTAACTGAGTAACTTTATTTCAAACGATCCCAAAGATACTAATCTAAAAATAACGAGTCCAACCACAGTGGCACACACTGGTAGGTGTTCGAATAGGCCTGTGGCCGTCACGTGCCTGACTCATGGGCTCACCTATGGGTTCGGGTCATGACAGAAATGGTATCAGAGTATTACGCTCTTGGGATAGTAAAGTTTAAGTAATGATTTTGATTATTAGGTTATAGAACTCTAAGTGATAATCTAAATTCAATTGGTGAAGTTTCTTTAGGTTGCTATTGGTGTTTATAACTTATGTTTTGAAGGTTATAGATACCATTAGGAGGACTTACTTTGTTGGGGGAAGATGGATTAGGATGATTCGAGATATGTGTTCCAGTTACCGAGGCTGGATCAGAATTTAGAGACTTTGGGACGTTTGGAAGGTTATGTGATCTCTTGAAGTTTTATAAGTGTTAGAGCGTAGGTTATGACCTAATAAGTTTGAACTTAGCATTAAAGTTTGAACACGAATTATGATGTTTAATATTCGTCGGTGATAAATTTTTGTGCGGAGGTTAGGCACTCTCAGCTATTATGTTAGTTGCTATATATCTAAGTTACCTAACAAGATCTATTATTTAGAGGTTGTAAGTATAGTAAAATTCAAGGTCGAATTTCTTTTAATAGGGAGAAGATGTAATATCCTGCTATCAAATTGGTTTTATGGTTAATTTTGATGAATACACTTGATGCTCTAAAAATTTGATCACTTGATGAGACTTCATGATTTAGCGACAATTTAGTTGTATAAGTTGAGAAATACGGAGATAACATTTATAATTGGCGAAGGTTCTGAATTAAGAGTATTAAACTTAGATGTATTTCTGTTGTTGGATTAAAGTGAGTTTAAAAGTGAAGTGTTTATGACGAGGGATGAAATCTGACATAACTCAAAGCAGCAATTTAGTAAACACAAAATTTCGAGGACGAAATTTCTTTAAGGGGAAGATAATGTAATGCCCGAACCTAGGGTTAGTTGGTTATTATTACTTAGCGACAATTGTTGTAAGTAAGACGAATTTAGACTATTAGTGAAGACCTTGCAAGCGGTATTAATTAGATCTTTACACCGTCATTATGAGTTATATTAATCAAAAAATCTTGGCGTCAATTCTTGAAGTAATATTATTGGACCTTTACTTTAATTATTGTGAGAAAGATCATGTGTTATATTTAGTGTTATAAATATAAGTGAATTAAGATTAAAAAAAAAAGTCAACAAAAAAAAGAAGAGAAAAGAGAGAGAAGACGGGGAGAGAAGATAGGAGATGGCAGTCAGCCCTAGATCGGCGGCGCCACTCCCACCTCAAGACAGCCCCGCTACCGGCCATGGACCCCATCACCAGTGATCAACTCCGGCGCTCCTTCACCGAGCACCATCACCAATGCCTCCGCGATCGCCATGGACCCCATCACCAGTGATCAACTCCGGCGCTCCTTCACCGAGCACCATCACCAATGCCTCCGCGATCGCCATGGACCCCATCACCAGTGATCAACTCCGGCGCTCCTTCACCGAGCACCATCACCAATGCCTCCGCGATCGCCATGCTCAACCATCCCACCACTAACATTGCCAAGCAGCCGTGAGATCGCATCCCCGGTCAACTACCCTTCTTCCCCATTTCTTTTTCAGCTACACCTTCACCGCCATGACCTTGTGTTATCAATTCCACCTCCATCGCCCAACGCCCCTACGAGCAGCCAAGGGCACTAGCGACAGTGACAGCAATGCTAAGGGGCCACAGAGGACGGTGCCGGAGCAGCCTCACCCACTACCAGATTTTCTAGATCCAACGGTTTTCGTCGCTAATCCTTCACCTAATGCCACCAGATCTGCGTGTAAAGCTAGCCACGAACCACCATCAGCCAGTTGTCGGTTCTTTATCTCCCACCGCCGACCAGTCGCCATTTGAATTCTCGTTTAGATCGCCACACCCTGCCTTGCAAAATGGCCGGTGATTAGCCAAAAAAAATATTCGGGCATTACACATACTCTCTAGTTGTCTTTCCTTTCCTGTAGTATGAAAACCTTATTTACAGGAGTCCCCCATCCCAACTAGGAGCGCCGTTCATATAACCAAAAGGCCCAAGTCTATTATGAAAGTTTGCATTTTGTTTTTGAAAAGAAGAAAACTAGGACCTCTTTGAATTTTTTTTTAAATTAATGGGTTGTTAGATAGCAGTTTTGTATGATTGGTTTTCACTTTTGTTCTTTTTCCTATTTTTCCTCTATTCTCTTTTCAATTTTTCCTTTTATGTTGTTTCATTTTCCAATACTTAATATATTCTTCTAAGCTCCCATGTTCAAAAACCAGAAGTGTCCCAACCACGACCTACAGGTCTCCACTCCCACCATCCAGCTATTGTCGTCGTGGCAGTAACACACAGCTTGCAAATTAGGACTTCATTGGGTCTGATTGGATGAAGGGGTTTGAATGGCTTGGAATTTACGTGCGCAGGATGAAGATGCTAGGGCAAAACGATGGACGAAATCTCATGATGGTGTTTGTTACAAGGACAATGGTGGACTGTATGATGGTGGATTTGGATTTAAAGGAGTGTTGTGGTGACTAAAGTTGGAGAGTTTAGTGTTCGGCGGTGTTGGTTAGTGGTGGTGGGTGGTGGTGGTTGTTGTTATCAATGGCTATGGTTTTTGGAAGTGTTTGTGGGTGTTGTTCACTGGTGTTGGTGGTGGCTTTAATGCTTAGATGGTTGGCGGTGTTGGCAAGTTTGGTGTTTGAGTGTGTTGATCAGAGGTGGTGGCAGATTAACGGTCATTGGTTGTGGTCATTGATAGAGTTTGTAGTTTGGTATTTAGGGGTGTTGGTCAGTGACGGCGACGACTTTATTATCTGAAGGATACGATGCCCAAGCCCACTATCATTATCATCAAAGAGCCGATCGTCACATAGAAAAGTGCATTGCCCTCCGTCATGTCATCCAAGATTTAATTGACAAAGGTGAAGTAAACTCTTCTGTCAAAATCATTTTCAACTCTTAGAGGACTTCCTCAGGGTTTGAGTCAGATAAATATTATGTCATGTGTCTGTCCGTAACAAGTAGAGAGCAAACATAAACTTTTCAGCTAGAGATAGTTGCCCAGTTTGATTTTCAAATGAACCAATCACTTCAAGAAATTATACAAGAGATGGGTTTTGAGTTTAAGCCTAGTGGTCTATTTTGTGACACTTTTTTCTGCACTTAGGGGTGATAATTACTGCCCTTTCAAGCTTAAGAAAATAAAAATCTGGTTTATTTGAAATTTAATGTCAGAAGCCTAACATGAGAATTTGTGTTAAAGCTAAACATCCGAGTGAGAATTTAAGAAACTATCGACAAAAGGCCTTCCTTTCTTCATTCACTAGAAGCAAGCCTAATTCTCAAACATAATAACGTGTCATGTTGATGTCAAGAATTTCTTCTTAGTTTAAGCTCAGTTATTTCATTTATCTTGAAAACAAAAGAAGAAGAAGAAGAAGAAGAAGAAGAAGAAGAAGAAGAAGAGTCTGCTAGACTGAAATCCCTAAAAAGAGCAGTTTAGGCAAAAGTCAGGGCATCAAAAAATGAAAAAGAAAATCTCAAAAGAATGTAGGTTTGATGGGTTTTCCTTAAAATGAGCATCCCTAATGATTGGAGGTCATCGTTTGGCCACCGGATATCATCTAGATTACCCTATACTGAATTTCTTCACTTGCTAGCCCATTGGGCCTAAATGTTTTAGCATTTATTTTCAGAAGTCTATATTCTAACCTTGGGTTAGATAGTCTGCTTGTGCGTGCCTATGTCCAAAATATGGTTTCAAAGTTAACTCAGCATGGAAAGGGTTCTCTCTCATAAAAACCAAAGTGTTGATGATAGATGATGATTCAAATCGTAATGATCATTTGTTCATTCTTGAAAAAAGGAAGAAGTATTGAAAAAAGAAAAAGAAAGAAAGAAAGAGAAACAATTAGGATTGAAGAATGATTATCAAAATTCAATGCATAGAATTGCCATGGATTGATTTTGAAGAATAGATATTGAGCAGATCTGGCTTGAACAACGTCTGACCTAATTCCCTCAATGGGGATATGTAAGCAGCTTAATCACCTTTTTAGGCTTGGTCTCTGTGAATACACACTAGGGGTTTTGGTTTGATATTTGGGTTTTTGAACCTTATTCTCATTCATTTGTTACGCCCTGGACTACGTTGCATCCCATATATGAAGCCCTTCATGAGGTTATGCTTGTTTGAGAGAGACAAATGCTCTTTTATGTTTTGATGAAAAGGAAAATAATCATCAATGCACATTTTGATCTCACCATATTTTGACATGATATGTTCACCTCCATATGCCTTATCTGATGACCTTTCTATTTTTGATATTTTGAACCTGATGTGTTGATCTCCTTGTTGCCTAATGATGACCCATTGATTTTCATGACCTGTATGGCGTACCCTATTTTGTGTGGCAATTTGATATATTTGCCACCAGTTCAATGAAAATATGAGAAGTCGTATGATTTTATCTTGTACCTTTCTATCACGCACTTAATAGCTATCTAATTTTACTCAACCCAAAGCATATACATTGATCTTTTGGCTAATCATGTGCCAAGATCCCATCTGCCTGAAAGTTTATACAACCTCACAACATACAAATCAGCCTCGCAACTCAGCCTCACTACCCACTTTTGGGCCTAACCTTTTTGTGGTAATCTTAAGAATCCAATACCGTGTATTGAAGTTCTGCAAAGTTTTGAATGATATTTGATAATAAGGAACCAAATATTTTTGAACAAAAATTCCAGTGATCTTCCCTTCTTTGGGTAGGGATAGGCGTGTCAACATAGTGGTAACTATTACCTTAAGTTCTATATGACAAAGTGCAAACCGAAAAAGAGAATAGATCTTGAAGTGATTGGTTGTTTATCATATCAGGCAATTAAAATGATTTTACATTGTGAAAGGATATTATCCTCGTCATAGATTCTTTTTTGTTAATGTCATTAAGGGGTTTTTCTCTTATTATCTCCCTTCCATTATGGTTATGCTAGGATCAACCCTACTTGCATTTGTTTTTTGTCTAAGGCTCTTTGTAATGCCCCCTATCTTGACGGTTAGATAGGGTTTGTCTCCACATACTTTTTTTTTTGTTTTGTCTAAGGGGTCCCTGTGAGCCCTCCTCCAGATAGCCATGGTAGCATCTGTCTTTTGCTTATCGAGTCCATTGCATAATCAGTGTTGTCCACATACATTTCATCTCGGGACTCCCTAACAACCTCTTCTCCCTATAATCGTGATAGTATCTGTCATTTATTCCTTCGGTTCATCTCATAGTTAATTGTGTCTGCATGCACTTTTGTCTAAGGAATCCTTGTTATTTCCCTATCACGACAATCATGATAATGTCTATCTTTTGTTTCTCCAATCCATTGTATGATAAATTTTGTCTGCCTGCACCTTGTCTAGGGGATTATCGTCCCCTCTCACGACAGTCATGATAGTGTCTGTCTTTTGTTCATTTAGTCTATTGCGTAGTCAGCATCTCCTACACTTTGTCTAGGGCTCCCTATGGTTCCCCTTTCAGGAGGGCTTGCACCTTGTCTAGAGGCTCCATATGATTCCCCTTTCACGATAGTCGTTGTAATATTTGTATTTTCTTCACCCGATCCATTGCATGGTCAGTGTCATTTGCCTGCATTTTTGTCTAGGGGCTCAATGTCATTTCCCTCTCATAACAGTTGTAATCATGTCTGACTTTCGTCCACCTTGTCCATAACATAGTCAGTTCTGACTTCATGTATATTTTGTCTAAAGGCTCACTGTGAATCCCTTTTCTTGGCAATCAGTATTTTTATTGGCTCTAGAAATACGGTCGACTTATCTTTCCAGCTCTTCACCGGTCTTCTTTCTGGTCTAGATTCAAGTATGAGGTATCTGGCCCTTAATTAAGGTCAGGATGTGGAAGTGAAGTACAGTCTTCTTTTTAGATCCAGGTTTGAACTCCTTTTGGCTTGATCATTTCTTAATGAGGGTGTGTAGGTAACCTTCATAGGATGCAACCATTTTCCAGCCCAGATTTATGTTTGAGGCTTTTAACACTCAATTCGAGTCAGTACGCGAAGGTCGCATAAGTCTCCATTTCTTAGCCCATATTTGAGCTTCCAGTCAGTACACGAAAATCACATACATTCTTCTTTCGAGACCCAGGTTCGAACTACATTTGGCTTAATCCCTTTCGGATAAGCGTATGTACGCAACCTTCATAGGGTGTAGCCATTTTCTGATCTAAGTCCCTGTCCAAGGGTATTTGACCCTCAATTCAGATCACTACTTAGAGATAAAGTACAATCTACCCTTTAGTTATAGTCTTATTTTCCATTCCAAATCCACCTCTAAGGGTAGACATCCTGAATCCAGGTTGGTACGTGAATACCGCGTACCTTCCTCTGTCCTGACCTTGTCTCATCCAGTCTCTAGTCTTTACATAATCCCTTATCACAGTTCCAATCTCAATCCATCTACTATCTAAGTCTACTGCCAATTTTCATAGTTATGAATACTATACCAAAGTGCATATATATATATTTTTTTCTGTAAAATGGTATGTATCAGTACTGGTACTCTTTTGGTATGGTTTTAAAATTTTCATCAATATTATATAGGGCTAATTACACCTATGTCCCTGAGGTTTGGGGGTAATTACACTCGAGGACACAAAGTTTCAAAATGTAACATTCCGTGACCAAACATGTTTCAAATGTATCAGCTGTGTCCATCCATTAGGGTTCTGTCCAAAAAGTGTATTTTTTTGCTGATGTCATCAATACATATTTTTAAAATGACGATACTACCCCTTTTTAAATTAAGAGTTCAAGCCTTAATTAAATATTAGTGTTTTAAAACCCAAATTAGGGTTTTGTTGAAACCCTAATTTGCAAATTAGGGTTTTCCCAAAACCCTAATTTCTAAATTAGGTCCAATCCCTCACCCCCGGCAGCCCCTTCCCTCCCCACCGGCAGTCCCCTTCCCCGCCGGTAGCCCCTTCCCTCACCCTGGCAGCCCCTTTCCTCCCCGTCGGCAGTCCCCTTCCCTCACCCCGACAGCCTCTTCCCTCCCCGCCGACAGCCCCTTCCCTCACCCCGACAGCCTCTTCCCTCCCCGTCGACAGTCCCCTTCCCCGCCGACAGCCCCTTCCCTCACCCCGGCAACCTCTTCACTCCCCGCCGGCAGTCCCCTTCCCCGCCGACAGCCCCTTCCCTCACCCCGGCAACCTCTTCCCTCCCTCCGACAGTCCCTTCCCCACCGACAGCTCCTTCCCTCACCCCGACAACCTCTTCCCTCCCCGCCGACAGTCCCCTTCCCCGCCGACAGCCCCTTCCCTCACCCTGGCAGCCCCCTTCTCCTTCGGCAGTCCTTTCTGCAGTCCCTTCTATTATTCGCCGAACAAAGCAGATCCACCACCGGCGACATCGCCATCGCTCTTCCCCTCTATCTCTTCTCTTCTCCCCCGCAGCAGGGGTGTGGCAATTGAGGGCTATCCTTGACCCCGTTCCGTTCATGCAGAAATGACAGAAATGGGGTTAGGGGGTGGGGGCGCGGGGGGGGGGGAGCGGGGGGTGTGTGTGGGTGCTGGGTGTGGGGAGAGGAAGAATAATCAGTAAATTAAGTGGGTAATTTATTTTAAAGTCACGGGTAATAAAGTCATTTTGTTAAAACCGTTAGAATTTTTAGGGTTCCGTTTGTCAACGGATATAAGTGTTACATTTTGAAACTTTGTGTCCTCGAGTGTAATTACCCCCAAACCTCAGGGACATAGGTGTAATTAGCCCTATTATATAATAATCATTCATTTGTGTACTAAAATTCTATACATATATTTTTCCCTTACAGCTCCTCTAGAGCTTGAATTACCTCCTTTTTAACGAAGTTGTTTGTTCCCAAATAAGCTATTTGTTCTTATACAGTGGCACTATGAACAAATAGCTTGTTCAATTGAAGTACCTCACTTAAAATTATCCCTTTTTTCAATCATCTCATTAGCAGATTCATATAGAGGAATAAGTTATTTGTTCTATAACAACGTCTTTAGGTTCAATAACAACCTTGTTTATGCGTGTTTGTGTTGATAAATGTTTAAAGCAGTACAATAAATAGATGAAAGAATATAATGAAAGCTTCTAGCTATGAACTGCATCAAAAGGAAAGGGACTTGCCTACCTATAAGAACAAGTGAGAGTCTGTTGGCTTCTAAGAGGAAAAGTAAAACCAAAATGAAGGTAGTGTTTGAAATCACTTCCAGTTTTGATTTTTGGTTTCTAAAAAATTAAAAACTAAAACCAGTTTACTTTTTATTTTTTACAAAAACAAATGGGTGTTTGATTACTTAGTTTTTTTTCAGTTTTTTCTTTTGGGTGTTTGATTACCCAGTTTTTATTTTGAGTTTTTTCTTTGGTGGTGGTTTGCGGCGGTGGTGGTGGGGCTTAGTGATGGCCCGTGGCGGTAGCTGCTGGCTGTTGGCCATAGGTGGTCTCTGGCATTGGTTGTCGGCAGGCAGGCGGTGGGCAGTGGCTGCCGACGGTGGGTAGGTGGTGGTGGTTTCAAAATAAAAACCAAACCTGAAAACCCAAAGCTCCTAAATGGGAGTTTTAAAAAACAGCCCCGTTTTAAAACTGATTTTCAAAACTGAAAAAAAAAAAACAAAAACAAAAATTGTGTGCCAAACGCATTTTTTTCTCCAGTTTACAAAATTGAAAAAAAAATGGAAAGGTTACTAAACAGAGCCGAAAATTGGAATGAAGATTAAAAACTTATCAAGAAGGATTCTACAAATTCTATTAAATATTGTGAGAAAGAAGTTACAAAAACTTTAATCGACATAATAGAGCATATGATATTTTCTGTTTAGTTTTTATATGGTCAATTGACTAAAATTATAACTTCTATATTTTTTTTAAGGAACCGGTACAAAACAGAATATCTCGGTCGACAAATAATTTTTGGTCGGTATCACCTGTACCTGCCAATACAACCGGTACAGAGCGATATTTTGACTGGTATGAAATGTAAAGACCGGTAGAAGGTAAAAGTGATAGATATCGGCCGATTGTACCGGTACCGATATGGTATTGATAACTATGTCAATTCTAGTCCAGTTCGGTCTCAGTCCAGTTATATATATTCTCGCATACCTTTTGTTTACTTCTGTGCTTGTGTGCCTTGCGTGCTTAAGTAATCTCTCTTTTTGTAAGTTTGAGTGTTTTGCATGGTTTTGTTCTTGTTTATTCAATAGCCTTCTAGCTAATTCACCTTAGTGTTTCGTTTTTAAGTTTCAGTGCTCTAACATGCTTTGAGTTTGCATGTTTATGTGTTACTGTAGTCTCCAGTATTCGGGGATTATTTTTCAAATTTTTGTTAAGACTTCGTTATTTAATTGATCTTGTTTTTTCGTTATTCAAATTTGTTGCTAAGTTCAGGGAACTTATGCGATATAAGGCTAATATCGTATCCAGTCCCTTGTTGCTAGAAGCAATAATGTCTTTTTTGGTCAACTTTAGAAGATGAGTTGATCTATCTTGCTCTGATACTCAATGACCAACTGCCTTCGGGCATTGTTGGCTTTGGCTTTAAGTTACCTCTCTCAGCTATCCTCATTGGATCTAAGCGACCAACCATTCCCCCCCCCCCACATTGTTGGCTCTGGATCTTATATATGAGTCTTCAATGTGTCCAGACGATCGTTGAAATCATGTTGGTCGCTCCGGAATCTAAATATATTTCTTTTGTGATTTTGTCTAACTGAACGATAATTGTTGTTCTTAGCTTCAGCTCTTAGGTGGTGAGTTTTCTGTATCCCTAGACGACCGATTGTCGTTATTACTGGCTCTGGCTTCTAGGGGTGCATCCCTTATTGCAAAGTGACAAAAGCTTTTAGTCATAAGCTTTCTATGTCTCTAGGCGACCAATCATCGTTACTATTGGTTCTGACTTCTAGACACGCTTTTCTGCTCATTCGCCTAAGAGACCAATTATTGTTTGTTATTGGCTCCGGCTAGTAGACAATGATTTGTTCGTATCCCTAAACAACCAATTATCTTTACCGTTGGCTCCGGCTCTTAAACATGACTTTTCAGTATCCTTAGACTACTAATTGTTATTACTTTTGGCTTCAGCTTCTAAGGATACGTGTTATACCTAAACAATCAACTGTTGTTACTGTTGGCTCTGGCTAGTCTAGAGACCAATCATTGTTAGTGTTGGCCCCGGCTCTGTGTAAGGACTCGATTTCACTATCCTCTTGATGTTGTTCGACGCCAATCGTTATGACCAGTTGCTCCGGATTTGAATACTATCCCACATTTCCTTAACTACGCTGGCATGATTCCTTTCTTAAGGACACAGAGGAAATCTTGTAAAGGTCTGACCTTATGTCTCTGTGAAGTATTGAGTCCGTCTCGAGTCTTGTGGTCTTTTGCGTTATTCTAGAAAAAAATGCACTATTTTAGGTGATGTTTGCCTGCAGGCGAGTTCCCTCACCGAGGGACTCTGTAGATACCTTATTTTTGTAGTCTTATTTTAGTTCTATGTTATTTAATTGTGTAGTACCCTGAAATACCTAAACTCAATCTAACCCTGACTTAAATTAATTAAAGGTGTTATTTTTATTGATGGTATTATTTTATTGATAAGCTAGTAATTAGAATGTAAATGAGGGGCTAATTTGACTTTGGGGCCAAAGTGCAATTATGAAAAGTTAAAGGAGCACAATTGCAAAATTTTAAAATATGTGGTGAGTGGAATGAGCAGGTGTAGCGAGGGGGATGGGGAATTGAAGGGAATTGGGCACCTCCTACTTAATTGGAGGTGACTCATTAAATTAAAGAATGAAAAAAAGGGATTATGGGAAATAAAAGGAAAAAAGGAAAGTAAAGAGGAAAAAGAGAGCTCGGCTGGAGAAAGGAAAAACAGAGGAAGAAAAGGGAAAGAGAAGAAGAGAAAAAAGAGGAAGAAGAAAGGAAAAAAGTCCCCCTACGTAACACCACAAAAATTTCCAGAGCGTTAAACAATCATTTGATCGATAACTGAATCATTCAATAATCTCAATTCCATAAAATAGCTCCTATGTATATCAGAGGTTCTACAATAACTCAAAATCTTAATTTGTCATAAATGAAAAGACTAAATTAACCTACTTAATAAAATAAGTTTGCACAACGATTCTCTCGTAGGGCTTAACTAAGGAATTAATAACTTCATGCAGACTTCTTATTCAGGCTCTATTCACCCCTAAGTATCCTACTGGTGATTATTACCTGTAGAAGAGAACTGAATAGGCTAAGCCTTTGAGAGCTTAGTAAGGTCGCTCAAGAGCCAATGAATGGATAAAAGATTTACAATTTAATACGATGACAATATGATAAAGAGATTCAACTCAATTCCCTAAATCATATATCAATAAGGAACACTTTTAGATACACTTTTAACAATGCAGATGATATTGAACATGAGGGATTGTAAAGCCACACAGGCCGTGTAGGGTAACACTTAGTAAAACCACATAGGCAGTGCTCAATAATGATAATTACATATACATATGTACACTAGGTAGACCATTAAAGTACTAGCGTTTTTCGCAATAACAGACCATCTTTATATTAATCCCAATACACACCATCCTTATAACGCTTCAGTATACTAACTCATCTCAATATACAGAGTACAAAAATAGCTAATTCGATGAAGAAATCGATGCTTAGTGAGTAATGAATAATGAGCATCGATAAGAATTTTTAACAAATGCTTAATGATCAAAGCATGGGTTTAAAGGCAATAAATCATTCTTGTATCAATATAATAGAGTCCAAAGAAATAATGATAGCAAATCAGAATACATACAACTCTATTATGAGGAGTTAGGTTCGGATAAAAATCTCTTACCTCAATCTAAGCTATGCGCTGCTATTCAACTTTATTCAAATTTCTTGATTTAACCTAAATTGACAAATTACTTATTAGAATAAATTCTAGTCTCGTAACACTATAAATCCAATGCTAATTACTCACTTCGACATTCTCACACAGTCTAGATCCAAAAGTATCCTACGTATGGTCCAACTTAACTGAAAACTTCGTACACCCCAAAAGACATTAAGACACCCCAAAATACAATTTCTTATTAAATACTTTTATAACTTAAAACAATATAACAAGTTAAAATATTTTCTAAACGTTTGAATATTTTTGAATTAAAAATAATTTTCTTAAGTAATAAAAAGCCCAAAAATAGCCATTAATACTTTCAACTCAAATCAAAGTTCCATAACTTTTATAATAGCTTTACAATAAGTAAGAAAAATACTGAAATTGAAATTAGAATTTTAAAGACATCGAAATCATTTTAAAATTATTCGTTTTGCTAAATCAAATGCGATACGAATAATTGTACCAATTGAACTCTAAAATTTATGAAGCTGAAAGTGAAACTCTTTATATCATAAAAACATTACTTCAATTTTTTCAGAATTTAATAAGAATTTTAAGGATCCCAATCAAAGTTTTGAAAAACTGAACTTGCAGAAATTATTAAAGATACTAAACGATTTCAGAAAAATATGAAACTTTACCAATAATTCTAATATTTCCCTAAGAACCTTCTGTAAAGTTTTAGTAATTTACAACAACCACAAGCTATCCTACAATCGCGTGGTAAAACTATACAAGTACAGTGTACCACTTCACTGCATAAACCCATTACCTACTTCCAGCTTCTTATTTTGCCTTCTCTGCAACATACCCACAATATAGCACACTTACTCATCTCACTGCCATCCTTCCCATTTCTCACCCATTTTTACACATACCCACACATTCCCACTCACTTTACACACACCAATTGCACCACACAGTTGACACTCTATCTCCCACATTACACACACAAACACCACAAACGCATCTTCTTAACTTAAGCAACACATGTTAAATTACACACTTATTACACCACCCAATAGACACTCTATCTCCCACATTACACACACAAACACCACAAACGCATCTCCTTAACTTAAGCAACACATGTTAAATTCTTATCATTTCTAATGAACCCACGAGCAAGAATCAAGGCGTAATGAAATGTGCATTTCGATAATATCCATGCGAAGAGGAACCACATAGACACTCTATAATCCTCTTGATTTCCAAGGTTTGTAAGATTACCGTTCTAGAGTTCTTGTTTAGTCTTCTAATGCTTCTTTTGATTGAATGCACCGAATTACATTAGTATGTGGTTCTCTTATTCGCAAAAGGCTCACTTTTGTTGTGGTCATGAAGAAAATTAGATACAAATGGCTCTCTAGGTCTGAAAGAAGCACATGTAAAATACTGACTAACATCTCACAGGGCTCTATATATGATTTTTGTATAATTTCTTGCAGCTGGTTTTGGTTGGATTTTTGGTTGAAATTTAATAAGTAGTCTTCTTCTATTCATTTTGTTCATTGTAAATTAAGTTGGACAATGGATGCTGTCACAACCCGAACCCAAGGGTAGGCTTGTGAGCTAGATATATGACCGGCCGCAAGCCCATTTGAACATCGGGCTCTCTCAGGCCTTATTAAAACCTATATACAAATCTAACATGTATTTTACTAACATCTTGAGAAGACTTCTAAAGTGGTACTTAAAAATCTTTCCAAAAATTGTCTCTAGTAAATTCCACCATAAATGACTAACATAAATCATCAAAAACCTAATGGAGATCTAAGCTCCAAACAATTCTCAAAACATAAACAAAGGCTAAAATTAATTCCTAACAAACATCTCCTGCAACTCCATCCTCGTTACGCTCATACTACTCGGGTTCATCTAAGTGATCACCTGAAAATATTTATAAAAGGGTGAGCTGAGGCCCAGTAAGTACACATACCATCTTCCTAAAATAGGTTTTAAAGTTTCAAGCATGCCATGATTTTACTTTTCAAAATTAGGAATTCAATGTCACTAGAATAAAATTTTACTCAACATATCTACATACATATATGCACTTACAGTAAAAGAAATCTCGAAATGAAATATAATCAACAAAAAGATTTATCAAGAAATGTGACAATTATTCATAATTTGGTATACTACGGTTAACTATGGTCCCACTGACTAGGACTCAGAATCCCACCTCCACTCAGGTTAACAATATTGTGGACGCAAGGGTGAACTATGGTGCAATAGTATTGTGCGTCAATGTATGGTCCCGTTGATCAGGACCCGAAATCCACTTTTTTCGTGGATATGAGGCACAATAACTCAGTCAAATTATCATCTCAGTTAACATGTACCGAAAATAGTTCATTTACTCAAACAACAATTCTATGGCATTCTAATTCAAATTCTCATTAAGTGATTCATCACCAAAATAGATGTTGTAAAAGTACTTCAAAGTCTTCATTTGACTTAGAACAGTAATATATATATATATATATATATATATATATATATATATATATATATATATATATATATATATATAAGGTGGAATATGGCATGATTTTTGTACTTGCTCAAAAGCCGGTCCTAACTCTTATCCATCGAAACCTAAATGACAAACCACATGAATGTTATGCCTAAGTATTAAGTTTCCCCCAAGTGAGTAAAATTACCAAACTGCCCCTAGACTTCTATAAAATTACCTATTTACTCCCGACACCTAACGTACCATTACACATCCAGTAATAATCTAAAAAAAATCTTTTTAAACGACTAGGTGGGTTTTTCGGACAAAAATGGCCTTTCTAAAAATTCTCCGTTCGGAACCCTAAACCGCTCCTTAAATTGAACATTAATGTTCATGTTTCAAAAATATATCAAATGGCAGTGGAATACCACGAACTTTTAGACACTCAAGTGTCACAGTAATTTTAGATCTCTGTAAAATTCTAGGCTAAAAATAATTTTGTTTATTATACCAAATAATTCAAAAACCTAATTTCAAAATAAAATTATTTGAGACCCTTTTCATGCCTAGAAAAATCCCAAAAAATTCCACATCGAGGTTCTTGCCAAAATAAAGGGAGTTTTAGTTTTTTTTACTTTACCTAAATCTTTTTAGAATTGGCCTTTAAAAATAGCTTAGTAAAATATTGTAATAGTAAAGCGCTACACGATATCCGATCGAGCGTTACGCCACTATCAACGCTAAAAAAAGCAAACGACTCAGAAAACTACAAAAGTTTAGAAAGTGTACTATCTTAGCTATATAAGATTATTGCAAAAGCTAAAAAATATAATAACTTAATCTACTATTTTAAATTGCACCAAAATTTCTTGTTCGAATAAAATCATTTAGCCTGCGTACCGAACTCAAAAAAAAATCTAAAACAATTCCAGGTTGTAGGTCTTTCAAAAATAACATGAGTTACTCTTTTAAACTTTGTCCAAATAAATTTCTAGATATATCTTAAAAATTCGGCAAGGAAATGCTTAAAAAGGATTTCCATTTGCGACACTTTTAAGTTAAATTTTAAAACCAAGGTTCTTCCCTCTCTTTGTGCAACATCTTCTTCTTCAAACACACCCAACAGTCTTCTTTACCCGAAATCACCTCACATATACAGCACACACACACACACACACACACACGCAGACCCATCATTCACATACATCATTCTCTCATAACACACACACACACACACACACACACACACACACACACATATAATACATACACACAATATACACAACATACAACCACTGCTCCCACCTTCTCACACGAACACACAGAAACATCCATACACACCCATTCTCTCGCGATTATGCCGAAACAACACACGCACTCAGCTGGGTTTTAAAGAAAACATACAAACACATACATGTGCTACAATTTCCCACAACCCACTCTCCCTTTCACATGGCAGTCCATGGCTGCCCACGCTCCTCCCTTTATCTCGGTAGTCATGGTTATGGCGGTGACCATCCCTCTTGTTTCTTTTATCGTGCGAAATACAACCCACCTGCAAACACCCGCACAACTCACCCTCGCCAAAGTGCAGCGCTCCTCTCTTGTTCACTCATCAACAGACAGCAACCATGGCAGCCCACAACTGCACAGTCGTTCCCTTCTCTCATGGTTGTGTTTACCGCAGCCATTACCCTTCACTGCACATCACATATTGCAAAACACTACAGCTCTTTCACCCATTTATACACCTACCTGAGATATGAACCATGAGTATAAAGCAGGCTTACAGAAAAATTATTAGATTGCCAAAAATTCTTCAGCACAATCTTTCTCTATCTTTCAACCCATTTACAAAGAATATGGGGGGAAGAGAAATTAGGATCGGCTGATCTACATATATATATATAAACAAACCCTAAGTTGAAGAATTACGAACCCCCCCCCCCCCAATCCTCCATTCTTTCTTAGTCAATGTAACTTTTACCCGAAGTTTCCTCTTATTACAAAAAGGCCCAAACAATTATTTATGAAATTTTATGTTCTAAAAAAATTATCAACGTGTTGTTGCGTCACTCACTTCACCAGTTGTTATAAGTCGCTCTAATAAAAAAATACCAATGCTAAGTAAGAGTTCGTCGCTAAAAAAATTATTTTGGCCTGAAAAGAATAATAATAATAATGAAAATTCGGGCATTACATTCTCCCTTACTTCAAAAAATTTGGTCCTCCAAATTTACGTACGTCAGGTTTGAAATAGGTAAGGGTATTTGCTTCTGACTTTGTCTTTGCATTCCTATGTGGCCTCCTCAACCGCATGCTTTTTCCACAGGACCTTTATCGAGGGAATCTTCTTAGTCCGGAATGTTTGCTCCTTGTGATCCAGGATTCGAACCGGTTGTTCGATATAGGTGAAGTCTGTTCTAATTTGTAAAGGCTCTGGTTGTAATACATGCGTGGGGTCTAGGATATACTTCCTCGGTATGGATACGTGAAATACATTATGGACACCGGCTAATTTTGGCAGCGAGGCTACCCTGTAGGCAAGAGAACCAATTCTATCCAGTATCTCAAAGGGTTCTACATACTAGGCTTAATTTTCCTTTCTTCCCAAATCGTAGTACTCCTTTCATGGTGACACCCTTAAAAATACTCGGTCGCCCACTTGAAATTCTAACTCCCGTTGACATATGTCCGCATAACTTTTCTGTCTGCTTTGAGTAACCCACAACTTCTCTTTAATTATTTTGGCCTTCTCTGATGTCAGTTGCACTAACTATGGTCCCAACAGTTTCCTTTCCCCTACCTCATCCCAACATAGTGGTGATATGCATTTCCTACCATATAAAGCTTCGAAATAAGCCATCCGAATGCTACTCTGGTAACGTTTGTTGTAAGAAAACTCGATTAGTGGCAAATGGTTATCCCAGCTGTCCTTGAAATCTAGCATGCAAGCCCGCAACAGATCTTCTGGTGTCTGGATAGTCCTTTCGACTGACCGCCTATTTGAGGGTGAAAGGTTGTGCTGAACTGTAGTCTAGTACCGAATGCATGTTGTAAGCTTCCCCAGAATTTGGACACCAAACGAGGGTCTCTATCCAAAATGATTGAGACTGGAATGCCATGCAAGCGTACTATCTCCTCTACGTAAGTGGTAGCTAACTTTTCCATCTAATAAGTCATCTGGATAGGCAAGAAGTTCGCACACTTCGTCAGTCTGTCCACTACTACCCAAATAGCGTCATGTCCAGAATGGGATCTTGGTAATCTGGAAACAAAATTCATAGTTATGTGTTCCCACTTCCATTCTGGTATAAGTAATGGCTATAATGATCCGGCGGCTCTTTGGTGTTCCACTTTCACCTGCTAGTATACTAGGCTTCTGGATATGAACTCTGCAATTTCCTTTTTCATGTTTCCCTACCAAAAATTCTGTCGAAGATCTTTATACATTTTTGTGCCCCCGGGATGAATCAAGTAACCTAATCTGTGAGCTTCTTTTAAAATCTCCCTTTTTAAACTAGGGTTACCTGGCACAAAGATCCTATTGCCAAAACAAAGTATTCCATCTTGCAAGTTGTACTCAGATTTATCTCCTTTCTTTACCTCTTCTATTATCTTAAGTAGATGTTCATCGATCTCTTGAGCTGTTTTAATTCTATCGATTAAATGGGTAGTACCACCATGTTGCTAAGTGAACTATCCTTGTTCGAGCCTCGAATCCTGACATCCAAGTCCGGGGTTTCCTCATATCTTCTAATAAATGTCTTTAACTTGTGACTGGGGTAGCCATTAACGAAGATGACTTACTGCTAAGTACATCAGCAACCACATTCGCCTTCCCTGGGTGGACCTGTATGTTGAGGTCATAATCTTTTAGTAGTTCTAACCATCGCCTCTGTCTCAGGTTTATCTCCTTCTTGGTGAATATGTACTTCAGGATTTTATTGTCGGTGAATATCTCACAGGGTTCTCCATATAGGTAGTGTCTCCAAATCTTTAAGGCAAAAATCATTGTTTCCAGCTCCAGGTCATGGGTAGGTAATTCTTCTCATATGGTTTCAATTGTCTAGAGACGTAGGCAATCACCTTTCCATTCTGCCTGAGTACGCACCCTAGACCCTTGTTGAAGGCATCGCTATAAATTATGAAACCCCCAGATCCACTTGGAAGTGTAAGTATAGGTGTATACATGTACATATGTACTATGTACATGTGTACATGTGTACATATATATACATATGTACATGTGGACATGCGTACATATGTACATATGTATATATATGTACATATGTGACTAGCCTCTTCTTCAATATTCAGAAGTTATTCTCACAATATTCATTCCATTTAAATTTGACTCCTTTTTGGGTTACGTGAGTCAAGGGTGTTGCTATCCGTAAGAACCTTTTATCTTCTGTAATATTCAACTAACCCTAAGAAGCTTTGAACCTCCGTCACCGTAGTAGGTCTATTCTAATCGACAACTGCCTCTATCTTTTTAGAGTCAACTTATATCCCTTCTTTCGACACCACATGCCCCAAGAATGCAACTTTATCTAACCAAAACTCGCATTTCTTAAGTTTGGCATACAATTTCTTTTCTCTTAGGATCTCTAATACTGTTCTTAAGTGTTTTTCATGTTTTTCCCTTGTCTTAGAATATATTAATATATCATCGATGAACACCACTACAAATTGATCCAAGAAAGGTTTGAATACTTGATTCATTAAGTCCATAAATGCTGCCGGAGCGTTAGTCAACCGAAAAGGCATAATAAAAAATTTGTAATGCCCGTATCTAGTGCGAGAGGCAGTCTTGGGCGCATTTTCTGCCTTGATCTTTAGCTGGTGATACCCGGAACGAAGGTCAATCTTTGAAAACCACTTTGCACTCTATAACTGATCAAACAGGCTGTCTATGCGGGGCAAAGGGTAATGATTTCTTATCATCACCTTGTTTAACTCTCGATAGTCGATGCACAATCTCACCATCCCATCCTTCTTCTTAACAAATAATACGGGTACACCATAGGGTGACGCATTAGGGCGAATAAATCCTTTGTCTAGAAGGTCCTACAGTTGTTTCTTTAGTTCCCTCAACTCAATGGGTGCCATACGATATGGTGCTTTAGAGATAAGGGCAGTCCCTATAATCAATTCAATATTGAATTCAATTTCCCTATCAGGCGGTATCCCCGATAAATATCTAGGAAACACCTCAGAAAATTCTTTCACCACCGAAATATCCTCTAGCTTCAACTCTTTTTGCTTGGTGTCTATAACATAAGCCAAGTACCCACGACAACCTTTCCTAAGGAGTCAGTTCGCCTGTAAGGCAGAAACCATAAGTGGAGGAGGTGTAACACTAGATCTCTAGAAAAACAAGTGGTCTTGACCTGGGATGTTAGAAGTCACTCTCATATGGAAGCAATCTACAGAAGCATGATATGCTGCCAACCTATCCATCCCCAGTATAACATCGAACTCCAACATATCTAAACAAAGTAGGTTCACTGCTAGTTCTCTTCCCTTAATTTTTACTAGGTAGTTCTTGATCACTTGGTCCTTAACAACCGAGTCCCCCATTGGGGTAGCAATGCATAGCGGCACCTCCCAGAATTCTAGACGCTTGTCCAAATGTTTAATAAAAGCACGCGATGCAAAGGAATGAGTAGTGCTAGAATTAGATAATACTTTTGCAAATGTGGAAGAAATAAGGAGTGTACCAGTAACCACTGAGTCCAAAGTCTGCATAACCTGCTAAATCATACAAACACCTCCGCCATCCCTTTGTGTAGCCATGCACCATTCTTCATTTGATTCTGAGATTCTGCTTTAGGGCAATTCCGAGCTAGATGCCCCTCTTGACCACATATAAAGAATTTTCTCGTTCCCTATTGGCATGGTTGGCCCGGATGGAAATGGTTGCACCTACGGTAGGTCTGTGGGCCATGATGTCCCCCAATCATATTTGCAGGATGCTCATGATAGCTTGTTGGTATCATTCATCTACTGAGGTGTCGCTCTACTTCTGGGCCCCTGCCTCTATTCATTCCACCGTTGAGGTTGAACTCCTCCATTTACTTAATGGGGTTTCGAGTGCTTGGAGGTATCACCGGACATGCCGTTCCTGTTAGGTTCGTTATTTCTAACTCTCTTCCTTTGTTAGTCACTCATCCTATACAAGTCTTTACTGTCCCTTTCTATGATTAGAGCGCTGTCTGCCATCTCAGTGTAAGTCTGTAACCTCAATGTAGATATGCGAGACCGAATACCGAGCCTCAGTCTATTCTCAAATTTTCTTGCTCGCTTCATTTCGGTGTCCACCAAGTGAGTAGCATGTCCCCCTGGGTCAACTGTATGAAGTCGATCTCCATTTGCTCCTTTACTGTCTAGGAAAAGTATTTCTCGAGGAATAATTCCTTCCACCATTGATTGGCCTTCCCACTCTATATTTGCCACCTCATCAGCCTTCATTCTTTTGGTAGCCTTCCACCATTGATTGGCCTCGTCTTTGAGCATGAACGCCGCAAATGTTATCTTTTGTCTCTTGGTATAACCTAGAACCTCAAAGATATCTTCTAGGTTTGATATCCAAGACTCGGCCTTGAAAGTGTCAGTCGTACCAAAGAAGGGTGGTGGGTCTATTCTTTTAAACTTCTCAATTGATGAACCCCCAGTTGCAGTTACATGGCACTCCACGACCCCAGCGAGGTTCTCCACCACTCTAAACACGTCTTTACGTTGAGCTCCATTTCTTTGTGCCATTTCTTTTCAACATATAAGGAAATTCTCATAAGAACTCCCAATCATATTCAATTTATCATAATAATAATAGTTAAAATTTTTTTTGGCATATTCAATTTTGATGTACTTTGTTTCTATATCGTTCCCTTCCTTTAACCCAGCAATGTGTAAGTGATTCAATAATTTACGTTCATTCTAGAGCTTCTATAACGAATAACTCAAGTATTATAGAATCAAAAGTATAACATGAATCAACGGGGCAACTTTATTTCCCACAGTTCCAAAGATACTTTTCTAAAGCAACGAGTCCAACGAAAATGGCACACGCTGTTTATTTTCCTAATCTAACTATTACTGATCCTCTTCCCCCATCCTAATTATTTGCGGGTTGAATGTAGGGTTCCCACTCCTAGATCCACTCCTGTACTTTGGCTGGAGAGAAAGTTAACCTATCTTTATCTCCCAACCAAGTTTCTAGCTCTATGACTTTCTTCCCGAAGTAATAGTTGTAATCTTTTTGCCTTTGCTCCCAGATGAGGCCATTACTGATCCTCATACTCTCCAATTGGGTCTCCAATACCTTAATCTCTTCCTTTAACCATTTTATCTCTTTCTCTGGTGGAATCATCCTCTTTCCAGAATCTACCCCCTCCTCTATGGACGCTTTCCTAGTTTCTTGTTTCCATTGTAGGATGCCTAGTTGGAATCTCTGGATCCTTCAAAGGCATTTAGCTAACCTCGATCGATAGACTGTCCATGCTCGGTTTGTCATAGTCCTATTACAACACTAATATCATAGATAGCTTCCACTAACACTGTATCTCTTAATTTACAATCAGGGACTTAGTCGATTACCGAAACTTGCAAGAAAGCATATCAAAAATCCGATATTCACTTAGGTAGAATCCATTTTTTCCTTCCTATCCTACCTGACTTAATCGCCTCGATATTAGTCTACAGAATCATATAACCTAGGCTCTAATACCATTTCTGTCATGACCCAAACCCACAGGTAGGTCCGTGAGCTAGATCTGTGACCGACCTCAGACCCTTTCGGACATCCATTCAGGGCTCTACCAGGCCTTATTAGAACCTAGATACAAATGTACATGCATTTAACTAACATCTTAATAAGACTTCTAAACTGGTACTTAAAAATCTTTCCAAAAATTGTCTCTACTAAATTCCTCCATAAATGACTAATATAAATCATTAAAAACCTAGTGGAGATCTAAGCTCCAAACAATTCTCAAAACAAAAATAAAGTAGTTCTACAGTTTCTCAAAAGGCTTAAATTAGTTCCCTAACAAGCATCTCCTGCGGCTCCATCCTCGTTACCCTCATAGTACTCGGGTTCATCTAAGCGATCACCTGAAAAGATTCTATAAAAGGGTGAGCTGGGGCCAGTAAGTACACATACCATATCCCTAAAATAGGTTTTAAAGTTTCAAGGGCGCCATGGTTTTCAATGTCACTAGAATAAAATTTTACTCAACATATCTACATACATATATGCACTTGCAGCAAAAGAAATCTGGAAATGGAATATAATCAACAAGAAGATTTATCAAGAACTGTCACAGTTATTCATAACTTGTTATACTGTGGTCAGCATATGGTCTCTACTGACTAGGACTTAGAATCCCTCCTCCAACCGGGATAACAATATCATGGATGTAAGGGTGAATCACGGTGCAACAGTACTGTGCATCAACGTATGGTCCCATTGACCAGGATCCAGAATCCACTTTCCCCAGTGGATATGGGGCATAGTAACCCAATCAAATTTTCATCTCAGTCAACATGTACCGAACACAGTTCATTTACTCACACAACAGTTCCATGGCATTTCAATTCAAATTTTCATCAAGCGATTCATCACAAAAACAGATGCTGTAAAGTACTTCAAAACCTTCATTTGACTTAAAACAAGTTTATATTATATATATACATTTTACAAGATAGGGTATAAGGAGGAATATAGCAGGTTACTTACCTCGCTCAATAACTGGTTCTTGTACTTGCTCAAAATTAGGTCCTAACTCTTGTCTATCGAAACGTAAATGAAAAATCACAGGGATGTTATTCATTGCCGCTCGAGCATGCCTAAGTATTAAGTTTCCCCCAAGTGAGTAAAATTACCAAAATCGCCCCTAGACTTCTGTAAAATTACCTATTTATCCTGGATGCCTAACATACTATAAGACACCTAGAAATAACCTAAAAGAATATTTTTAAACCACTGGGTGGGGTTTTTTTTTGGACAAGAATGGCCTTTATGAGAATTCTCCGTTCGGATGCCTAAACCGCTCCTTAAATTGAGCGCTAATATTCCTGTTTCAAAAATATATCAAATGAAAGCGGAATGCCACGAAACTTTAGACAGTCAAGCGTTACAGAAATTTTAGATCCCTGTAAAATTCTAGTCTAAAAATAATTTTTTTTACTATACGAAATAATTCAAAAACCTATTTTCAAAATAAATTATTTGAGACACTTCCCACGCCCAGAAAAATTCCAGAAAATTCCACGTCAAGTGTCTCGCCATAATAAAGTGAGTTTTAGTTTTTCACTTTGTTTATATCTATTTAGAATTGGCCTTTAAAAATAGCTTAGTAAACTTTTGTAATAGTAAAGCGCTACGCGATATCCGATCGAGTGTTATGTCACTAACGATGCTAAAAATAGCAAACGACTTTAAAAACTTTAGAAAGTACACTGTCATACCCCAAAAAATTTCTTTTTCTTGGACAAAATTGTTATTTTGAATAAATAAGTTATTGTATTTTTATTAATAGTAAGAAAATGGTTTGGAAATAATTCTGAAATTTTCGGTCGAATGAAACGTGGTTTCATTCGAATCAAAACTGTAAAGTGGTAATGTTTTGGAATGTCTGAACAATTCAGTCGAATGAAAAAGGGTTTGATTCGAATGAAAGGTATTTCAAAAATTTAGGAGTAAAGACTGAAGATTTCATTCGAATGAAAACTTTTGTTCGAATGAAATCACTTTCGGTCGAATAAAATCAGATTTTCGATAGAATCAAACAAGTTTTGAAAAATAATTTTTGTAAACCGTCGGATTCATTTGAATGAAAAGTTTTCATTAGAATGAAAACCTTTTTCATCCGAATGGAAACCATTTTTCACCTCTGTCGAATTCGGTCGAATGAAAACTAGGTTTCAGTCGAATGAAAGCTATTTTTTGGTCGAATGAAATCTTGAATTTTGTTCCACATAAATTTTTTTCTTACTTCCTTTCTAGCCTTTTGGTTCTCTGTTTCTTTTTCCTTTGTGAGAGAGAGAGGAGAAGTCTTGAAAAGTTTGTGAGTTCTAAGGTGGAGCTTAAAGATTTGTATTCTCAAAAGCTTGACTAAGGTAAGGGTTTACTTTCGAAATTCAAATTAGCGATAGACTGATCGTTCATGTAAGTCCTTAGTTCTTTTTGAAATCTGACTTCCTTCGAAATGGGTTAAGTTATTCTCCTTCCCCCTATTTTATTTGAGCTTCGTTAAGAGTGACGTGTTTCTCAATACTATGACTTGTGGAATTCAATTTCTGTCAGAATTATTTGAGCATAACATTAGCCATGTTGATATTGTTTGTCTCAGTGATTAATGGTTGTCATTATTTTGTAAACTCCGCTTATTGTTAGACAAGTCCGTTGTTTGATAATGTTATCTTGAAATCTTTGTTTTGGTAACTCTATGAGCCATGTCACAGTTTATGTGACTTATTTTTTACTTACCCACGTGGATTGGAACGTGGGCTAGCTCAGAGGAATGAGTAAGAGATCGCGATCTTACTTTCTGAACTGGCCTCATATGTCAGTAATGACATATGTGACCACTTTCTGAATGACTTTCTCTAGTTTCTGTCTCTGTACTCGGATATATTTTGGCATTTGAAATTTGGTTCGATTTCCGTTCAGTTGAAACCTGTGTGCCTCTGTAATCTGTCCCTCAGATATCTTTGTATTCTTATGATTGGTTCTTTTAGCGACCTTACTGGGCATTTGGCTCATTCCCTTATTGTTTTTCCTTTCAGGTGATCAATAGGTGGGATTTTGGATCGGAGGGCTAGCTGAATGATCAAGAGTTAGCTGCCTGTGTTTTAGAAGTTAGTACTAGAATTTTATGTGTATTGATTAAGACAGTTGACATTACTTAGGGTTACTTTTGGAAACTCTGTGTCGGAGATCTTGAAATATATAAAAGCAAGGGCCACTATGTTAGACATTGATGTATTTTGGGAGATATATGATATTTTAAGGTTTTTTTTTTTTTTTTCTGATTTCTGTTTATTCGGCATTAACGCTCCGAAAAGTCCGTGGCGTTACATACACTATCTTAGCTATATAAGATTATTGCAAAAACTTCAGAATTCAATAACTTAATCTACTATTTTAAAAGAGTTAATTACGCCATTGACCATTGAACTATTAGGCATATTTCATTTTGACCACTGGACATCAAATTGTGTCAAAGTGACCACTAATTTTTAAATTTTGTCCAAATAAGGTCATTCCGTTCAATAGAGCTTACCAGCGTCCTGTTAACTCCCTTTAGTGAGGGGTAACCACGTCAATTCGCTTATTATCTTCCCCTCTTCTTTCCCTCCATAATTCTTTCCCGCCCAGCATCTCATCTCCTTTTCCCTCCTTTTCTTCCACATCACAAGACATTCTACTTCTTCTTCCACAGCAAAAAAAAAAGAAAAAAACCCAATCCAGTCCTCCTTCCATGGGTTGCTACTGTCGAAAAAGTCCAATAATTAAGACATCATGGACCCCAAAAAATCAAAGAAGAAGATTCATGGCTTGCGGAGCTGAAAATGAAGATCCATGTGAGTATTTATTTTGGATTGATCCACCCATGTGTGAAAGGGCTATGCAAGTCATACCTGGACTGCTACGAAGAATCAATGGAAATGCTGAGGAGGTTCGAAGGCTTATGGTGCAAATTGAAGGGAAACATGAGCAATTGGTGACATATGAGAAGAAATTGAGAAGCTATCAATGGAAGAAAAAGATATTGTGGGTTGTCTTGTTGTGCTCATGGGTGTTCTTTGTAATGAACTTCAAGTGAAAAAGAACCGCAAACAACAGTTTGCTTTTGGAGATTGGAGAGTTGTGATATGGGTAACAATTTGTGTTTGGGGACTTGTGTTCTTTGTAATGTTAGTGTTTTTAATGTAATGTAATGGAAAAGGGCTGTGCATGTAATGAATGTTAGAGTGTGAACTGGTTAACATTTTTTTTGTGCTTGATTATGATGCAATGGAAAAAAAAATATAATGGAAGTAGCTGTAATGAAAAGAACATAATGGAAGTAGCTGTAATTTATGAATATTGTTGACTATAATTGCTTCTGTTTCAAAATGGCATTTGTTAATGCTCTTTTACCAACATAACATCAATATTATTCTATGGACAAATCTCCCTACCTACAGCTATAAAACAAAAGGCTGTAGCATACTATGTCCATAAAAGCTATAAGTTATCCACAGAAGACTCCATCTATCCCAATATGCTTCCTAAATAAAAAAGCTACAGCTAAAGCAAAAGGCTGTTTGTATCAACATAATGTTCACAAGAGCTATCCACAAAAGGCTTTAGTCTTCCCATGTACACAAGTTATCTCCTAACTGATTGTCTTGTTTTAGGTCTTGCTCCCTGGCTTAAAGTTATTGTACTTGCATCTCATGTTGCACATTGTTGGCCAGAAGTTGCATTATTTCTCCTCACCTGTAAATCATAAAATAATTAATGAATAAGTAATTCACATACAAAATGTAGATGGCTAATAGGAAATAGGTTCAAACTCACTGGATATTTCTTCCTTCCAGCTTCAGGTTGTAGCCAACTTTAGGGTTTGGATCTGTCACCTTCTTCTTCTTAGGCTGCATTCTCTTTTCACTGCCTTGTGTAGTGCATCCTGCCTTCCCAGTGTTATGACCACCTATAGCTGTCACCTTCCCTATGACCTTGCCCCGACCTCGATTCCCCTTCTTAGGTTCTCTTGTTTTTGGTTGACACCCTTGCCCCCTGCAACCCCTACCTACTGTTGTGCCCAGCATTGCCACATTTGCTACAAGTGATAATTGTTCCCTTTCTTCCTAATTTTCCAGCCCCATCAGGTAGACCCCTCTTAGACTGTGTGACCTCATCCCAATCCTTCCTTCTTAGCTTCTTAGGCCTACCAAGATGCTTATGATATATAGGTGGAAGAATGGTCTCTTTGTTTGTTGGTTCCCAAAGGTTGGGACCACTAAGGGGGTTCACTAAGTAGTCATAGACTTTCTTATAAGTCTCAACCCTAAAACACTCATCAACCCACTGCTCAGGTTCAGCCCCATTCCCTCCATTAGCCATGTCATTGTAAATGGCTGAAATTGCATGTGCACATGGAATTCCACATAAATCCCATTTTCTGCAGCTACAAGTCTTGTTGTATAGGTCAACCACATAACCTTCTTCACTTGCAGCCCCACACTATATAGACTGCCACCATTCCAAGCACAATTATAGTGGCAGGACTTCATCTTTAACTTCTATAACTTAGCCTGAATCTTGGGACACGACAAACCATCCCACTTTTTCATCTCTTTTCTCTTCTTCACAATCCTTTCCATTACATGATTTCTAATGTTCTCAAGGCATGTAATTATAGGTTTATCCCTAGCATTGACAATGGCCCCATTAAACACCTCACAGTAGTTATTTAGCAATAGATCACACCTAGTCTGCAAATGAGAAGTGAAATCTAGACCAATAAGAGGGTGGGATCTTAACAAGTATTCATAAGCACCTATACAGTCTTCTTTTATCTGTTGCATGCATTTGCTAAAGTATATGGCATTGGGAGCCTTTGCAGCATTCCACATGGCATTCTTAAGATCTAAACTCCTAAACTGCTTCTTAAAATTTTTGTACATATGCATGACACAATACCTCTGTTCACACAGAGGTAGAACTGTTTCTAGTGCTGACAGCAAACCCTAAAAAATGATTAAATAAAGTAAACAAGTTAGTGAAAGATATTAAATAGCAAATAAGTTGAGAAAGATAGTTAATGGTTGATTATTACCTTTTGTTGGTCTGAAATGAAAGTCCATTCACTTTGCTCCTCAATCTGTAAGTCTTCTTTTAAAAGGTTGATGAAACATTCCCAAGAGAGCATGTTTTCTGCCTCAACCACTGCCCATGCAAAGGGGTACATGCCATTATCAGGGTCAATACCCACTGCTGTCAATAGTTGTCCTGGGAAAGGACCTTTTAAAAAGCACCCATCAAGCCCCACAATTTTCTTACACCATGTCTTGAACCCATTCTTGAGAGGGCCCAAACACATGTACAACCTTAAAAACCTAGGAAATTCTTCTCCAAATATTGGCTCACACAGCTTCATAAGTGCAGTGGTCCCTGGATTACACTTGGTCACCTCATTACAGTAGTCCCATAAACCCTTAAATTGCTCCCTATAACTGCCATCAATCATTTCTGCTGCCTTCCTTTTTGCTCTGTAAGCTTTACTTCTAGAAACACCAGCTTCCAAATCTGTACTAATAGTTTCTCTTATTGACTCAAGTGGCCATGTGGGGTTTGATGAACTTCTCCATGTATTTTTTGGATATCCAATCAGCTTTGATATGTTGGTTATAGTATACCTGTGGGCAAATGTGTTCTTTATGATATGTCTTAACAATTAAGCTATCTTTATCAGCAAGCTTGGAAGCATATAAAACCCAATCACACTGTGGACTCCCATAACACTTTGCTCTAACCCTTTCTTTTTCATTTGTGTACAATTTTATGTTTTTTCTAGTCAGGATTGCATGTTCTCGGATAGCTTGCTTCAAGACACCTGCATTAGCAAACAACTGACCTACACTAAATTTGGGCCTTCTCATGTCTAGTTCAGGGTTAAACTGAACACAACTCCTCTTACCTTTGTCAACTTCATCCTCAGACCTACTTGTCAAACTCCTTAGTTCATCAGAGTCATCATAATCTGATGTCCTTTCTTATTCCTCATATTGTAGTACTGCTTGATCCCTGATGGCCATGTCATTCCAATCTTCACCTACATCTACATTTGCATGGTAAAGATCTATATCTTCCTCAACCTCATACTCACTATCATATAAATCATTAGGAAGGCAGTATTGTGTGTCATCTGAGTCACTATCATGCTCACTCTCATTCCCATGCCCACTCTCAATCTGATCAGTGTTCACATGCTCACTCTCATTCCCATGCCCACTCCCAATCTGATCAGTGTTCACATGCCCATTCTCATTCTGATCAGTGTTCACATGCTCACTCTCATTCCCATGCCCACTTTCACTATGATCAGTGTATACATGCTCATACTCTGAGTTGTTGTTAACAATGTGTAACTCTTGCTCATTGGGATGTTCAGTTTCACATGGGGGAAGAAGAAGCTGGGTAAACTTATTGTTCTCATAGTATGATGCATCCAGGTCATCCTGAGTACCCAATGGATGTTCATCACCTAAATCAATCTCCTCAATTACAACTGATGAACCAGTTACAGGTGGAGGTACAAAATACTCCTCCACTGACGCGCTTCCATGCTCAACATAGATTTCTACAACATTAACCTTTTTCTCAGTTACAACTCTTATTAGTTCCCTGATATCATTATCACCCCCTAGACCTCTCAACCCATTCTCAAGGCTCATCCCAGGAACCCTATAATAATAAAACATCACCTCATGCCCATAACCGAACTCCTTTAACATTTCATCCACTTCATGCATTGACATCTTATCACACTCACAGTAATCGAAATAATTAACAAGGCCACCAATGTAGTGCCTCTTTGGCATGTAAACAAACTCTCCACCACTATGCAGCTCAATTGTAAAGAAGTCTACTGACGTTCCTGTTTATAAGATATTTACTAATTAATACTCCAATTTTACATTATAAAGTGCATATTATAGTAATTTCGAACAGCAAATCGCTATTCCCAAGCCCATAAACAAATAAGAAAAAAATTGAATTTAATTAACATAACCGCATGCATTCTATATCGGGAATCTGTGTAAACAACATTATTTCATGGATCATGATTGTGTGGGTGGCTACATCAGGATTTGTGTCGATTTAAAAAACATATCACTAAATCTAAATAATGTATAGAAAAACATACCGTAAAGATCGTGTGTTTCAAGATGGGTACCCTCTTCTCTAAGAACCCACGCCATTGCAATCTTTTATCTCCGTGGGCTTTACTTGATTCGAGTAAAGGAAACAACTATCTCCCTCTGGAAATCAAAGAAGATGGAAGGACAGAGAAAGAGGAGACGATGTGTGTCTCTGAAGAAACGAAGAACAGGTAGAGTGACGAATTTTACTTGATTCGAGTAAAGGAGACAACGATCTCCCTCTGAAAATCAAAGAAGATAGAAGGACAGAGAAAGAGGAGACGATATGTGTCTCTGAAAAAATGAAGGACAGGTAGAGTGACGAATTTACCCTTCAAATTTGAAACTTAACGGATTTGTTCTTGACGGAACCTAACAGATGGACTTATTTGGACAAAATTTAAAAATCAGTGGTCACTTTGACACAATTTGATGTCCAATGATCAAAATGAAATATGCATAATAGTTCAATAGTCAATGGCGTAATAACTCATTTTAAAATGCACCAAAATCTTGTTCGGATAAAATCATTTAGCATGATTACCGAACTCAGAAAAATTTAAAAATATTCCAGGTTGTAGGTCTTACAAAAATAACATGAGTTACCCTTTCCGACTTTGTCCAAATAAATTTCTAGATATATCTTAAAAATTCGGCAAAGAACTGCTTAAAAAGGATTTCCATTGGTGACACTTTTAAGTTAAATTTTAGAACAAAGGTTCTTCCCTCTCTTTGTGCAACATCTTCTTCTTCAACACGCAACAGTCTTCTTTACCTGAATCACCTCACATACACAATGCACACACATGCAGACCCATTATACACATACTCATACCATTCTCTCAGAACACACAAATATATACACACAACCACTGCTCCCACCTTCTCACATGAACACACAGAAACATCCATACACACCCATTCTTTTGTAGTTAATCCTATGGATCTTTAGGATTGGTATATTTTCTCCACTCGGACCAACCCACCCTCACAAGCTTTTCCAATTACAATTAGTTCGGTCAAGCGCCGAAACAACACACGCACTCACCTGGGTTAAAAAAACATACAAATACACTTGTGCTGTAATTTCCCACAGCCCACTCTCCCTCTCACATGGCTGTCAATGGCTGCCCATGCTCCTCTCTTTCTCTCGGTAGTCATGGCTGCGGCAGTGACCATCCCTCTCGTTTCTTCTATCGCACGAACTACAACCCACCTGCAAACACTCGCACAACTCACCCTCGCCCAAGTGCAGCACCCCTCTCTCATTCACTCATCAATAGACAGCAACCATGGCAGCCCACGGCTGCACAATCGTTCCCTTCTCTCATGGCTATGTTTACCGCAGCCATTACCCTTCACTGCACATCATATATTGCAAAACACTACAACTCTTTCACCCATTTATACACCTACCCGAGATATATGTCTACACACACATGAACCATGAGTCTAAAGCAAGCTTACAGAAAAATTATTAGATCGCCAAAAAATTTTCACCATGATCTTCCTTTCTCTTTCAACCCATTTATAGAGAATATGTGGAAGAGAAATTAGTGCCAGCTGATATATATATATATATATATATATATAAACAAAACCTAGGTTGAAGAATTACCAAAAGTCTAGTGCCCCCACCCCCCCAAATTCTTTCTTAGTTAATCTAACTTTTACCCAAAGTTTTCTCTTATTACAAAAAGACCCAAACAATTATTTATGATATTTTATGTGCTAAAAAAATTATTAACAGGTTGTTGCATCACTTGCTTCACCAGTTGTCACTATAAGCCGCTTTTATAAAAAAAAAAAAAAAACCAATGCTAAGTAAGAGTTCATCACTAAAAAATTTATTTTGGCCCAAAAAGAATAATAATAATAATAATAAATATTTTGGGTATCTCTTTGTCCATAGTTATTACTTGTTTCTCTCTGTCGATCACAACCTAAAAAGGAGCATTTATAATGCCCGAAATATTTTTTTTATTATTATTCTTTTTGGGCCAAAATAAATTTTTTTGCTACAAACTCTTACTTAGCATTGGTTTTTTTTATTAGAGCGGCTTATTGCGACAACTGGTGAAGCGAGTGTTGCAACAACCCGTTAATAATTTTTTTAGCACATAAAATATAATAAATAATTGTTTGGGCCTTTTTGTAATAAGAGAAAACTTTGGGTAAAAGTTAGATTAACTAAGAAAGATTTTTTTTTTTGGGGGGGGGGGGGGGCGATGGACTTTTGGTAATTCTTCAACCTAGGGTTTGTTTATATATATATATATATATATATATATATATATATATATATATATATATATATATATATATATATATATATATATATATATATATATATATATATATATATATCCCGAACTTTGGGAGCTGTTTAAAATAGTCATTCATGACCCGAAAAAAAATAAACGGGCGCTAATTTTGAGCAATACTTGGGTATTAGAAGCTTGTGGAAGCTTAAAAGAATTTTGGGGCAAAAATATAATTTTTGAAAATTAGAGGGGCTATTTTGCAAAATTTGAAAATTGGTTACATGATGGTGCCACCTCCACCTTAGTTATTTGATGACTAATGAAATAAATTATAAAATAATAAATTGGGATAAGATCTTTAAGTGAAAAAAAAACCAACCAAAAAGGAAAACCTTTCCTTTTCGGGAAAGGAAGACAAGAAACATAAAGAAAGAAGGAAGAACAGAAACGGAGAACAAAGAAAACAAAAGGGAAAGAAAGCAAGGGAAATTTTGGCAGAGAGAAGGGTTGAAGGAATCGTTCATGGTAACCTCTCCATAACTGTTAGTGTGATGAATCTCAATCTATGTGTGTGTAATTTCACGGTTCGATGTGTGTTCATGGCTGCAACAATGGGCTTGTGTGTATAATTTAAATGTTTGATTGTGTCGGGATGAATATGAGTAAAAGGGGTGAGTTTCAGTGGGTGGTAAAGGAGTTTGGTGCGTTTTTGGTGTACGAAGAGAGTGTTTACAGTGACCGTGTGTTCAGTGTGTGTAGGTGTGTGTTCTTGGATGTGGGTTACGGGTATGTGAGTGATTGTGTGTGAATTGTATGTTTAAGTATGTGTTGGAATGTGATTAAGGTGGTAGAATGAGATTTTAATGATTTGGAGTGGATTAGGAGTGAAGTAGGGTGAGTTGTGAAGTGTTGGGGCGATGAACGTGTCTCAGCTGAAGGTGGAAGAAAGTGTGTGTTTCAGGGTGCAATAATGTGAGTGTGAATGATTTGAATAGTGTGTGTTATTGTCGCTAAAGGTGAAATTCATTTAGGCAGTTTTTAATCGAATTTTCATAAATATCTATAGCCAAAATTAGACAAAACTCAAAACAAATGTGAGAGAATTGTTAATGTGAGATAACAGATTAAGAGTCAATAAACAAGGTTGAGATGAGATCTCATGATTGTTAGATTCGTAGTAAGAATGTTATTGCTGAAGGCAGATAGCTGCCAGAAGTCTGAGTGGGGGCTTAGGCCTGGACTGAGAGATAGAATGCTTCTAGCTCAATTGACGAGCAGTATGGAATGTCTTTACTTGGTATGAGCTTTGGAATAGCCCAAGTATGAGAATGGAGGAAGGCATGAGTAAATACAGGACGGATAGAAGAAAGATAAGTAAGAATTTTCCTGAATAGATTTGTAAGAGCTGACAGTTGTCAGCAAAAAGTTTTTACAGTTGGCATAGTACGATGCTCAGGGTTGAAGGTTAGGACAGGATCAGGGATTCAGGCCCACTTCGGTTCGATTAAATTGTGATTTGGACGGAGTTCTGAAATTCGATCAAGGCATAATATGAAATTTAGGGGAGCGCAGGGTGAAGACGCTCGATCAATTCAAGGTATTAGAGCTAAATCATTGTATAATTTTGGAGTTTGACCTATACAGAGTATTGGTCAGGGTGACAGGTCAATTTCTATTCACCCCATGTGGTTGTGTGAATAGAAATCAGAGTGGTGAGTATGCAATAAAGTGACCGGATGATGCGTTAAGCATAGCAGTACAGAGCAGTAAGTTTGAAATTGTCTGTTTGTGAGAAGTAATCAGTTGGGGTACCTGTTGCTAGTGTAATAGCGGGTATTCCTTGGCAGGAAGAGGACAAGATCAGTAGGGGCTGAGACCCAGAATATTAGTTAAAATTTATTTAATGTCTGTTCAGGATATAGTGACATCTGGTGACGTGGTGCCAGGTACGCCACAGGTTAACCCATTAGATGCTTGTATACTATTTAAGTTTGGAGCGTCATATGTCTTTACATCTGTTATTTTGGCATAGAGATTGAGGATGAAGATATGTCCTATAAGAACTGATATTGTGATAAGTACTCGGTTGGGAGGGTCTTCGGTTGTTTTGTGGTTATCTATGAATATACAATCTATGTTTGAGATAGAGATATTTTTATAGACCTCACTCCATTTGTTGTTCAGGATTTTGATATCATACTAGGTATGAATTGGTGATGTGCTAATCACGCATCTGCGTATTTCCAGGGGAAATCTTAGTCATATTTGGAAAGTTATACGATATGCGGAGTAGTTAAGTTGATGACTTGATTGATAAGTAAGAGTAGAGCTTTGGAAAGATGACTCGCGTTAAGACTTAAGGTTTGGTTTAGGGGCTCAAGAAGGGATTAGAAATTTTACTCTATCATCTGATTCATTCTGTTGCATATTGAATTCAAGGACGACTTAATTGAATGTCAGCTTACACTGAGACGTCAGAGAAGATGTCATTCATGCTGGTCTGTCTTATTCCTTTTTGAGATATTTATCTGTCCTTTTGAATCTATTTGGACTTGATGAGGCAGTATCTGACCCACTGGCCATGGGGAAGTTACGAATCTTATTAAAGACCAATAACTCCTTCCGATTTTGATTGTTCCGAGTCGTTGGGTTGACTTTGCTTTCGTTAGACCGATATCATTGTTTGTGTCCGTTGTTTCTTCTGGAATGTCACAGAATTATGTTGTGAACCGAGAGCTAATATGCATGATTTTGTTAAAGATTTTTGTATTTTGATTGCCTGATTGCGATTATTACTATCAATATTTGTGTAGTTTCCCTTACCTGGATATGAGGTTAGGTAAATTCCTAAACCTCAGATAATCTGTGAGCGAGAATAGACTTTGGGAATGCTGATTAGGTTTGGATAAGTTATTAGATGATTTGGTATAAGATGAAAATTTGTCTGAACCTGAGATAACAAGCTGCTGGTTATTTGCTTTTGGAACAGAATGATTTTTATTAGATTAATTGAAACAGATGATTGAAGGATAAGGTTATGAGATTTTCGTAAATAATATAACCGTGCATCAGAAATGATGTGATAATTTAGAGCTTTAGACTTTAGCTGAAGTGCAAGACAAGTGAGTGCAAAATCATGTTTTGCATTGTGTTAAGAGAACACATTTCTCTAGAATGACTCCGGTAACAGTGTGGACCTATTTGATCCAAGGCACCAGAGTGTGCAACGAACTCATAGTACCTATAATTTATGTCATTCTGTGACGTGTACGCAGAATTGTAAGTATGTAATACATAGCTATCTACGATAACATGTCTCTCGATGATGAACTTGGCAATAATTTGGACTCGTTGTTTTGAGGTATTAGAGTGTACAGTGAAAGCCTAGTGGCTACAATTTGTTGTCTGCTGTGAGGCATAAGTGCTCATGTGAATTGATTACCCTACCCAGGTTAGCCTTGGTAAACCTCATGTCATGTCTGACCATCATTATATGCCTTGATCATAAAGTTGAGCTTATAATCATAAATGAATTGTGCAAATGATAGGATCTCTGGTGTAGTAGTAACATAAGAGAGGGAAATCTGTCGTATTCGAGCTTGACTTGATCTGTTTGATATGCGCGAAATTCGGAGCGGTGTAGGTTCTGCTCAGTGAGTTCTGTATCCGTTAAATCATCGTCCGTGAAATTCTGGACTAGTTAGAGTAAAGTGATTATCTGACAGGATTTCAGTTTAGATTTATGATTTGGATTTAAACAGTTGTGTCTAGGTATTCATGGGACAAGAATCTGGGTACGAAAGTCAGAGATAGCCAAGCTACTATAAGATAGTTATCAGAGTTCTGCAATGGAAGTGTGATACGTAAATGTGATAGGAACCGAGAGCAAATTTCGAGGACGAAATTTTTATAAAGGGGAAAGAATGTAATATCTCGAACTTCGGGAGCTGTTTAAAATAGTCATCCGTGACCCGAAAAAAATAAACGGGTGCTAATTTTGAGCAATACTCTAGTATTAGAAGCTTGTGGAAGCTTAAAAGAATTTTGGGGCAAAAATATAATTTTTGAAATTTTGGAGGCATTTTTGTAATTTTTGAAAATTAGAGGGGCTATTTTGCAAATTTTGAAAATTGGTTACAAGATGGTGCCACCTCCACCTTGGTTATTTGATGACTAATGAAATAAATTATAAAATAATAAATTGGGATAAAATCTTTAAGTGAAAAAAAAACCAACCAAAAAGGGAAACCTTTCCCTTTCGGGAAAGGAAGACAAGAAACAGAAAGAAAGAAGGAAGAACAAAAACGGAGAACAGAGAAAACAGAGGGGAAAGAAAGCAAGGGAAATTTCGGCAGAGAGAAGGGTTGAAGGAATCGTTCATGGTAACCCTCTCCATAACTGTTAGTGTGATGAATCTCAATCTATGTGTGTGTAATTTCACGGTTCGATGTGTGTTCATGACTGCGACAGTGGGCTTGTGTGTATAATTTAAATATTTGATTGTGTCGGGATGAATATGAGTAAAAGGGGGTGAGTTTCAGTGGGTGATTAAGGAGTTTGGTGCGTTTTTGGCATACGAAGAGGGTGTTTACAGTGACTGTGTGTTAGTGCATGTGTTCAGTGTGTGTAGGTGCGTGTTCTTGGATGTGGGTTACGGGTATGTTAGTGATTGTGTGTGAATTGTATGTTTAAGTATGTGTTGGAATGTGATTAAGGTGGTAGAATGGGATTTTAATGATTTGGAGTGGATTAGGAGTGAAGTAGGGTGAGTTGTGAAGTGTTGGGCGATGAACGTGTCTCAGGTGATGGTGGAAGAAAGTGTGTGTTTCAGGGTGCAATAGTGTGTATGATTTGAATAGTGTGTTATTGTCACTAAAGGTGAAATTCATTTAGGCAATTTAAATCGAATTTTCATAAATATCTAGAGCCAAAATTAGACAAAACTCAAAACAGTAACCCCTAATAATTTTACGAGATCTACGCTCTGGAAAGTTTTGGGAATTTTCAGAGTCCGCTAAGAGTGCTAAATTAGGGTACTGATTAAAGAACTTGATCGATTTATTTAGCATATTAAACCAAGTTATTTTAACCTAAAAATTTTATGAAAACTCTATTTTACTGATATGATTCATATTCTAAAATTTCGGGCCATTCTGAGGCCGATAGGTATTTTTCGCGAAACTGACCTTTTAGCGCTTGGCCCGGACACCGATTCGGGATTTTCGAACGAAAATTTTCTAAAATACTTTTTAATCCATAAATGACATCAGGATGCTTAAAATAGCAGTTTAAGATATTTTTTCGGTGCCAAAAAACCCCTAGGGGTGTTTTGGTAATTTACCACCCCGAAGGGGTATTTTGGTAATTTTACCTATAAGAGGTATTTTGAAGTAAATTTACATAAAGTAAGATTATTTTAGTGACTTTGCTTTTGGAAAAGTCATTTTGATGATTAAAGTGTAACGGGGGTGTTTTGGTAATTTGCCACCCCGAAGGGGTATTTTGGTAATTTGACCTAAGAAGGGTATTTTTGCATAAATTTACATATGGGAAGCTTATTTCGGTGATTCTACTTATGGGAAGACCATTTTGGTACTTTTACACCCTAGGGGCGTTTTGATAATTTTACATACCTAGTGAGGGGAGGTTCATTTTGGGAGCATGTGTGAGTTTGTATTAAGTTATAATTTGGTTCTGTAGGCTGTATTCTAATGGTTCAATTATTCCATTTAGGTTAAAGCTAAAGACTTCCGGTTAGGATAATTTAGCTGTGGATCCAGGTAAGGGATTCTATCTGAACCTTGGGTAAGGACTTTTGTCCGAACCCTTATTTGATTACTTGTACTCGTAAGTACTCCTTTGATATATTTACGGCTAATGCCGAACTCTGAGTTATGTATTGATATCAGCATGTTCTTGCCCAGAAAATCCTAATGTTGAACCTGAATCGGTTATTTAGAAATCTTGTGATGCTCGCATGTTATTGCGGGCTGAGCAAATTTGATAATTGTCTGTATCCATTCTTTTAAATTGTTGTGATTATATTCGATAATTATTCGCAGTCGTTTTGTTGTTTATCTGTGATTTTTCTTCTGAAATTCTTAATTCTTCTAAAAATCTGATTTCTTTTAAAAACTCCGAATGCTGACTTATGTCAGTATGATTATTGTTATGAGAACCCGAATTGATTTCGGGGATATGAGCTTATGTTAATGCTCATTGATATTGTTAATTTCTGTGTTGACCTGGGTACCTGTTTAGTGGGGAGGCGGTATAAGGCTGGTTGAATCCTGCATGAAACGCAGGCTAGTACCCAAGTGGACTAGTAATTATTTTAGTACATCATGCATGTGTACACTATATGAGCTTGCCATAATGGCATTGCAATCGCCCAGGATCAACATTGATTTTTGATTTTCTTTAGCTAGAATGATTTGTGCTTGGGTTGAAAGCCCTTGACAAACATTCATTGTACTTAGTTAGAAGGATTTGTACTTGGGTTGAAATCCCTGACAAGCCTTTATCGTATTATCTGATTTGATTTCTGCTTGGGTTAAAATCTCTCAGGAAATCTTGCTGTATTTTCGAAATGAATTTCTGCTTGGATTGAAATCCTTTGAGCAAGGGAAATTTTTGTGGTACTTGGAAATGCTGACTTGAAAAGGATATTTTATTGATCGTTTTGGATTTTGTTCTGATTGTTAATATTTATTTTGGGCATCTATTTCTGATGAATTTGATCATTTTGGGTAATCATTGAGTTTTGATCGTTTGAAGTGTTTTGAAAATCATCGTCGGTTGGATTTTTTGGAGTCGTGTTATAATCTCTTTTGTAGTCCTTGTACGACCTTACTGGGCTCTCAAAAGCTCACCCTTCGTTTGGCTCCCTTCTGCAGGTGATGATCAAATGTAGCATGTTCGGGAATGGGTTAGAGTCTGTGTGAGATCCCGATGAGCCCATCACTACTGTGTAGGGAGACCCCTGCGTGGGTCAGTTTTGTCAACTCGTTCTATAAGAACTTGAGTTTGTAAAGAACCTAGATCTTAATAGTTCAAGTTTGAGCAGTTTTGTAATACTGAATGTGAAGAGTTTGACTTGTTATCGAAACTATTTTGGAAGTATGTGTAAGTGAACAAGATTTGACTGGTTGATGTGATCCGGTAGGTTAACGACCCGGGAGTTTGGGGCGGCGGAGTTCCGGATTTCTGGGGGCGTTACAATATATATATATATATATATATATATATATATATATATATATATATATATATATATATATATATATATATATATATATATATATATATATATATATATATATATATATATATATATATATATATATATATAGCCGACGCTAATTTCTCTTGCCCATATTCTCTATAAACGGGTTGAAAGAGAGAGGAAGATCGTGGTGAAAAATTTTTGGCTGTCTAATAATTTTTCGGTAAGCTTGCTTTAGACTCATTGTTCATGTGTGTGTAGACATATACCAAGATGCGCAGTGATACTCTGGCTAAGGTGAGATCTTAGAATCTAACATCAGAGGACTCTTGTATCATGTTCCCTACACACTCAGAATATGAGGATCACTTGTTCAGGCGGTGCTCTTTTACTCAAGGCTTATGGGATTTGATCCTGAGCATGCTATCATTAACTATAAATGTAAACTCATGGAAGCAAATGCTAGAGTTTGCCTGAAAGAACTTTCAGGGGAAGAGTTTTAAGGCAAAGCTATGCAAATTAGCAATGGCAGTCACATGTTATGGGATATGGCAAGAAACCAATGCCAGAATATTCAACAATCAGACATCTTCAATTCTGGGTTATATGTATGTAATCTAGCAATGGGTGAGGTATAGAACCTACAATTGGAAGAAAGTACCTGCCAATGTAAAAAATGATGAACTATGCTCAGCTTGAGGGATTAACAAAAAAATCCTATTGAATAATCCAACAACAGGGGAGGGAGACTGAAATGTCAGAAGTGTATCTTTGAGGCATTGTAAACAGGGAATACAAAATGTAAATATCAATTTTGCTTGATTAATAATACATATCTGGGACCTTTTAAATAAAAATAAAATATAATTGACCAGCGCCTTGCCTGAGTTGTTGGCTAATTAAATGAAGAAACTGAAGGAGTCGGACAAGAGGTAACCTACTTAACTTTTAGACGTGTCAATCGTTGTTGCCCAGCTACATTGCAACGGTGGAACAATTAGGGCCTGTACGTTTACCCTATTTCGTTTTTGTATTTAGCAATGATGATAAAAAAAAGATGTCTTTTTCGTGTACTTTTATATTTTTTCAATTCCATTTTGGATAAAAATATCCAAACAGTAGCCAATATCATGAAAACAGCCCACCTTTTTCCAAAAAATGAACTCAAAGTCAGAAAAAAGCAAAAAAGTCAGAAGCTGCTCCCTTCCTCTCTCTCCTCCCTAGCACCACCGTGCACCACCGCGTTTGTCCAGATCCGTCACTGAACCACCATAAAGAAAGGCACCACAGCCACCATGCCCACCACTCAACACTCAAACCTTATATCCTCCCTAGCACCACCATGGACCACCCGCGTTTATCCAAACCCGTCACTAAACCACCATACAAAATCACACCACAGCCACCTTGTCCGCCACTCAACACTCAAACCTTATCTCTTTCGGCCATTTCGTCGCCACACAGCCACCATAACCACTACATCACACAGCCACCATAAACCACCCTCCAATTGCAACCCATGAAGGCCGATCTAACCACCGTAACCATTTCAAACAAAAAAAATAGAGAGAGAGAGAGAGGTCTGGTAGGTGAAGAGCCTCGACGTCTCTGTGTATTCTTTGCAAAATCCATGAAAAATTGTCCATCTTGAAGACATCTGGTAAGCGAAGAGCCTCGATCGAGTAGGTGAAGCCTGGGCGTTCATCGATTGGAATCCATCTAGCAGTCTCCAATCCTGAAGCCTGTCTGGCAGTCGCCCATCTTGAAGCTCAGGCGTTCATCAATTGAAATCCATGTGCAGGGCGACGGTAGATGGGGAAGATCGTTGGAAGGGGCGGCGAAAGACGGGTGGCGGTAGATCTCGTTGGAAAGGGCAGAGAGTGGAAGGGGGGGGGGGGGGAGGCGGGGGACTTTGTCATAAATGGGTAGGGTAGAAAAGTGAAAATAAAAATGATATAAGTACACAAATCCGACAAAAAAAGTAGCTAAAACGAATTGTGAAAATAATAAAAGCACACGAATGAATTTTCTAACTGAATACGAAAATTATGAAAACGAAAACGGAAAATAAAAGCAGAAAACGAATACTGTAAACGTACGGGCCCTTACTATCTCGAAAACATTCTTTTATTTGATCCATTATTACTTGAGGAGCGTCTGCGTTAGTGCCTTACCTTATATTGCATTGAGAAACTATTCCATCCTTTAGAATGAGCTTAATACTTTTGTTTAGCCCTTTTCCTTCAAATAAGTTCTCAAGATTTAGATATTAAATCAAATATTTAGCTACAAAAAAAATTGACAAAAATGTCTAGCAGAGAAAGGTTGCTTTTAGCGACTAAAATCTGTCGTCAGTGACAAATTAACTTCATCCAAAAGATTCGTAAAAAGGTAAACCATAGATCCATAAACGAGGACAACATAAATTAGGTAGAAACTCATTACTATTTGCTACTATCAGTGTTAAAAAAGTCAGTACTTATGGTGGTAAAGCCAACATATATCTCACACAAAAAAAATATGCCAAAAGGATATGCTATAGTACGGCTAATTCTTTCATTTTCGGTCTTCTTTCCAGTTGCTCGGGTGACATTGCCTTCCTCTTGTTAGCGTTAGTGCCAATTTTGGCATTATCATTGTCATCGTCTATGCTCTTAGGATTGCCGTTATCAGTAAAATGGTCGTCAATGTTTTTAGTTTGAGAATGGTGGCTAAGAGGGCCGAGCAATTGAGACTGAAGCTTCCTAAGATCTGATAGCTTGACAGGTTTCAAGAGAAACTCTTCTGCTCCACCTTCTAAGCACCTATAAGCAAATATGTATATTAAAAAAAAAAGGGAGAAAATCATATCCACATTATTATTGGTTTAACGTTATAAATGAGCCATTGCGTCCCAAAATATATTAATGGAACCTAAAGGTGAAGGAAAAGAAAGATCACATGTTGATTCGGGAAGGTACATTCTCTGATGACATGACCACAACCGGTACATCTTTCCAAGAAGATCCCTGCAGTTGCATTCACCCATCAAAATGGGGAGCATTATATGTTAAAAAATAACTATTTGTTACTTTGTAATCAGCATGTCAAACATTTTTTTTTCCTTCTTGCAGGCAAACCGGGAGACTGGTTCTTTATTACCTTGACTCTTTTCAGCAAATCATAACCGCTCATTCCGGGCATACTATAGTCTGTCATGATCAAATTGATTTTCGATGGTCGCACCTGGTTTAAGTTAAAAAAACTGAAGTAAGTTAGGATACTGAGATTATCGATCCGATTGAGAGATACCGCGTGCCAAAATCAGGGACGTCCATTCATTCCATGCAGTCTCATGTGTGTAACATTTTCTCATGCATGAGACTAACACTATTCAGTTAGGGGTAGATATTGGTCAAATCATGTAATGAAGAGTAAGATCAGTCACCGATGTCCTCCATGATCAATTGAGCCATTGAAAAGTGGAATGTTTGTTTTGAAGCGATAGGAATACATGTTGCTACAGCCAAAAAATGTTCGACGACAACATTTTTATTAAACGTCGCGTTCACAATGGTTTAACACTTTTAACAAACAAATTTGAAAATGCAATTTGCTCCTAAATCCCTTGGCAATATAAAAGCGACATTGAACTCATGACCATGACTCCCCAGATTCTATTGTCCCCTAAGTGACATTTGAACTTGTTCCACGAAGGGTAGCAACCTCTAGCAAAAGGGGTCCTCAGTCGTCCTCACCCTTGAAAAGCTCTATGGTAGCCCAGACGCTGGTTTCTTGTGTGTTTGGACGTCCCAAAGGCACTTTACTGGCTAAGATCAAGTGTGTAAAGGCACTTTACTGACTACAATAATTTTTCAAAAAAGAGACCAAACTAGACAACCCAACATTGCCCTGGTACCGGTAATTACCGTGGCAACTAATAACCCTTTCATTTTTGTATCAATTTCACTAGTTTGGCATGTTACCTATAAGAGTCCCCAAGGACCAAGTACTCCGAAGGACCACGTACTCCGAGTGACGTTGAGCACAACCAAATGATCTATGACATTCAAACCCAACATGCATAGAGTTTCAGTCATTAGGTTTAACATCATAGATGAATGACAGTGTAATTTATGTAGCTTTTGCCTTTCGTTTCTCAATCAACACACTTGAGACTCAGCACCCATTTCTCATACTGAACAACGTCTATATTTCGCTTTCTTTACATAATCATGGAAAATGGCCAAAACATTGTTCATTCCATTACAAGGATATATAATGAATACCCTCTTAGCATTTGCAAGACAAGTTTCAAGAAAGTGTGTGTGCGCGCGGGTGTGAGTGCGTGCGTGCGTGAGTAGGAGAGAGAGGGGGCAGGCGATACGAGTTAAATTGGAAACTTCAAATTAATTTTGATAAAAATTGTGGATGCGTTCAATCTTAGATGAAAGTTTTTACATGTCCCAGCGTTCCTAGTTTTGGGGATATCAAACCAACATAAATCGAAACAACCCAAGCCTTTTTAAACCGTCTCTATAATAGCCCCTTAAAATGTAAGTTGATCCGTGTGTTGTATCATTCTTTACGGAACAAGAAATGGACTGGCAAAACTATGTACACTGATATAAATTCTTCAAGGTTTCACATGCCCAACCCACCCAAACCAAACCCAATCAAACAAAAACAAGGCTCGCACACACAAAAGAAGTAAAGAAAACCACTCAAGAATAGAAACTAATTAATTGAAAGAAAAAGAAGTATAACCTCTTGTTGTGATGATAAGCACGTCGAAGATGTGCGAGAAAAAGAAGTCGTAGTTGAAGAATCGTTGTCATGCAAACCCAAGTATTCCAAGGCTTTATCCCCAGAATCGACACAAGTCACTGCAAAAGTTAGCCGAACTCAACACGCATTAATTTTCTAAAGTCTAAACTTCCACAATGACCGTCAATAAGTCATCTGTATACCTTGGTAGGAAGAAACTGTGAGGAGCTTTTCCAAGAGCTTTCTGTCAATAAGACTATCATCCACTGCCAACACATGAAAATGCTGTTGCTTCTTCTGCTTGTTTTTCTGGGCGGTGCCATCAACCTCTGCCACTGCTTTCAGTTCCATCTTCTTGATCAGTAAATACCTTTTTAATTTGCCTTGCTCTGCGTATCAGAAGATGTCCCAGACTGCCTTGTTTATAAAGAGATGGCCAGACAGAAAGAAGGGGGGAGAGAGAGACGGAGAGAGGCGTGCTGGGTGGGAGGTGGGGTGTTGTTGTGTCCGTAGGTTGGTTTTTATTGAGTAGTTGAGAAGCAAACTGTGGTTGCAGAAGATGTTTTGTGTTTTTTCCTTTGTGTGATCTCTCCCTATAGATTCTCTTTTTAGACACCGCGTTGGTACAACTACTCATGGGGCATCTCCTCCCCCATCCGGGGTCCACTCCTCTCTCTCTCTCTCTCCCTGGAAAATTTGACACGGCACATTGCTTGCAAAGATTTTCTCCAGATGTGATGTACTCCTTTAGGGAAACTTATTCGTGAGAAAAAAAAGTGTTTTCTCATTATTGTTAAACCTTCTAAGAACCGTCTTTTATAACGAAATATTTATTCATAATTCTTTTGTCTGGACTGCAGAGCATCCTGATCTAACACCAAGTTCTTTTGTAAGAAAAAAACAAGCTTTGCTTGTTATGCAGCAAGCAACCGCTAGTGAATTCTGTAAGATTGATTAATTAAGGTGCCTAGAGGATGACGTTTGAAAAAATGTTCAATACATACAAGTTATAGATTAGAGCGTAGTAAAATCCCATCATAGCATCATAAATGCTTTAACTCGTAAAATTCGTCCGGAATGTATAATTCAAATTTGCAAAGTTGGTGATGGCACGACAGTAGCAGCGACAGTGACTGCGTGCATAAACTTCCCTCGTGAAGTATCTCTCTCTCTCTTTCTCGTGCTTTTTCTTTGTTGAGATTTGGGTTTGACTGGCCGAGGATTTCTAGGATTCATTGCGTAGGAAAAATCCGGAGATCTGTGTTCTCGTTTGGTCTACCGTAATGTGATGTTGATCCTGGGGGAATTGAACCGAATTGACTTTGGAAAAAGTGGTTTAACTAATTAGGATATGTTTAAACAAATGTATATATGCCCCCATGGCCATGATCTTCTTTACCCCATCCATTACTTTAATCCTTACACTAGCTTCGCATGTTAAATCTGGATTGAAGGAAATTTTGTCTCAATCCATTACTTTAATCCTTACACTAGCTTTGCATGTTAAATCTGGATTGAAGGAGATTTTGTCTCAATCTCAACTACCATATTTTTGCATTGACAACATATATATATATATATATATATATATATATATATATATATATATATATATATATATGATCCTGTAGCCATGCCTCGCCACCAGGATTACAGTTTGTCTTCCATCCACTAGATCTTCTTCGCATATCTTTGGCTCATCACCATCACGTGAGATATATATATCTTATGTGTAGGAACACTTACTTGGATAATACCCACTCTCTTTGCCGTTGAGACATTAATTAGCTGGTCCGTGGCTGTTAGCTAGTGAGACTAGGATTCATTGCTTAAGAAAAATTCTCCTTCTTTACCGTTAAAACCGAGAATTTTTTTTGTTGAATAACACAACAGAATTGTTGTAATAATAATAATAATAATAATAATAATAAAGAAGTTTCGTCCTTCTGGCCCATACAATGCATAGGCAAAGAGGGTAAAGTATAACAAAACGACTCCAAGAACAATGTTAAGTGCTAAGATTGAGATTTTCTTCTTCTGCAGCGGGTGCATATCGATCATAACCAGTTTCAAAGGACGACCGTTCAGTTTGGCAAGGAGTTGATGCAACGGATGTAACTCATGTTTGTTTGAAAGCATATTTAGTTTAAGAAAGCCGCTGGTAATCCAATTTTATTTTTTATTAAAAGAAAGATTTTATTTGGGAGGAAGATATAGGTACATCTGTATGAGGATTAAAACAGATCCATGTGCTTCTTCTGGATAAACAGGCTTACAAATTCGAGGCCCTCCGGCATAATTATGATGAATTCTAAGGTCTGAAAAAGGGAAAATGGGACCACAGTGGAATGTGATGAGCCGAGACTAAGGGGAGCATGGAAATATGTATGGGATTGAGAATCAATCTTTGGTAATTATACTGATTGAGACATGAAATAAATAAAGGTTGGGGGACCAGGGACCCACTTGCAAAATTTTGAAAATCTTTGTGGGTCCTTTTGTAAATATAATCTTCAGTGGGGTCCCTAATTCCTTGGCCTTCCGATCTAAATCTTCGGTTTGTAGAATCTGTCCCAGTCGAGGGTGTCCAAAAGCAGAAATATTTTTGAAGACTGTTCAAAGTCTCTCTCTCTCTCCCCCCCCCCCCCCCCCCCTTTTTTTTTTGTTTCACACTTGAGTTATACGGTCCCCATTTATGTCTGCTATGTGTTGCTTGTTCCATGAATAGCCATTCATAAGACTGACAGCAGGTTTCCATGTAAGTCTATCATATAGACCGTATGATCAAATCACTCTCATGTTCATGATTAATCTCATGGTCTGTTGAAGGTGGTGCAACGCCATGCCAACTGCTCCGTCCATTGCACATTGCAAATATGAAGCATAAAAAAAAAAAAAAAAAAGCTTGCAAATTAACTCTGCATATATAGGTCGTGTTGTACGGTCATCTGTTTATAAGTTGTCGGTCCTAAACTCAAAAAAAGAAATTGATTGTTGTAGGTTGCTAGTCGGTGTAGATATAGTTATCATTCATCAACTTGCAAGTCAACTCCAATTAGTTAGTAACAAATGCTTAAACGACTATGAAAGATTTGCTAATTGTTGGATGAATTGGTAAAACACCAAAAGTTCAACTACAAACAATTTTAGCTCTTTAACCATCTACTTTGTGTATATAGGTGCATGATTCGGCCGATCCGGGCTGCCAACATGTTGAAATATAGAGGGGGTTAATGCGATTGTGTGAACAAGAATTTTCATAGGTGCTCAAGAGACCTCAGTTTCAGCAATGAGAAGTTATCCACGAAAAACATTGTAAAGTTCAATTGGTCAACAACAAAGTTATTCATCCACGTATTTTCTTACCGTATCTCTTTCAAGTACTCATATTTTCTTTTTCATTCTTAGAAATGTGTCACTTGTTTCATTGTGATGATCACTTTGAATTTTGTGCTCCAACTAGTGACCTAATTTATTAACCTTTTTAGCAACGTTATTGTAGTGAATCACCTTCGAAAAATTCATTAAGTAAAAAGGATTTTTATGGAGTGGCCGTCTTATTTAGTTTATTAAAAAAATATAAAAAAAAACCCGCAAATGTGACTCTAATTATATTGTTGGATGAATTGGTAAAACACCAAAAGTTCGACTACGAACAACTTTAGCTCTTTGACATCTACTTTGTGTATATGGGTGCATGATTCGGCTGATCCACACTGCCAACATGTTGAAATATTTGCTTAGGTGCTCAAGAGACCTCAGTTTCAACAATGAGAAGTTATCCACAAAAAGCATTGTAAATTAAAGCTCAATCGGTCAAAAACAAAATTATCCATCCACGTATTTTCTTACTGTATCTCTTTTATTTACTCATATTTTCTTTTTTATTCTTAGAAATGTGTCGCCTGTTTCGTTGTGATGATCGCTTTGAATTATGTACTCCAACTAGTGACGTAATTTACTAGCCTCTTTAGCAACATTATTATTGTAATATTCCGAATTTCGGGAGCCGATTAAAATAACCATTCGGGCTCCGAAAAATAAATGGTCACTAATTTTAAGCAATACTCGGGCATTAGAAAATTTTGGAAGCTTAAAAGAATTTTGGGGCAAAAATATAATTTTTTAAAATTTGGGGGCATTTTCATAATTTTGAAAAATCTTGGGGGTTAATTTGGAATTTTGAGGAAAATTGTGGTAGTGCCACCTCCTAGGATGAATCACCTGCTGGAATTGTTTTTTTATTCATTATGTGAGTTTGAGTTTGATTTTATCCTAAAAAAAAAAGAGAGAAAGAAAAGACAAAAAGGGAAACCTTTCCCTTTCGGGAAAGAAGAACAAAACAGAGAAGGAGCAGCCAACGCAGAACTCGCAGGAACAGGGGCACGGGCAAGAAATCAAGCAGAAAACTCACACACAGAGAGAGATTAGGAATGATCTCTTGAAGGGTAATCTCTTACCCCTTCTCATGAGCTAATTCACTGTGTGCCGTGTGTGTTCAGTGTGTGTTTAAGGTGTTTTGTGTGTGAATTTCAGTGGGGTAATGGAAGGAGATTGATGTATATGTGTGGATGTTTAACGAGTAGGGTAAATGGTGTATGCGGGGTGTGTATGCAGGGCCTGTGGGGTGTGTTCAGTGAGTGTGTAACCGTGGGTGTATTCATGGTGAAACAGTGTGTATGGCCGAAGAACTATATGTGACAGCTATATGTGATATGGGTATGGGAATTATGGGTGATGATTTTGATCACGATTTGGTGTGATTTTGGAATATATACTAAGGTTTAATTGGTTTCGGAATTTAAAAGAAAACAGAAAAGAAATTCGGAACAGAAAATAGAGAAGAAAATGATCATGGCAGCTGCGTGGAGAAGATGAGTGTGTGCGTGGAAAGGTGTGTTAGTGTGTGGGATGATTTGAATAGTGACCGTAATCGTCACTAAAGAGGAAAATTGTTTTGGCAATTTTTTTACAAATTTTCATAAATAGTAAGGGTCCAAATTAAAACAAATTCAAAACAGTAACCCCTCATAATTTTATGAGATCTACACTCTGGAAAAGTTTGGGAATTTTCAGAGTCCGCGAAGAGCGATAAATTGGGGGTACCAATTAAAGAACTTTATTGATTTATTTAGCATATCAAAACAAGTTATTTTAATCTGAAATTTTTATGGAAACTCTAATTTACTGATATTATTCATATTCTAAAATTTCGGGCCATTCTGAGTCCGATAGGTATTTTTCGTGAAACGAACCTTTTAGCGCTCAGTCCGGACACCGGTTCGAGATTTTCGGACGAAAATTTAATAAAATACTTTTTAGGCCAGAAATAATATTGGGATGCTTAAAATAGTGGTTTAAGATATTTTTGAGATTTTTCCGGTGCTGAAAACCCCCAAGGGTGTTTTGGTAATTTGCCATCCTGAAGGGGTATTTTGGTAATTTGACCTAAGAAAGGTATTTTTGCATAAATTTACATATGAGAAGTTTATTTCAGTGATTCTACTTACGGGAAGACCATTTTGGTAATTTAAGTCCGAGAGGGGCATTTCGGTAATTTTACACCCTAGGGGCGTTTCGGTAATTTTACATACCCGGTGAGGGGAGGTTCATTTTGGGAGCATGTGTGAGTTCGTATTAAGTTATACTTTTGTTCTGTAGGCTGTATTCTAATGGTTCGATTATTCCGTTTAGGTTAAAGCTAAAGACTTCCGGTTAGGATAATTTAGCTGCGGATCCAGGTAAGGGATTCTATCTGAACCTTGGGTAAGGACTTTCGTCCGAACCCTTATTTGATAACTCGTACTCGTAAGTACTCATTTGATTTATTTATGGCTAATGCCGAACTCTGAATTATGTATGATATCAGCATGTTCTTGCCCAGAAAACCCTAATATTGAACCTGAATCGATTATTTGAAAATCTTGTGATGCTCGCCTGTTATTGCGGGCTGAGAAAATTTGATAATTGTCTGTATCCACTCTCCCGAATTGTTGTGATTATATTCGATAATTATTCGTAATCGTTTTTTATGTTTATCTGTGATTTTTCTTCTAAAATTCTGATTTCTTCTGAATTGTTATGTCTAAATCTGATATCTGTTCATAATCGTTTTTGTTGTTTATCTGTGATTTTTCTTCTGAAATTATGATTTCTTCTGAAAAATCTGATTTCTTCTGAAAATTTCGAATGCTGACTTATGTCAGTATGATTATTGTTATGAGAACCGAATTGATTTCGGGGATATGAGCTTATGTTAACGCTCATTGATATTGTTAATTTCTGTGTTGACCTGGGTACCTGTTTAGTGGGGAGGCGGTATAAGGCTGGTTGAATCCTGCATGAAACGCAGGCTAGTACCCAAGTGGACTAGTAATTATTTAGTACATCATGCATGAGTACACTATATGAGCTTGCCATAATGGCATTGCAATCGCCCAGGATCAACATTGATTTTTGATTTTCTTTAGCTAGAATGATTTGCACTTGGGTTGAAAGCCCTTGACAAACATTCATTGTACTTAGCTAGAAGGATTTGTACTTGGGTTGAAATCCCCTGACAAGCCTTTATCGTATTATCTGATTTGATTTCTGCTTAGGTTAAAATCCCTCAGGAAATCTTGTCGTATTTTCGAAATGAATTTCTACTCGGATTGAAATCCCTTGAGCAAGGGAAATTTTCGTGGTACTTGGAAATGCGGACTTGAAAAGGATCTTTTATTGATCATTTTGGATCTGTTCTGATTGTTAATATTTATTTTGGTATCTATTTCTGATGAACTTTGCTCAGTTTGGGTAATTATTGAATTTTGATCGTTCGAAGTGTCTTGAAATTCATCGTCGGTTGGATTTTTCAGAGTCGTGTTATAATCTCTTTTGTAGTCCTTGTACGACCTTACTGAGCTCTCAAAAGCTCACCCTCCGTTTGATTCCCTTCTGCAGGTGATGATAAGTTGTAGCATGTTCGGGAATGGGTTAGAGTCTGCGTGAGGTTCCGGTGAGCCCATCACTACTGTGTAGGGAGACCCCTGCGTGGGTCAGTACTGTAAATTCGTTCTTAGGAAATTTGAATTGCGAAGAACCTAAGCTGTAATGGTTTAAGCTAAGCAGTTGGTGATCTAGTAATTTGAAGAAATTGAGTTGATGTTGAATTAGATGATTTGAAATATGCATTAGTGAACAGGTTTGACAGGTGTGATGTGATCCGGTAGGTTAATGACCCGGGAGTTCGGGGTGGCGGAGCTCCGGATTTTCGGGGGCGTTACAATTATAGCGAACCACCTCAAAAAATTTCATGAAAAGAATTTTATGGAGTCGTGTCTTATTTAATTTATTAGAAGAAAAAATATGAAAAACCCAAAAACGTGACTCTAAATTGTCCAAAAGGCAACTAACCTATAAAAAACAAAGAAGCAGGTTTGGAGACTAAGTTATGCGGTGGGAAGGTGTTAGACACCAATCACACCCTTTCGTTCTCTACTTCAATTTTATTGATTTTTTTTTCTTGCCTTAAACACATGTAAAATGTTAATGCGACAAAACTAACCCTAAGTTTATTTTAAAAATTTTGGCTTGTACTCAACATTGGGGGTCGAATTGTCTACGTATCCGGTCGAACTATTCAAAATCAAAACTAGCTTAGTTCGACTCTGGTCCTACGGGAAGTAATTTATATTTGGTTCTAAGACTTATACCTGAAAATAAAAAAGAATCTTTTAATTTTTATAATAGAAATGTGACTGCAAGAATATTTGGAGAAAGTTCTATGTGATTTACCTAAGCTACAAAGCTATTTAAATTATCTTGAGAAGTCGCTTGTCGGGGAGACTCGGGAACATTCTCAGAATGATCCACGATGCAAAGAATAAAAAAACTTTTTGAGTGAGTATCGATGGTTAAAATTCTCGAGAGAGATAGTGTATCACACCACGGAAATAGTACACAACCTCTTAAGTGAATAAGCTTCTAGGACCCCTGAAAATGAAGGGCCTTCATTTATAGAGATTTGGAGCACATAACTCATAAGAATGGCTTATGTCAATCTACTAGCTGGAGATAAGTCAGAATAATTGATAAAAATTATAAATTGACAAAAATTAACTAACTGGCTGGTTAGTCAAAAACTAGCCGGTTCATCCTATAATTTTAAAATATTTTTTTCTCGAATTTCAGAAAATTATATGACCCTAATTTCGGTAATTATCTTTGATTTTCGCAGACGGGATGTACCAGATTTGGAATTTATCATCTTTAACTATATAAATTATTGATTTAATCTTTACATCAGAGATAATTCACAGTATACTTTCCCATATTATCTAGACAAGCTAAAAATAAATATTAAAATAAAATCTAGACACTTTGAATTGGACTTGACATAATTGAACTAGACTGACCGGACCAATTACTAATTGGACTGGACACCTAGACTTAGACACTTCACAATTGGACTGGATTGCATGTCTAAACAAGACCATTGGACTTCACAACTAAATTGGACTTAATCAAATAAATTAATTAAGTCATATTACTATACCTAAACTTAATAACAAAACTCTAATTAATAATAAGCCCAATACTTATTTAGTTAAAAATAACTACAAAAATGGGGTGTTTATAGAGTCCCTCGGTGAGGGAGCTCATGCGGGCAAACATTTAAAAAAACAGCACACTTTTGTAGGGAAAACACGAAAATGATCATAAGACTCTGAACAGACACGAGGTCCGTGATGCAGATATGAGGTTGGACCTTTATAGAAATTCCAACTTATCCTCCGGGGAGGAATCAGACCAACATAATTCGATAAGGTTCGTATATTGTTCGAAACCAGAGCCAACAATAACAAGGATTGGTCGTTGAACAATATATGTATAGAAAATTTTGTCTGTTGCTAGAGCCCCCGAATCGATTTGAACGAGTCGACAGATAAAACTCATATCTAGATACTGGAGCCCCCAAATCAATTTGAAAGGGTCATCTAGACATGTAAAAGAAAGAAATAACTAACCCTGTCCACCACCGAAGCTCCTAAATCGATTTGAAAGGGTCGATAGACAGAGCCATATGTCTAGATGCCGGAGCCCCAAATAGATTTAAAAGCATCATCTAGACAACAAGAAAGGTAATCTTGCCTTAAATCGATTTGAAAGCGTTGACAATCAAGATGGAAATAACTTGGCCATAGTGTTTGAGACCTCAAATCAATTTGAAAGGGTCGATCGACAAAGTGGAGCCGTATATCTAGATGCCAGAGCCCCAAAATCGATTTGAAAGGGTCGTCTAGATATACAAAAAAGGTAATCTTGCTTGTTGTCAGAGCCCCCAAATTAATTTAAAAGGGTCGGTAGACAAGATGAAAATAACTTTGGCCGTTGTTGGAGCCCCATATTGATTTGAAAGGGTCGACAGACAAGGGGGAGCTGTATATCTAGATTCCAGCACCCCTAAATCAAGTTGAAAGGATCGTCTAGATGTACAAAAAAGGAAACCTTGCGAGTTGCTGGAGCTCCCAAATTGACTTGAAAGGGTTAACAGTCTAGGTGAAAATAACTTTGCCCATCGTCGGAGTCTCCAAATTTATTTGAAAGTATATCGACGGACAAAGTGGAGCTTGACTAAGAGCCGACACCAACAACACACCATAGCGGTTGGTTGCTTAGTCAAAACTGAGCTTATACATAAGAGTCAAAGCCAACAACGCATCAAAGTGGTTGGTCGCTTAGTTGCAAGAGAATTTTAGAAATATCACCCATAGTCAAAGCCAACAATGCCATAAAAGATAGCTAGTCGTTGAGTGCCGAACATATCAATAAAATTGATATGAAGAAAATGTTGCTTCTAGCAACAAAAGCAGGATCTTGCAGTAGCCTTGTTACTGTACAAAACTCACTGAACTGAGCAACAAAATTGAATACTCAGATCGCAAGTCAATCCGAGTATAGGGTAATAAACATGCATAGGCAAGCATGTAAGCACAGAAGCACGTAAATGTTGGACTAAACGTCTTACACTAAATGAGGTAAATATCATGTGAAATGCATAAGCAAGCGCAACACACAAATTAAGATGATATAATGATTATGCAAGCACACCAACACATGCAAGCATAAGGTACTTAATCACATGAAGGCGTGGCTTTAGTTGATATCTTCATGGAGTTTTTCTTTATTGACTCTTTCTTCTTCTTATTCTTCCATGAGCACTAGAAGAAATAAGGCTTTTAGCGACGAAAAAATTCGTCGCTAAAAGTCCCTCGTATAAAAACCCGTTACTAAAAGTTTGGCGACGGAATTTTCAAATATGTCGTCTAGTATTGTACTTTTTGAGACAGAGTTATTATTAATTAGCGACGGATATTCCGTCCCTGATTATAGTTTATGTATTTTAATTTATTTTCTATTTTTGTGAAATTAGTGACAAAATAAATATTTTAGCGACGAAACATTCCGTTGCTAAATAAGATTTTTAGCTATGAAATACTCCGTCTCTAAAAAGCTTATAGTAAGAACACTTTTAGTGACAGAATTAATCTGTAGCCAAAAGTCAAAAAAATTATTTTTTTTAATTTTTTTATTACCTAGACCTATAATAAAAAAATCCAATTCTCAACAACAACGCACAATAATCAATCCACAAAGAAATATATATAATCAATCATAAAAAAAAACTCATGATGTACAAGCCGGGAACCAGATACAGCCGGTTAGGGGAGGGGAGAAGAGTACAAGCCGGGCGCGGGGGGGGGATAAGCTGGGACCGGGCACAAGAAGGGGCTCATCAGGGGTTGTTGAGTCCCGGATCTGGATTTGCTGATCCGGGGCCGGCTCGACATGTCTAGCAGCGGTACCCTGCTGATCTTGCTCCCTGATCATCCTCAACACCACAGTAGTAATGTGCTGGATCTCCTCTTCGGCCAACGGACGCGGAGGAGTCAGTGTCTGTGGAGGGGCAATGGGGGGTGGGGACGATCCTATCACGGCACGTGAAGTCATGCTAGGCAAGCCACGTAGGCGGCCTTTCGGCCGATTGAAAACCTTCGATTCATCTAGCCATCATTGCAATGCCCCAGTACTCGCACCATACTAGTGGATGATGATGGCTGTCCGGACGCTTGCTCGGAGCCCCTAAGCTGTTCATACGAGGCCTGCAAGAACAGTGAGTCAAAGATATGTTAGTGCATTAATTAACGCAACAAACATTGAATAGAAGGACAAAAAATTAACTTAAGCAAATTGACTTACATCGATACGTCGGACAATATTTGAAACGTAGTCGCCCCCCCGGTGCACCTCGTCCTTATCCTTCTTCTGCAATATGCGTCTGATTATACGTCAGAGCTATGACCTCATCCTCCTTCAGATTCGGGTTCTGGACAGCATTCATGTGTCGGACGATGTTGTGTGCCACCAACCCCCCCCCCCCCGTGTGCGTCAGATCTCTGTTATGTCTGTTCTCAGCCCCACTCTTACTCTTGGAATCCCAGCCTGGATCTACAACCTACAGATCTATCATCTGCTCCCATACGATCTGAGATATCCAATGTAGGGGATATGTCCTTATCTCCGTCATCAGGACACCCTAGGGCCGCATCTTTTTCGCCCAAGGTTATTTTGAGCTAATAGCCGGGTTTAATTGTACGGAGTAGTGTTGATTAGTCCTAATTAGGGCTAATTGGTTTATGTTAGGCTAATTAGTGTTAATAAGGATTACCTTTCTAATTACAGCTAATTAGGGTTGATTAGGAGTAATCAGGGTTATTTTGAGCTAATAGCCAGGTTTAATTGTGCGGAGTAGTGTTGATTAGTCCTAATTAGGACTAATTGGGTTATCTTAGGGCTAATTAGTGTTAATAAGATTACCTTGGTCTAATTACAGCTAATTAGGGTTGATTAGGAGTAATCAAGGTTATTTTAAGCTAATAGCCGAGTTTAATTGTGCAGAGTAGTGTTGACTAGTCGTAATTAGGGCTAATTGGGTTATGTTAGGACTAATTAGTGTTAATAATGATTACCTTGGTCTAATAACATCTAATTAGGATTGATTAGAAGTAATTAGGGTTATTTTGAGCTAATAGTCGGGTTTAATTGTGCAGAGTAGTGTTGATTAGTCATAATTAGGGCTAATTAGGCTTAATTAGGTTATTTTTGGCTAATTAGTGTTAATAAGGATTAGCTTGGGCTAATTACAGCTAATTAAGCTTGATTAGGAATAATTAGGGTTATTTTGAGCTAATAGCCGGGTTTAACTATGCGGAGTAGTGTTGATTAGTCCTAACTAAGGCTAATTAGGCTTAATTGGGTTTTTAGGCTTAATTGTGCGGAGTGGTGTCCGACATGTGTCCGAGTCCTCCGAACACGTATCCGACACCTTCGAACAAGTCCGAAGACATTGATTTATTTTTTAAATGTCGGACACCTTGTCCTCACCCCTTGAAGAGGTGCCGAACACCTCTTGAAGAGGTGTCCACAAGTATAGAGCCAAAATGTGATATTTTTCGTGTCGGTGTAGATCGGACGCGGTGTCCGTGACCTACCAACACCTCGACACCTCATCGACACATCCAACAAGTGTCCGACACCTCCGGGCAACAATCCAATTAGGTCCCATCCTCCGTCAACAATCTCAATTCTCAAATGCTCAGTGTAATAAAAATTAATAAAAATCACACATTCAATCCAATTGAGTCCCTCCTCCTTCAACATTCTTAATTCTCAAATGCTCCCTATCATATCTAAAGTCTCAATTCTCCATATTTTGTAATATACAAATGTAGGCATCAATTCCATTAGCAATTAAACAAACTAATCAATCACTTACAAAATCAATTTTATCAAATCCGTCAGTAATTAAAAGTAATTGCAATTATAAGAAACATATCGACATTCCAGAAACAAATTAGGGCAAATTAGTATATAAATCAGAGCATCTAAAAATTAGGGCAAATGACTCTTAAACATGCATTAAAGCAAATTAGGGCAAATAGACATACAGAGAGGTGGTGCTGCGGTGGCGGTGTTGGTGGCGCGGCAGAAATGGAGGGCCTTGGTGGCTGGCAGTGGAGGGAATTGGTGGCGCGGTGTTGGTGGCACGCGGATATGGAGGGGCACGACGTGTGGGGGGAGGGGGTGATGTTGCCAGAGGTGGGTGGCCAGAGGGGGAGACCACCGGTAAAAAAATCGCCGGTGAGTAGGTGAGAGTGAGAGACAGAGAGAAATGGGGAGGGAGAGAGAGAAAGACGAACCTGTTATATGTAAGGACTTTTTGCGACGGAAAAATACCGTCGATAAACATCCGTTGCAGAAAGTGCTATTTTAAAAACTTTCACCGATGTATATTTTAGCGACGGTGTTTATCCGTTGCTAAATTATTTAAAAAAACTCCTTGAATATTAGATATTTTCTAAAACAATTCTAGCGACAGTGACACCGTCCCTAATATTCTGTCAGTAAAAGTCCGTCGGCAAAAACTATTATCGATGGTATATTCTCGTTGGTAAAGGTTTTTGCCAACAGACTTTTACAGATGGTGTTTTCCGTCGCTGAAAGGTCTTTTAGCGACGGATTCTCCTCCGTTGCTAAAAGTCCGTCGTAAAAAATAGTTTTTCTTGTCGTGCGAGGTACTCTTCATACCTGAATCATTCTCACTCTTGTTTGAGTTTCCAACTTTCTTTAGTTTGAAAAACTCAATGAATTTCTTTGCAAGTAAGTCCATCTGTTTGTTATTCAAGTCTTCCTCGTCTTCAATTGAAGATTGATGAAGCTTTAAGTGTAATGGACTTCTCCTTCTTCTTTGGACTTTTTTGCCCGAATGATTTGAGTTGCATTTCATAGGTCATCAATGAGCAACTTAATTTATCCAATGGGAAGGTATTGAGATCCTTTGATTCTTAAAGTGCGATGATTTTTGCATCACATTTCTAAGTAATGACCTAATTATCTTTCTCAAAAGATCACCGTTGGAAGGATCTTTTCCTAATTATTTCAAGTTTAACAATTTTAGTGAAACTAGAATTCATTTTCGTACTAGATTCAATAGAAAACATTTGAAACAATTCATATTCTCTATGCCGTAAATTCTCAGTTAAATCTCTTAGAAGAGAAGTCCCTTCACAAGTGACTTGAAGTATATCCCACATAGTCTTAGCCGAATCACACGTAATAACTCAATTTGAGTTCATTAGTGTTTAGAGCACAAACAAGACAATTCTTAGCTCTAAAATTCATGCAAAGCATACTTAGTCATTAAATTCGGATTTCTCCTTTGGCACAAGCTTATTCCTAATCAACTTGGGGGGAGCATAAGGGGCAAATTCAATGATTCCCCACATTTCATAATCTAAAGATTATAGAAATACTATTATCTTAATTTTTCATGTACTACATAAAGATCCATCAAAAAGTAAAGGTTTAGTAATAGAACTCCTCTCAAGACTACGGAACCCATAATCTTTTAACTCTTCAGGTGTTAACAAAAAAATCAAGAGCCGAGGCTTGGATACCACTTGAAACTAATAAAATAATCTGAGGAAGGGGGGATTAGGATTTTTAAATTTCAATTAGGAACCTAAACCAAACACAATCATGAATCGTAATCAAACCAAACATCATTACAATGAAGATGCTAACTACAAATCACATGCATTATAGAGTAATAGGTAAAAATATTGAGTTAGAGGTACTTGATAAGGAGATTTAAATGGTTCGGCTTGAACTACCCTCAAGCCTATATCTACCTCTTAGGAAGTCCCCTGCAAGAGTACTAGAATCCACTAGCAACAATTTTCTTTCAAGTTAAGATCAAAAACCTTGCAACACTTGGTGATATCCCCATTGGAAGCACAAGCTTTAAATTTACAAAGCTCACCCAAGACTTGGCAAATCAAAGCCTTGATCACAATCGTTTGATAAAGATCTAATGTGTAGAAAGAAACCCTCCATAAATGAAATTAGTACAAATAAAGCTCTCGTACGATAGAGAGATGAGAGAATTGATGACTTGAAGAATGCTCACTATGAATCAAAGAATTACCCAAAAAGACACTATTGTTAATGATGAAAATCATGAATATGAAGAGAGAAAAGTTTAATACATGAGTCTTGATGTCTCTCTAATGAATGGAGGCTTAGAATGTGATTTTTATAGGGTATGATAAAGTCTCAAATCATTTATATAAGAGATATGACATATAGCCGTTATAGGCATTACATGTGCAAAAGCGGCTATTGCAGCTGACTGGGTTCCTCTAAACTAGTCGTTGGACCTTACTGTTTGAAAGTAGTCGTTGGAATTGATTTCTCACTAATGTAGTCGACTGGACCGGAATGCAGTTGACTCTATTATCTTACTGCCTATCAACTACCTCACTGAACCCTTTTTTTTTTTTTTTTTTTATTTCGGGCATAACTTTTTTCTAGAAAAATTGGATTGGGGTGTTTTTTTCTGCTTTGGTAAGCTAACGAAAAGTTATATCAAAATATAAAAAGATTAGCTCCAAAAATATTTTTGAGAAAATCTAAGTAAGATCCAATGTTCACTTATTTTGCAGTCGACTGGATCCGAATGCAGTTGACGTATTACCCTACTGCCTATCAGCTGCCTTACTGAACATGTTGTCTTATTTTGGGCATAGAATTTTCTAGAAAAATCTGAATGAGGTGCCCTTTATTGGCGTTGGTAAGCTAATGAAAGGTTTATCAAAATATGAAAAGATTAACTCCAAAATATTTTTGAGAAAATATAAGTAAGCTCCCAAGTTCACTCACTTTCAAGAAACATGCTTGTTTTCGGTTTTGAACTCACATGTATTGCCCAAGGTGGCCTAAGGTCATTTTAGGCCATAGTCATCAATCCAAGTATCAAACTAAGACTAGTTACTTAATAGAAAAGATCAATCATAATTCATAGTAAATTAGCCTATGCATTTTTGTTGCTCTTTAATATTGGACTTGATGAAGCTTTCATAGCATGTCCACTATGCTTTAAGCTTTTTTGGCTTTTATCAATATATCCAACTTCTCAAATCTATCTTCACGTGTGTGTGTGTGTGTGTGTGTGTCCGTGTGCGTGTGCGCACGTGTGTGGGTGTGGATGTGTATATGTGTGTGTACCCACTAGTAATCCACTCAAAGCACACATTAGAACATAATCATTGTGTAGTTATCATCAAAACAAAATACAAACCTAAGTTATCCAATCATAGGGCTAACAAAGGCCAAAACCAATAGAAATGAGGTAGAGACCGAAAGGGTGTGGCGGTTGCCAACACCTCTCATTGCATAACTTAGTCCCAAACCCATTTCTTTGTTTTCGATAGACTAGTTAATCTTCGGACATTTTTAGAGTCATTTTTTGTTTTTCTTATTTTCCTTAATTTTAATTAAATAAGATGGCGATTCCCTAAAATCTATCATTTTGGGGGATTTTTTTTTGAGGAAGTTTGCTTCACTTATGCTGGGCTATACTCGCGCCTAGGCACGCTTTTGATGATACTGACCCGACTTGTACAAAACAAAACCAACAAGTACCTCCAACCGTATAAAATATCCTCAAGAAAAGTTTGGTGAGTGTGATTCGTCTTGAACTTTGGTTTCCCGTTCCTCTCTCGATTCCATTGCATAATATACCTCTCATTCCTAACTCTAGCAGTTAATTTGGATGGTCACTGATATGTGTGCAAATTACTTTTTATACCAAACATAAGAAGCAGTCAGGTACTATGGCCTTACAGGTGAGGGCAGGTCGAATTTGCCTCCCGTCTTAAAAGACCAAAGGTTACAACAATTATCCTCGAATTAGTAGGTTAGGTAGAGATGTCAAACGGGCCGGGCTTGGGCCGCCCGGCCCGGGTCCATCGGGCTTGAAGCAAAATCGGGCCGGGGCCGGGCCAGGGAGGCAGCCATCCGGGCTGGGCTGGGCCGGGCCGGCTGAGGAGAAATGCTAGGCCCGGTCCAGGCCCTGGCCCTAGGCCCAATTTCTAGGGCCGGGCTTGGGCCGGCCCGGGCCCTTTTTTTATTTATTTAAATTTTCTTGTTATTCAATTTTAAATTTCATCTTTACGCATGTCCAATTTTCAAATTTTGACAAATCTAATTTTTATCATTTTATTTCATTATATGTAATATTCATATATATATATATGTATGTATGTATAGATATATTTATTTGTCTCTCATTTTATTTTTTGCTATATGTTAAATCTTTTCTTACTCTTCTTGGTGATCTTTATTAATAAAATCTGAACACATAACAATTATTACTATTTAAGAGAGACTGTTTCTACTATTTGATATTTTACTTCAAACTAATTGGCCGAAAACCCGGGATTGATACATGTTAATTCCCGAGACGATCTTTAGTAATAAGTATAGAAAAATAAATGTGTTCATAGGCCCTCCTCCTTTTATTCGGGCTTGGGACCGGCTGCTTGTAAACAAACAGGCGAAGTTACCTATTTTTTTATATATACGAAAAATATATATCTTGCTTGTAAAAATTTATTTTATATATATGGAAAAAAAGTATATTTTGTGAAAAAATTTATTCTTAAAACTTAAGAGAAGGAAAATAAAAAGAAATTACCTAATCATCCGGAAGTACTTCAATATCCGAGTCACTGCTCTTCCTATCATCAATCGGTTTATCTTGCTCGCGGTATTTCGCATCAAGATAATCCTTCCAACATACACATAGCTCGAGCGACTCGGGGTTAAGACGACTCCTCCTGTCATCCAAAACCCTCCCGCTGGCTGAAAATGCCGACTCTGAAGCAACCGTGGAGGCTTGCACTGGCAGTACATCCCGTGCAATTTGGGATAAAGTTTTATACATGTTTTGATTTTGTTTCCAAAAATTTAACAAATTAAAATTAACCTGTTCTTGCATTGATAAATCAGAATAATGATCAGTATTTGCATATACACCAATCTCATTAAAAGAGGAAAAAGTAGACGAACCTGCCGAATTAGAAGTACCTTCACCTGGTAGTTGTCTTGCTACTAGATGTTCAAAGCCCTTAAGGTATGGCGCATAATACCTCTCAACAGTGGATGATGTAGCTCGCCCGCGCACGTCAGCAGAATTACGATAGAGGTTGAACAATTCCTCAAACCTCTTGCTCACTTTTGCTGTGAGTGCGGTTGTCTCCTCTGCTGTGTAGCACATTAATTTCGATATCTCTTGTATCGAGGCGTTCACGCCATGCAACTTTAACCTAGGATCTAAACAAGTAGCCACAGCAAAAATAACAGGCAGTCTACTCCAATATTTATTAAACTTTTTATCCATCACTTTTACTATTTCCTTAAAGGGTCCTATATATCTCCATTTTGTTAACATTGTAGCCATCTTGAGAATTTCTATTACAGCGAGAGGAGAGGTGGGATAGTACGTACCAGACAATAAATTGGTAGACGTGTAGAATACCTCCAAAAATTCAGCTAGGTATGTGGCCATCTGCCATTCCTCTTGAGTTGGCAAGCCGGCTGGGAACTGGGTTAGTAGAAAATGCGTATAGACTTCTCGGTATGCCAGAATGTGTAAAAGCATATGGTATGTAGAGTTCCACCTGTGGACCACATCTGTAACTGCTCTCCTGCGAGGCATATTATATTCAACACACAACGTTTTAAATTGTTGTGTTCTCGGACTCGAGCTATTAACATACGCTGTCATACCCCTCATTTTGACAAGAATATCTCCTGCAGCAGCTAAACCATCTTGAACAATTAAATTAATTATATGACAAACACAACGAACATGAAATAATTCACCAGAAAGTACAGGTTTGAGGCTCTCCTTTAAAGCATCAACAGCAGCTGTATTGTTAGAAGCATTATCAAAACTAATACTCATAATCTTATCCTTTAATTTAAATGTGGTACATGCTTTTAATATAAGAGTAGCAATGTTCATTCCATCATGCGGAAAAGGAAAGAGCTCGAAAGCGATGATTCTCTTGTGCATAACCCAATCTGCATCAATCCAATGAGCGGTCACACAAGAATAACTAACAAAAGTAAATGGAGATTGCCAAATATCAGAAGTAAGACTAACTTTACCGTCAAATTTATCGAAATAATCGATAAGGCGTGCTTTAGCAGCATTATACTGTCGGAGTGCATCGGATCTAGTTGTGTTTCTATGAACCTTTTTGTACAAAGGTTGAACGTATGTGTTCATATATCTAGAGTGCTTAGGATTATCGGCAAAAGAAAAGGCTTGTTCATCGTGAATAACAAATTCAGCGAGACCGTCTCTTTGCTCTCGCTGATTATAAACAAATAACTTACCGTCAAAAGATAACTGCGTTTGGGTAGGTTCGACGTGGCCTTGTCGAGGTGCACACAGAGGGTAATGCCTGTTAAGATGTCCATTACCACTACCAGACGAAAATAATTTAGCGCAGTACTTACATCGAGCTTTTCGGATGCCGTCCACCGTAACTACATCGAAATGATTCCAACACTCGGCTTTCTTTTTTTCCTTTTGGACTTCTGGCTCATTACCGGAGGCATTGCTCGGCCCTTCTTCATCATGACCAGGCATAGGGTTGAGATTATGCCACGGAGTAGTAGCTTCGCCAACCGAGCTGCGTCCTTGACTATAATGCGGGGGGTCTTCATCAGGCGTGTATTCAAAATCTGGAATGTTTTGATTGAACTCCCAATTGGCTTGGGTATCTATCATACAGCCTGTACTCATTCGTCCAGGAACGAATGGTTGTGTTGGTGCTTGGATTGGTGTTTGTGATGGCCGTGGCGCTGGCGCTTGTGCTTGCGATGATGATGATGTTTTTCGTGATGATGATCCACGCCTCAGTTTCTTCAATAATCCAGCCATATTTCACGCTAAACTTTTTTACTAGATTGGAAATCAAAATTCGTAAGAGTAACTAAATACACAAGTATAAGAGTAGTAATAAGAAATAACAATTAAAAGAATGAACGAGTAACAAATATTAATCACTGAGGATAATTCTGATCCAATTGGAGAGAGTTAGTAATTAAAAAGCATTTAGTAATAGTAATTAATAAATAAAAATTCACTAATTACTAATTACTAGACAAAAGAATTAGAGAGTAACAAATTAATAAGAGTAGTAGTTAGTAATTAGAATTTAGCAAGAGTAGTAATTAATAAACAAGAGTACTAATTAGTAAATACTAGTAGTAATTAGCAAGAGTAGTAATTGGAGAGGGAAATAGTAGCAAAGCTTGTAGAAATATAGAATGTTTAGATAAGAGAGAGTAAGAAGATTGGTGTGAAAAATTAGAGAGAAATTGTGTGAATTTATAGATTTTAGAAACTTCACAAAAGACCAAAATACCCCTAAAAACTATCCGTTTATAGTTGTTGGGGAGGGTAAGAGTGTAAAAAACTTTAAAGGAGTTGGAAAAATTAAGTTAGACTAAAATACCCCCCAAACTAGCCGTTATATTGCTGTTGAGGGGGTAAAAGTGGAATTTTGGGGGAATATATCCGTTGGAGGAAAATGGGGAGGGGGGAAAAACAAAAAATTCAAACAGGTGGGGTTGGAACCGGGCTGGATAACCGGGCCTGGCCCGAGCTTTTCCCCCAGATTTTTCGGCCTGGTCCAAGCCCAGGACCTAAGCCCAATTCCTCCGGCCCGGGCCGGCCCGGGCTTTTTTCGGGCCGGGCCGCGAGCCGCCCGGCCCGTTTGACATCTCTAAGGTTAGGGAATTAGTGCAAGTGTGTGGTCTCTATAGCACAAACAAACAGTAACAACAAATATGAACATAAGTGCAACTAAAACAAGTAAGATCGTAAAATCATCAGACTAAAACATGTATGTTAAGCCCAGTCTTCCCAATTAAGTTGTCCACAACAGAGTTGTCGCTGTGATGATGTGCATCCAAAGAATTTAGTTTTTCAAGTTGCATCTAATTTTTAAAGTAAACAACATAATTACTAGAAAAACAAGAAAACATCAAATTTGAGCACAAATCACCATTAAAGCCAATACAACCTACGTAACCTAAGATAGAAATTTGCAGACTACTTTATATGACGAGGAGGTGTTAGGCACCACCCTAAACAGGTCTCAATTATTTATCTGATTATGATGATTCTACCTAATTATTTGGTTTGAGTTGAACATATGGGGCTGAGTGTATGTTTCCAATCAGACTTAAAGGAAAAAAACCTCGTAGTTTTGGCCCTAAGCGAGGTGTCTTAAAAAATGACTTGCAGTTTGATAAGGAATTGTTGTATATCTAAATTTTATTATCAGAGTACTGAAACAGAAGTGATTTTCCAATCCATGGACAATAATTAGGTCCCCGGGAAGGGATTAATCTAACTAAAAAGTGTAAGAGTTTTAACTTTCGATCTGGATTTCATGATAGCTAGTTTGGATGTATAAAGAATGCAAAAAATTGAGTAAACAATGTATGGATATGTGAATGGGGGAAAGGACATGATATATTATAATCTAATGAAAAGCCTTGCAGAATACTAACAATCTCTAGGGGATTTTCAATGTATATAGAGGGTGCATATTGGTTTGTTTATATACAGGCCTGGGGCCTTAGGGCTGGAGAAAAGCTGCACAAAAACATTAAGGATCCAACCCCACCATGAAGAATTATTAAAAGACTCGAACACCCTCTACCAACTAATATACTCCCTTCGTACTAAGAAATTGATCATATATTCTTTTTGGGTTGTCGCAAGAAAATTGATCACTTTACAAAATTAAGAAAGATTCTGTAAGTGTTGTTCAATGTTTACCCTTTTAATCCTCCACCAACCTAATTTCTCTCTCCTGACGGAATTTTAATCCTCCACCAACCTAATTTCTTTCTCCTGGCCGACATTTTAATCCTCCACATTTTAGGGAGTGTTTGTGGGCTGTTTATATAGAGCTTTGAGGCCTAAGGCTGCAGAAAAGTAGCACAAATAGATTAGGTTGCACCGCTAGCTACTACTAGAGAAATATTAAAAGACTAGAATACCCTTTACTGATTGGTATACCTTAACCTTCAAGGTGTACTTGATGGTATAAAAGTGAATTGGTAGGTACCTCTTTCATATGCAAATTCCTTTAAAGCCTATTCTAGAAGGAAAAGCCTATCTATCATATAAATGCTCTTAAATTAATTAAAGTGGGGTATCTACACCTGAACCAGGTTAAGTAGGTGATCTGGGCTGCCCAGTGGTATCAATAAAATAGATAAGGGAGGTATCAACAAATTTGGAACTTCTAGCCCCAAATTTTCAAGCTGTCATTAAAAGTTTGAATTTTGACTCTCCTTATCTCAAATGTGTCAATGCCTAGTCTCTAATTCTATCTTGTTCCTTAGTTATACTGCCATGCAGCTCATGGGGCATTATATGTCACTAGAGTGGAGGCTAACTTATACAATAATAGTATCTATTCCTTTGATTTTGCATATCAACTTTGTTGGAATCATTTGAAAAAAACTCTCGTTGGAACCATTTTTTTCCAGCAATTTGATTTAAACATTATAATTGGATTTGGAATGTAATTTATTTTCCTTCATTTGGAATAATAAGGAATTCACTTCACAGACTCACCATGTTAACAAACACACATCCACACCCACAAACACGTGCACCCATGACAATCACCGGAGCCATCGCCAAGGTGGTGATTATAATTGAATCAAATCAATGTGTGTGTGTGTGTGTAATTTCTTCAGACAGTACGTGTTTGTGTGTGACCATGCGTGACTCAACCAAAGTTTTGTGTGTGTGAATTTGCAGAGCGTGAAAGTTAAAGGTGGGGTAGATGTGTTGAAAGGTAAAGGGTGTAAAGGGTTGTATTGGAATTTTTAAAATACAGTATGCTAACATAAGCAAAAAACATATAGAATAAAATAGTGTTACAACGGAAGGGTATATGTATTACGAATATTTAAGACTTTGGTTTGAGATGTAAAATTCAGAAAGTCGATGAGGTTGATTGCAATTACCCACTAACCTCAAGGGTTTGCCGTAATTATTGCTTAATTTTAAGGACATTATGTTCTCAGCTTATGACTAAACAAAATTAGGAAACCGAATTTCATGTGCTGATGGAAGCACAAGCTGGTGGTAATGAGCGAGTTGTAGTCATGGTGTGGCAGCACTACCTACTAGTGTGTGATTAGGATGGTGAGGCATATTAGTGATGGTGGCAGTAATAATGACTATTGTTGTGGTGTGGTGGTGGTGATGATGACTATGCTATTGGTGGTGGTGGTGGTGGTGGTGATAAAGTGGCACTAAAGGGAAGCCAAGTGACTGTAATGATGGTGGGTGCATTGGGGCCGTTGCTGGCAGTATAGTGTTGGTGGTAGTGATGGTAACGATGGTGACAATGATAGTGATGGTGGTGCTGATGACATGACGACAATGATGGTGGTGGCAAAGAAGGTGGTGTGGTGGTGGCTGCGTGACTATAGTGGCACTGTGGTTGGTGGGTTTATTAAGAAGCAAATGGTTACACATAGTAGTAATTGTTTTTATCCAAAGCCTTTGGAATCCCACCAGTTTTCATTTGATTTTATGCTATATACATAAATATAATCAAGTCTCATGATATCAAATTTGAACTCTTCTTTTTCAATCTATAACCAACTAAATTTTATTTTTTTGTAAGTCAAAATTAAGAAATTCAATTAATAGAAGTAAATGAATTGAAAGGTAGCATGTAACTTTGTCATGTTCACGTAAGTCCACAACCATATTGAGCACATAGCCTCTCACACTTTGCAAGGGGCTATCTCCCAAAAATAAACAAAGGATATGTATAGGAAAAGAAAAGCATATCAGGCATTGGAAACTCCAAATGCTAGCTTAACTTTAAGTGGTCCCGCAGTCAACTAACTTTAAGTGGTCCCGCAGTCAACTAACTTTAGCTAAGTTAACCTGACATAAACAGACATAAAATAACCCAGTCTCATGCAAACTACCCATAGACCCATGATATCACAATCACCAAACTCAACTTGACTGTAAGAGGAGCTAAAACAGTATGAGAGGCCTCAACGTTCTTGGAAAGATAAAACTAGCTATAAACTTCATATATCTGACTAATGGTGACTACTATCCTAGCTGTTCTGATGGATATAATGGGGCCTTTTTACACAAGGCAACATGGTCTGAAAACTGCGAAGTCCGACCTCAACCTTAACCTAAGCTAGAGAATCAAAACAACCATTCTGCCCATATCCACCCTTGTTATACCTAGAAGGGACTCTTTTGTAGGTCCCTAAGTACACCTAGAGGGGGGTGAATAGGTGTTTTACATCTTTGAGTATAAATTAAAAATGAGATTACAAACTAATGACAGATATAATGATAATAATTTCAACACAGAGATTTATACTGGTTCGGCCCAACCAATCTATGTCCAGTCCCCGAGCACTCCACACAAGGGAGACCTATTTGAGCCTTTCACTAATCAGCTAGCTTCGGGTGCTAGGTCAAACTGCAATACAATTTCTGAAACCCTTCCAAGGTTTCCAACAATTTACAAATGAAAAGAGAATTACAATTGGAATACAACAAACAAACTCCTTCTTGAGTAGATGTTACAATGAATAATCTTAGACTAAGCCTTCTTAGGTGGGAAGATCTATATTCTTTCAAGAATCAAACCAAGAAGCTTACGATAAACTATCTCAAAGATGAACTCACTCAACATGAATAGATGAGAATAAGAGAACAAGATGAGAGAGTGTTTTGAGATGAGTTAAAGAGAGTATAGAAAAAGATTCGCAAGAAGTGTAATAAATGCTCTTAAGGATCCCTTTTTATACTAGAAAATAAAATGAACCGTTGGGAAGGGAAAGCCTGAAAATTGATTCGACTCAAACATAAGTTAGATTCAACTGAAAGTACTACATAAAGAAAACGGTCGAATGAAAACTTAGTGAGAAGAGGTGGTAAATACACTGACGAATTGAGTCGACCGAAAATGCCATTTCATTCGACTGAAAACTATTGGCTTCAACTGAAAACTTTTGCTTCGATTGAAAACTTTTGGCTTCGACTGAAAGCTTTTGCTTCGACTGAAAAGTTTTGCTTCGACTGAAAACTTTTGGCTTTGACTGAAAACTTATTTTTAAGACTAGAACGAAGGAACTGCATAATTGAGTCGAATGCAAACTGTTTGCCTTCGACTGAAACATTCAGTTTGGTTCTCTACTTGAATTTTTATGAGATCTTTTAAGAAGGACTTAGAAATGCTTAACATGGATAAAAAAAGACTTCAGGTTCTTGCATCTTTAATGTAGTCTGAGTCTTTAAATCCAAAATCCAAGTTCGAGTTCAAGCTTTGTCCAAGGAATGATCTTGTCTTTGTTTGATATAGATAAATCCTGAAATGTTTATCTTAAGAAAGATATGAGATTAATGTTAAAGAGAATTAATTTAGAATCATCAAAATCGATAAGTCAACATCTTTCGGGTCTTTGAACAAATCATTCTAAGCTGGAAACCTTATCCTTAATCCTTATCCTCATCCTCCTCATTCGAGTCTGAAACCATGCAATCTTGAAGACCATACTCAAAGTATTCTGCATCAAAGTCTTGTAAAAGAGTCAGGTATAAAGCACCAAATCAGATTACAAGGAAACTCTACACCCATCCTGGATTAGGAAAAATGTATCTACAAGTTCAACAGGTTTTCTAGAGGATCATTTTTTTGAGGATGGTTGGTTGGTCCAAAAGAAATGAGGCCTCCTTACTTGACATAGGTAAGTCCTTTTCCTTTATCCTTCAAACATAGTAAGCATCAAACTTAAAATCTGGTCCATCTTTCCTAGAGGAGGCACCGAGATGATCTTGACCTGATAGTTGTACTGTAGCCACAATTTTTCTTCTGGGCTTACCGCCATAAAATTCATTTTGTCGAACGAATCAATTAGAATGGCGTTTCATACCAGGTCTTAAAGCGCCAACACCAAATTGTTTACTCTTAGTTCTAGTTCCCTAAGAGAAATCTTCAAAGAAGTTCCTTGCTTCCCAATTTCAGAAATGTTAATAAATTGGATCAGTGGACTCATTATCCGTCTACTAATAGATAATGTGTATTTGTTAGTTAAGATTATTACAGTTAATTAGAGGATATTTATCTCCTAAGTGTTTGAGATAAATATAATTTTTATCTCCTAAGTGTAATACCCCAAACCTAGGTTTACCTGGTTATCATTACTTTAGCAACAGTTTTTAGGAGTGATGTTCTTTCGAGTTTTTAGCAACGTTTTGCTTGGGCAATATTACCAGTAACAAATTTAAAATACCACTAGCTGCAGATAAAAATGGCTGCAAGAGAGAAATAAATGAAATGTAGCATGTCACTCTGGAAGGGTTATAATTAATTAGGGTTTATTATATAAATATTTAATTTCTTGTCTTAGTTATTTAAATGTGACATAGAAAGGGTGATTTATGGAGAAAGTGTGGCATTTTAAAGTGACATTTTAAAATGGCCGAGAGAAATTAAAAAAAAGGAGAGGGAGGGAGGGAGGGAGGGGGGAGGGAGAGAGGAGAGGAATATATATATATATGGAATAAGATAAAAAGGAGTAAAAAAAACAAGAGAAGAGAGAGAGATAGGACAGCCGGTCCTAATTGGGCAGCGCCATTCCCATCTCCAATTGCTCCACGGCCGACCACTCTCTGTCGCCGGCGATTAACTCCGGCCGCGCGTACGCTGAACACCACCCCACAACACTGCCGCGACCCTCCACAAAATTCAACCGCCACCGTCAAGCCGTCGTGGATCGCCATCACCGGCACCAACTCTGGTCAGCAGCCCCATCGCCGGCTAACTCACGACAGCCCCATCACCAGTGAGCAACTCCAGCTGCCTCTTCACCCAGCCTCCGTGACTGCCATGCCGCAATCGATGCTCCGCTGCCACCACCGCGGGATATTCATCGCCGGCCGACCAAATTCCGATCAACACCAAGGACGACCATCGGCCATTGTCGGCTCTCTTCTCCCCATCCACCGACCAACCGCCGTGGTCGCCGCGACCTCAGATCGGCGTCACCGTCGTAGTTTCACGGTGAACCAATACGGCAGTCGCCGATTTACGCCCTTCACTGCCGGAATCTGCCAGTGAGAGGGGAAAAAAAAAGAAAACAAAAAAAAAGTAATAACAGTAATAAACTTTTATTCTTCTTATACAATTGTCAAGTCTCTGAGATTTGCGGGAGTTTCAGGTGGTTTGAGCCACTAATCTTGGTGGGTTTCATGGTGTTTGGTGATGGTTGTCTGCATGACATGGGTTGTTGTACGAGTTTGTACTGATATGCAACACGAGAGATAACACCTGTTAGCGTTGCGCAATTATGGGTCCACAGAAAAAATGGATTGTTGTACGAGTTTGTACTGATACGCAACACGAGAGATAATGCCTGTTAGCGTTGCGCAATTATGGACCCACAAAAAATATGTTATTTGTGGTTATGTTGGTTATAAATAGTGATGGTCATAGCACTGCTTACCGTATTCGAAATGGTATCGTGACATTGTTTATTGTGGCTGGGCTGGAGTAACTGTGGGGTGTATATGCCGGCGATCGATAGAATCTAGGATTGTTTTGATTGATGAGACAATCTGTCGGTTCAATTATAGATGGGTGTGGTGTTTGTATTGGGATGAAGTAGTTGTCGGTGAAGTGGGTATGACTGTGTGGTTGTGGTATCTAAATAATTGTGTGTGTGTGCACCGATAGGTATACGTGTTTCATGTGTTTAGGCAACTGTGCATATTATGTAGGAGTGGTTGTGGCTGGATGATAAGGTGTAACAGGGGTGCATGTGGGACACTATTGCATGAGGAGTGCGGTTGTGTATATTGTAGCAATAGGGCATGCTCGATGGGAGTGACATCAAGTTAGTTGAGAGAAGCTTGACAACAGTGAGGAAATGCCGAGAATGGCATGGTGAACTGGGCACGATTTTGGAAGGGTTGTGTAGCGGGTGGTTAAATGCAGTGTCAAAGTTGTTTGAGGAAATAACCGACATGAATCATCAATGACGCCTTCGTGTCATTGTAAAGCTTGGAACATGGAGGTAAAAAGAATGGCCCTAACCGTTCTTTTAGCTAGATTTTGCTCTAGAGACTTCGATGCGGGAAATGCGTAGCATCAGGTAAGTAACCATTTGATTCAACTAGTATTTTTTTATAAAACGTATAAGTTTATGTACCGTTAAAAAGTTGCATTTTTCAGCATTGACTGTTTTAATCATGTTTAGTTACTCTGGCTTGATTTGCTAAACAGAGCTATTAATAGTTTAATTATCATTAAAACCGGACCATCATGTAAATGATATCTTTCTTAGAAATTGTAATGGAACTCGAATTTGAAATGATTAGTGTAAGTGAGATGCCTTGGGATTTGACATTCTCATAAATATTGAAGAGCTTGAAAACTGTCAAATTGGCTGTGAGGATGGTTTAACATCAATTGATGAGTGATTGTGTTTACGATGAACCAAAAGGTCTTTTTGTTTATTCGATTATTGTGCCCTATATCCACGGGAAAAAGTTAGATTTTGGGCCCTGGTCAACAAGACTTGTACGTTGATGCACAATACTGTTGCTCATGATTTGCCTTTGAGTCCACAGAATTATTCATCCCGGATGTAGTAGGGATTTTGGGCCCTAGTCAGTGGAGCCTATACGCTCCTCGCAGCATATCGTCTGAACTAGTTGTCGTGAGTTTGTGCTAATGTTTTTATACTTCAGTTTTGGTTTCATGTACTCTAGTTCATTTCACCCGATGATTACAGACTTCATGATTTTAGATTTCTTAATGTGGCTATAATAAAAAGTGAGCTATTTTCTAGCATGTCATGGTCCACCTAGTTAAATCATCGGTTACTTACTGAGCACGTGGAAGCTCATCCCTTACTTATCATTTCAGGTTGAAAGTAAGGTGATGATGAGGAGCATAGGAAAAGAAAATTTGGCGCGGAGCTACAGAGACTGCCTTGAATGGGTTGCTCATATTTAGATTGTTTGTTTAGTTTTAGTTGTTGAAAAATTAAAGTTATCAAGAGCTTTAGCATAAGTGTTGTATTCAAATAAAAATATGATAACGTAATTAAAGTTTGTAGAAGTTTTAATTTTCGTTGCAGTTTATATTGGTTTTAGCGAGTAAGGCTTGACAGAGCCCTAAATTGGAATCTATTGGGTCTGCGGCCGATCACGTGCCTAACTCATGGGCTCACCGATGGGTTCGGGTCGTGACACTAAGTATTTGAGATAAATACAATATTTATTTCCTAAGTGTTTAAGATAAATAGAGTCTTTATCTCCTAAGTATTTGAAGTAAAACCATTCTCTAATATTATCTCTATATAAAGGCTAGAGATATCCCAAGTGATAATTACAATAAGTCACAAGACAATTCCTCCCTCTATTTCACTCTCTTTAGAGCATCATCAAGCTCTAGGATTTAGTTCGTGGATGAAGAACTCGACTCTAGTAGCAGTTTTTGTACCTGCGAAAAAGATTAAGCGTGTTGGAGGCTCGTAACAACAATGATTCTTCCTCAGAATTTTTAGGTACTTCGTACGATATGTTACCAAACCTACTACGTGTTACGTGGTAGTTGTAATTAATTATTTAACACTGGTATCCGAGCGTGAGTACTTGTTGATTCGCCTTTAACATGCTAGTATAAATATGTGCATGTACCCATCAAGAAAAATTCAAAATTTTTAAGCATGTTATTCTGAAAAATAATTATATGGTTTTTTTTCCCTATGGTTGAGTATGACTCCATAAAATTTCATGATTATTAAATGTATGCTTTGTGAGAAATTATAATTTTATTTTTCAAGAAAACTATGATTTTTTTTTTGAGTTTTGGGGCTCAAATTCGGATCATGATATTCAATTTTTATCATGATCGGTTGATATAGAGTTAATCTATGTCCATAAGCTTTCCAATGATATATGTCACGCATTATTTGGCTTAAAAATGAGAGAGATATGGCCCTCGAAAGTTGGCCTCGTGGCATGGCAGACGCTGAAAAATTAGGGTTTTTAAAGGAAGAAGACGAGCATGCACGCCACGCGCTCAAGCCAAGCCACCACCGACTAAGCCATAGATGCACGCCATGCACCAAGCCAAAAGCCCACGTGCCACGCGCGTTCATGTGCCAACCAAGGCAGCGAATACGCACACGCCATATGCCACACACGCCCCACGGCAGGTTACTTCCACGCGCCCCCCATGCTCGCGCGTGCTTCACACATGCCTACTCGAGAATCCCAGACGCTACCCGAGGCTCACAATGGGGCATGGAGGTGCGTGCAGACTATTTTTTGGCACGTGTTTGTCACCACCGGCGAGTGGAGCTCCACCTTAGCCCACTGATTTTTTCTGTGGTGTGTAAAATACTTTTGTACCCTCTGTGTTTCTCCTGTTTAATTTTTAAATGAATTTTTCTATAGAAATTAGCTTTAAAAATTTATTTTATATACAAATAATTTTTTCTTTAATTCTAGAGGGTATTTTAAGGTTGAATTTAATGTTTGTCATCTTTTAAGAATTTATCTCTCGTTTTTAGGCTACTTGTGAGTATTTTTGTGATACTTTTGTGGTCCTAAAAATACGAATAATGCGCAAGAATTATTTTTTTCACTTCATGGGCAAAGTTAAATATTTTGAAGAGTTATATGACATAGATGAATTATATATTTTTATTTATTACATGCTTACCTTGATTTGCATTATGGTTTAATTATGTTTTTGTTGAGGTGTAGTTGGATTTTTGTAAACCAAGACTTTTTAAACCAATTTTTTAAGGCCTTGTTGCCCATTTCCTAGGAAGAAAAATGCGGCTTATTCATCCATTTAATTGCCCTTTAACTTGTAATTTGAACATGCTAGTTTTAAGTTAAATGAATGGATATTATACTGGCATTCTAAATGAAGTTATGTTTATGTGTTTACTTTTGTTTTAAGAAAGTTCTTTTGAGAATAATGTATTGTGCGGCATCTCCGTTATTTTATTGGAGTAGTTTGTAGTAGGATTCTCAGAGATGATGTATTCTATTATTTCTCTGTATATTTTCAGAAAGTCTTGAACGGGGATGTAATTTCGCACGCACATTATTTAAGCTAGAATTTTCTTAGCATAAGTTACTAGAATACCAATAGGGCTCAATGGAGTCCTTCCACATTTTGTTGTATGGTGCAATTTTTATATTGTTCTAAATTATCATGTGGATGATTTATTACATTGTGGGTTATTTGATGATGAAATTTATGGTAAAAAATTACTCGAAATGTGGTAGGAAAAATAAAGAAACATAAGAGAGAAAAACGTGGTAGGAAAAATGATTTGTCTAAAGTCAAATGCCTCAACTATCAACAGAAAGAACACTTCGCTAGCGATTGCATTGAGACGAAGAAGGTACCTTCTGAATCTCTCTCTCAAAGTTATATGTTTCATCATATGTGATGGTTGCTAATTCCCAACCTATGTGGTTTGCGAATATAGGTGCAACAAAACATGTAGCATGTGATTAAGAGGGGTTTGTAGATTACCATCGAATTTCAGTGGGAAGCAAACATATCTTCATAGGAGACAGTAGCTCCAAGGAGGTACTAGGGGTTGGTTCTTGCCAGCTCAAGTTGCGCACTAGGAACACATTGCTTCTTGAGGATGTGTGCTATGCACCCACTGTTTGACTTAATCTGCTTTTAGTTACTGCTTTATTAGACAATGATTTTTTCTTCAATTTTAGGGTTAATAAGTTGGACATCTTTTTGGATGATGTTTTGTTTGGACATGGTTTTCGTATGGATAGTATTTTTTAATTGGATTTAAGTGATTCTCAGTCCTCTTATTCTTATGTGGTGAATGATAATATTGTGAACGATTCTGCCACCTAGCATGCAAGAGTGGGTCACATAGGCCAAGATAGAATGATTCGTTTGGCTAGATAAGGCCTTTTGGGCCCACTCACAAAACTCAATCTACAAACATGTGAGGCTTGTTTGGACAGTAAAGTATGCATGAAGCCTTTTAAGAAGGCTTGAGAGCAACTCAGCCAGTTGAGTTAGTTCACTCTGACATATGTGGACCTATGAGTGTAAAGACACACCATGGCACCTCTAATTTTCTATGGTTACATGTATTTGATATCTCATCGCTATGAAGCTTTGGATTGTTTCAAATGTTTTGTGGCAGACGTTGAGAATTAGAAAGAGAAAATTCTTCGCACTGACCAGGGACACAAATATTTTTCTGATCACTTTGAGGAGTTTTGTGAGGAAAAAGGGATGCGTAGGAAACCTTTTTTCCTAATACTCCACAACAAAATGGTGTTGCGAAAAGAAGGAATAGAACATTGTTAGATATGGTTATGTAACGCCCCGAAAATCTGGAGCTCCATTGTCTTGAACTCCCGGAACGTTAACTTATTAAATCATCTCAAACCTGTCAAATCCTGTTCACTAACACATACTCCAAATCATTTAATTCAACATCAACTCAGATTTCCCAGAATACTAGATTACAAACTGCTTAGCTTAAATTATTACAACTTAGATCCTTTGCAACTCAAGTTCCTAAGAACGACAGTACCGACCCTAGCAGGGGTCTCATTATACAGTAGTGGTGGGCTCATCGAAATCTCACACAGACTCTAAACTCATTCCCAAGCATTCTACAGCTGATCACCTACATAAGGGAATCAAACGAAGGGTGAGCTTTTGATAGCTTAGTATGGTCGTACAAGGACAACCTAAGGAATTACAAAACGATTCAAAGGAATCCCTTAGACGATATTGTTTTAAAACATTTTGACAGTGATGATCAGTCTGATAAATTACAAAACAATCATAATCAGTCAAAAGTGTATACCAAAAACAACCAAAGATGATCGTAGAGAGACATAGAACAACCACTGACAATCAGCCTAGTTTTGAACAAACATTAACAATTATAACCATGTATTAAGCGATCGTTAAAAGATCATTTTCAAAGTCATCATCTTAAAATACAATGATGATTTTCCCAAAGGGTTTCAAAATGAACATAGATACTTCAAGGGAAAGAGGAGAAGGGGTTTCAGACAATAAAAAATAGCTTGATCATTATATGGGGAAGAGTTTCAACTCAATCCCCTCAATTTAGATATCAAGACATTCATTTGAACATCAATCACAATATAGGGAGGAGTTTTACTCGATTCCCTTCAATCAGATAACCAGACATTCACTTGAACATGATTCTCAAACAATCATTAAGATACAATGTAAGAGATCAGAGATGTTGATCCTGGGCAGAAGCAATACCTTTCAGACAATGCGCAAATGTACACATGCATGATGTACCGGAATCCTAGTCCCACTGGGTACTAGCCTACGTTCCACACAGGATTTAGACCAGCCTTCTAATGCCTCCCCACATAACAGATTCCCAGGATCAACACAGAAACAACAGTCACAGATTTAACAAGAATTTCACTGTTTAACACGCAATAAAATGAGCACCAAGATGAATTCAAATAACCGAAATAATTATGATTTCAATAACAATTAAGCTTACTTACATAATTTGTCACTCAGAATTCCAAAATAACCACAATGAATAGCAAGAACAATCATGAACAATTATCGAATTTAGGCACAACAATTTAGAAGAACAAATACAAATAATTATTGATTTTGCTCATCATGTGATACGGGGTGAGCATCGATAAGATTTCTAAATGATTGTTCTAGGTTCAATACTAGGGTTTGCTTGACAATAACATTCTGATATGAAATGCATATCTCAGTGTTTGATAATAATTATAAGAGAATCAAAAGTATACTTACAAACATCAGTTATCGAAGCTAGGGTTCGAATAAGAATCCTTACCCGGAGTTTAGATAAAAATCCTTACATGGATCCGCAGCTAAATTATCCTAATCAGAAGTCTTTAACTTTAACCCTGAGTATACCGCCATGACCATCAGGCCAACAAGATTTTCAACTGTGTAGACGTGCACGGGGAAGAGTTCAATGTCGTCATTTTGAGATTGATGGAAAAATTCTTATGTGCACTCCAACTGATGAAGATGAGCCCACTTCTGTGGAAGAAGCCTTATCTTCATCTACTAGTAATGAGTGGATGGCTACAATGAAGAATGAGTTGAGCTCAATGGAGAAGAATCAGGTCTGGGAGTTGATTGACCTTCCGCCAAGGTGCAAGACTGTTAAAAACATGTGGGTTTTAAAATTCAACCGCAAGGCAGATGGGTCAATTGATAAGTATAAGGCATGTTTTATGGCAAAATGCTATACCCAACGACAGGGTATGGACTATAAAGTCACATTCTTTCCTGTGGTGAGATTTGTTTTAATTTGCCTGATCCTAGCTATGGTCGCCCAATGGGATTTAAAACTTTTTCATATGGATGTTAAGACTGTGTTTCTCAATAGAAAACTAGACGAAGAGATCTATATGGCTCAACCTGAGGGTTTTGAAATCAAGAGACATGAGCACAAAGTTTGCCGCCTCAAACGTTCTATATATGGTCTCAAGCAGTCCTCTAGGCAGTGGTACTTTAGATTTCATTATGTCATTATCTTTATAGGTTTTGAAATGATTAAACAAGACCATTACTTTTACATAAAATGATCCAAAAAAAGAATTCTGATTCTTTCTTTGTATGTGGATGACATTTTTTTAGCTAGGAATGACATGAGTTTTATTGTCGCCATTAAGTAGTGCTTATCCTCAACTTTTAAGATGAAGGACATGCGAGAAGCTAATTATGTGCTAGGGGTTAAAATCATACGTGATCATTCAAAGAGACTTCTTGATTTGTCTCAAGAGAGATACATTAAGAAAGTCATTGAGCGATGTATGACTCAAAACCCATAGACACTCCAATGAACAAGGCGTGTACTTTAAACACAGACTAATGCCCAAAGAATGATGATGAAAATAATTGGATGTCCAAAGTGCCTTACGCGACTACAGTAGGGAGTCTGATTTACTCTATGTTGTGTACGCGTCTAGAAATTTGCTATGCAGTGGGAATGATGAGTCATTATCAGAGTAATCCTAGACCCGCTTATTGGAATGCAGTGAAATGGATTCTTCGATACCTACATGGAATTGCTGATCTCGTCCTGTGTTATCATGGTGGAGACTTGAATCTAAGAGGATACAATAATGCTGATTGGGTGTTGATAGAGATGAGCGTACATCCGCTCTAGGTGGAGCTATCTCTTGGTGCAGCAAGAAACAGTCTTGCATCACCCTATCCACGATGAAGTCAGAGTATATTGGTTGTTCAGCAACAGTCTAGGAAGTTGTTTGGTTGAGGTTATTTTTATAGGTTATGGGGGTTACAGGTCATGCAGATGAGACTGTCACCATTTACTATGACAATACAGCTGCCCTAGATTTTGTAAAGGACTCCAAATATCATGGGAAGGCCAAACGCATAGGCCTTCGTTATCACTCTATTAGAACTTTAGTTGCACAAGGAAAAGTGACCATGAAACATATACCTACTGGCAGAATGGTGGCTGATCCTTTGACCAAGCCTATTGCTAAAGATGTTTTCCTTTCTCACATTAGGAGTATAGGACTATGTAGGGTTTGATATGTTTCTTATGGCATCTCATGTACTTGACATTATTTATTATATTTTTCATTCCTTGATTTGAGTTTACTTTGGAATAAATGGATAATCTTTGTGATTACATATACATCTTTATTGAAAGTGTCACCGGGCTTGAATTGACCCACTCACACGGATAATTCACCTTGGCGCTAACTTAGCGAGCAAGATGAGACATAATTATCTTAGTTGCCGAGAGGGCGAATAAGATGATACATCTAGTGATGCAAACATATCGCCTTAGTTAGAGCTAAGATGAGACATATAAAGGTAGGTCGATCGTAGAGTATCTCCACAGCTCTATGTAGCCTGTTTACAGTTGAAAGCAAGATTTCAGGTAGGCACCATGAGAGTGACCGGGCTAAAAAACTCAGGTTAGGTGCTTGTACGGCGACTAGACTCAAATTCGTATGAAGTATTTTATTATATATTTATGTGAAACGCCCTTGCAGGTTACGCCATAATACACAAATCATACTATATGTGCTTAATGTAGACCGACAGTGGTGAGTGATGAATGAATCCCTACTTCATCACTGTGTGAGCCATTTATATCAAAATATTTTTGATCCTATATATAGTACCCTTTTCACCTTAGACTATGTCATGAAGAGGATACTTAATGTCACTACTTTAGCATGTACCAATATTATAACATGTAATGTGATTCATAGACCGGACAACTTTGCCGATTTTTGTTTCGATATGAGGCATGAATGCATAAAATATGAGAGGTTTAACACTGCTTATTATGAGGGATTTGAGAGTTTTAATCTGGTGTAGTTGAACTATCTAGGGTGCATATAAGATTTTTTGGAGTGATATATTGTGTGAGTTTGGTGATAACTTAATACAATACTCCTTAATATTGGACATCTTTTCTCGTAGGTCGCACGTTCCATTGCTTGTATGAGGAGATGAGTGAACAAGAAATAAGAAGGGACTGCAAGATTTGTTTGCCTTGTGTCAGCAAGTGGGAGCTGTTAATAAATTGGGTCAGTGGACCTATTATTTCCCCATTAACAGATAATGTGTATTTGTTAGTCAGGATTATTACATTTAATAAGAGGATATTTATCTTCTAAGTGTTTGAGATAAATATAGTCTTTGTCTCCTCAGTGTTTGAGATAAATACAATATTTATCTCCTGAGTGTTTGAGATAAATACAGTCTTTATCTCCTAAGTGTTTGAGGTGAAACCATTCTCTAATATTATCTCTATATAAAGGTTAGAGATATCCCAAGTGATAATTACAATAAGTCATAAGACAATCTCTCCCTTTGTTACACTCTCCCTAGAGCATCATCAAGCTCTAGCATTTGTTTCATGGACGAAGAACTCGACTCTAGTAGTCGTTTTCGTACCTGCGAAAAAGATCAAGCATGTTAGAGACTTGTAACAATAAGGATCCTTCATCAGATTTTTTAGGTACTTTGTACGGTATGTTTCCAAACCCACTACGTGTTACGTGATAGGCGCAATTAATTGTTTTAACAAAACTTTTCATGCTAATGGCTCGTCTCATGCTCTTTGCTAGAAGAATTTCTTTATCCAAAGAGAGAGACTCCAAACACATGATGTTCTAGCTTCTACCGGTTATACTCAACCAACAGTGGTGATGGGTGATAGCTTTACATTGAGTATCTTTAACAAAGAATAATGGGATGTCCTTCCATAGTAACAACATCAAAATCTAAGATAAAAGCCATAGCATAAGTTTTATAATAGGTGGACGAACACGAACACTATGCACCCCAACTAAGACAGGGCTCATGAGACCTTTTAGAGGATAAGCACACCCGAAATCATTTTGACCAGCAGTGCACCTAGCTTTTCGCGCAAAACATGTGAATTTATAGTGTCCCTTGAAACGAGCCATGCATTCTTCTATGGGATTCGTAGGAACTTTCTGATAATCCTGCACCCACAAACTATTATTTGGGCATGGATGACTTTTGATCCAGGTAAGTTATGTCCTCTAAAAAACTTGATCCTTATTATCACGATTCTCGTAATTTAATTAAATTCAATAAAATTTTGGTAAGAGTTTGTAACTCTGATTTTTTGGTTGTCAGAAATTCTCCTTTCCTTGAAGAAGAAGAAGAAGCGAATTAAAAGATAATAACTTAGTATCACGGTAAGTTTCCTAATACATTCACTAGTTCTTAGGGCACACGCGATCCTTGTGCAACTTAAAACATTAAAGTCTTACAAAATATTTGGAGAAAGAAAAGTAAAGAACGTAAAAGCATGATGATATTTGTGGTCTCAAGAAAAAAAAATAACAAGAGAAACTTTCCTAAAAAAAAGTAAAAAAAAAAGGAGACATTAACCACTTCATGAGATCAATAGGGCTCTGCAATTACTGTTGGACGAGAGAGAGAGAGAGAGAGAGAGAGAGAGAGAGAGAGAGAGAGTCTTTAAGGAAGTCATGAAATTTTTTGTGAGAAGTTGAATAGATGGTGGGAGGGAAATATGGAAACATCAGTTAAGCGAGTCACTATACATGGATAGAGACAGAAGAAACATAGAGGTGGGTAGGCTAGGAAGTAGGAAAATTTTAGATTTTAATTAAGTTTGCAAATTACTTAAAGGGATATTTTTAAGTCTTTTTTAACGATAAAGGTGAATGAATTAAATATATGAATAGAACGGTATAATAGGAAGTTCATAAGATTTTTTTATTATTTGAGTGCTCCGATCTCCTAATAACAACATTAATTTTCGAGCCCAAAAATGGATGACATATCGGAAAACAGAAGGAAAAAGCTATGATGCTCACAATAAGGTTAAGGCCTAAGCCAATTCACTGCTGAGAATTGATCTACGCATGAAAAACAACCTCATGCAGAACCAGATCTGAACTACAATCAATTTGACACACCAAAACTAGTGGAACTTCAAAGAAAGTAACATTGTCGGCCAATATTACCAATAAGCTGAACAGGCTGATGGAAGGCATTCAATTTGTTGAAAAATATAGGCTTTGATTTGTATTTCTACAACAAAATATTAGTAATACCAAGAGATTAAACGTAACAAAATAATTGAAAGCAATTCTATATGAACGCTTGATAAAATTATGTAATCAAAAGCAGTAAAAGGATATAAAATAGCTCGTCCGTGAGAGTCGTGACAGAGTCACTGTCCTAAAGACGTTATCGCCTCCCTACGTGCAGGTGTTGACGGCAGATAAAGTCTCCAAGATAAAACCCATTGACGCAGCTATGTCTCCTCCATGTGCACGTCCACAGGAAGACGGTATGAACAAGTCCACGATCACGTTGCCCAAGTATAAAATATGAAAATAGCTAAAGAAGAAAAATATTGTGATCGTAAAGAAGAAAACACTAAGTGTGGAAGCATAGTTGCTTCTAGTCTTCTATGTCACACCCCATGGCCTTATATACTTGGCCAACCATAATCCATTTATTGGCTACATAAGTAAGATTAAAAGTCTTTGTAACTCATGGAATAATCATAACCATTCTCAATAATGCCAAATAATAAAGTATATTATATACACCACAAACACATTTGAGTTAATAATATTCATTATTGCATTTGTAACTCATTTCATAATTTACATATAAGTAAATACATATAGCCATAAATTTCAATATAATAACAATGCTATAATGTACATTTTATTTTATTAAAATATTCCAACAATCCCCCACTATTTTGATAAAATAAAATGATGATTTAAAATACTTAAAAAGCCACTAATGAAATGTATATAAAGCTCACCATTCCAACAAAATTTAAAGCATTTAAAACCTTCTCAATGAAAATCATGATACATTCATAAAACTCCTTTATTATTATATGACTATTTTTTTTTCTTTCGCAAAATAAAGCCATGGTTATTGAACATTATAAACTCATAAAGTAACAAAAATAGAAAATACATAAATAAGATGGGCAACTTGTATTGTGTAATGGACTACGCCTTGAATTAGGTCCCTTGGCCAAACTTCAGTTGTCACACACACAATACTGATATGGGACTTAGTTTGCGGGTTAGCGCTTTTAATGGCCATGCGCTCTTATCTCGATTCTCATGAAAGTCTTTAGGGAATGGCCCATGGTTCCCACAGTCGCGGCCTCACGACCACTCTCACTTAGGTGAGTCCTCCAAGGGTACGTGTGACATGTACCTCACGAAAATATTCCCTTCGGGCTCATTCAGGGAAAAACCCTTCCTGGACGTCACACTAAGTAGCACAAGCACCGTACGGATGGGGAGGAGACACTCTCCTATTAACAAAAGGGTGCTACTTTTATCACGAGTCACGCTTTACGGGTTGTTTCTACCCATTGAACCTTCTTCATGGGATCTCCAATCACAAAGGATGGGTTACTCCCGCTGGTGACTCCCTATGGGCTCACCCCATCCGCCTCAGGTGAAAAAGGATCTAGCCACTGTGCTAGTCCCGAGGCAAGTTGCGCAACTTTTATAAAGCCTCCACAACTTATTTTCTCTTCATCGATGAAGTATCACAAGTTTGCAAAATTTTAAGGGCCCAATAGTGCACATGAAAGCAACATTATGAATCGCATCAGGTAAATCACATTTCAGTGGTAACATCCACTTCGCTTAGCATCAAATATGATACTAGCTAGTCAGTAGTCTCACTATTAGGAATCAAACCTTTGATCAGTAGTCTACTACTAGGAACTAGTCTTCAACACAATGTGACCAGTAGTCTTTCACCTACTAGGAGCCACATTTTCCTCAACATGCGTCATTCTTCGCATAACATAATCTCACATCAATAGCAACTTCACAAAAATCCTCTGATAAGTTCCAAGAATTTTCAATTCTCAAGCTTTGCAAAAGTTAGATAAAATCCATGTGCAAATATAGTTTCGAATTTGCAATCATATGATAAATAATTGGGTATCCAAGATTTAAAGTACCAAAAAAAATCAATGCACCTCGTATTCAAAAAATCAAAACTTAGATACCATTTGAAATAGATACCACAACAATAAATATCAAAATAGTTAAGATAATCAGAAGTCAACGACTTCGGTTATTATGATTTAACATCTTTACCAAAGTATAATTTCAATTACTAAACTTTCATTACTTTGCAAATTTTGTTTTGTTTTGTTTTTTTTTCTCCTTCCACATTTTAAGCTCAACTATGCAGAAGAGCTATACAAGCCCAGAGATCCAAACTAGCAAAGCCCAAGTGCAAGAAACAGAGATAGATGCATGAGATATTACATAATCTCACTATGGATACATGCACGCGACATGCTAAAATAGACTTAAAATTAAGAACATATTATATATAGATGTTCTTTATGTCGCTAATCTTCTTTGTATATACATGACTCAAGAAATCATAATTATCTTCAAATCATGCACCCCCACATTTCGCAGCCATGTATTTATCAAAGAATTTAACATCAAAATAAGGATTTTCATAATTTTATCAAAACAATTTATTTCATAGACACATTCAGCAAAATAAAATCAGCTTCAAGTTACTTGTTTTACAAAAGCCGATAATTCCATGAAAATTTTCCCTTCTTGAAAGAGAACTCCATAAACTGATTTTAGGTGGTTCACCAAGCTATAACTCTATGTATAGAATCTCAAAAATACCTTTTCCTTTTTCATACCAAAGGCATGTGACAAAAATTAAAGTGGAATAAGTGTAGGTATTTTTTAAGATACAACTACTTATAGACAAACATAATAATCTACAACTAAAGGCATCAACATTATTGTCACTAATATTTAAATTTTGAATCCAATTCAAACAAAAAAAAAACAAATATCTAGCAAAAGTTCATTTTATTGTTTTTCTTTGCTTTTCTCTATTTGATATCTACAAAACAGAGTATTAGATGAAAGTGCTAGCTCAAGAAAACATCCACTGCAAGTAAGAGACGTACGCTTATCATAGTAAGAAAATGTTTACCTCTTCATCCAAAAACTAATGCTTTTTATTTTCTTTCCTAGTTTTCAAAGGCTGAAATGGTTGTAACCCAATATTTTTCTCCCAAAAGAACACGCATAAATAATTGAACTAAAACGTAATCCACAATTCCTAGGCTTACAGAATCTAAATATAAAAGAATCTCACATCCTATAAAAGCATTCCAATTTGTTAAAGATTTAAAAAATTCCTTATTAAATCGTACTGTTATAATTTAGTTGTAACACCAAATATTACTTAAGTTACCCATGTTGTATATTTGATGAAAAGATGTAATTAAAAATATTTAGGAAATTAATGTAAGTATGCAAAAACACAATCATTCTTCTCAAATTAAACCCAAATATAAATTCTTCCTTAAACAAGTTTATATAAATATATCAAAGTAGATTTATTGGATATTCATGTATAACCACTTTTGCACAACATCTAATAATGCATCGAAAGCTACCATGATCATAGGCTTACATGAAGCCAACTCAAAGGCTTGGCAAGTATTTTCCTTTTTTCCTTCTTCTTCTCTTTTTCTCTACGATAAAATTCTCCAAATATATGGTATAAGAACTCGTGTTGTATGTTTATTGGAAGTAACCTCAAAGCTTGTGGGTCAACTAGTCAAGATGCATATTTGTAGCATACCATCTGGCTTGAGAAAAGTAATCTTGTCATGCATGTAAATTACATAATATTCTTAAGTCAATAAATTGTCAACCATGTAACTTACAAGCATCCATTATGTACACTAATGAATATGTAACTAACTGTTTGTAACTTTCAATAATTTTTTCAATGGACATCAATTTAATTAAAAAGTCTTTTGAAATTATGGTGCCTCTACTTCTTCCAAGATTCATTGCTTACATAGCTATATGTACTAAAATTGTTAAGAAACTTACCTCGATACAAAATATCTGAAAAGTCATACCAATTTTGTCGCCATTTGGATTTTCATGCCTGTTACACCACATACCAATGTGCGAAACAAAACCACTGGTTTTGAAGTCTTGTACTCCACCATGATACTTGCAACAAAATCTTTTTGGAACTAACTATTAGAGACCATTTTAAATTCATCTACCGGAATAGAACCCATTTGACCAGTGTCCACTTGCTAATAAGCAGATTCAATCACCACCTTCTGTCTTCCTAATTTTCCCAAATATACATGGGATGCAACACATGCTCGTTTAACATAGACATGCAATGTCAAAACCAACATTGAATGTTCCAAGCAACTAATTTAACAGCACTGAAGTTGGTTGATAATTAAAGCCGTGATAAATCACATTTCTTTCAGTACTACTGCTACTGCTCCTAAAAAAAATGCCTTGGTACTTAGTGTTCCAAACAAACCTGGTGGTAATTCTTTATTTGTGCTTTGGTGCCCATGGCTACCTGAGACCTTGTTGACTTCAAGCTTCTGATCCTCCTCTCTCCGTTCCATTTAACTTTCTCTAGAGAGATCAACAAAAGACAATTTTTTTTCAGAAAAAAATTAAAACTATATACAAATCAAAACCATAACGTCTTTAGAATGTTGGAAAATATAGGCTTTGATTTGTATTTCTACAACAAAATATTAGTAATACCAAGAGATTAAACGTAGCAAAATAATTGAAAGCAATTCTATATGAACGCTTGATAAAATTATGTAATCAAAAGCAGTAAAAGGATATAAAATAGCCCGTCCGTGAGAGTCGTGACAGAGTCACTGTCCTAAAGATGTTATCGCTTTCCTACGTGCAGGTGTTGACGGCAGATAAAGTCTCCAAGATAAAACTCATTGACGCAGCTATGTCTCCTCCATGTGCACGTCCACAGGAAGACGGTATGAACAAGTCCACGATCACGTTGCCCAAGTATAAAATATGAAAATAGCTAAAGAAGAAAAATATTGTGATCGTAAAGAAGAAAACACTAAGTGTGGAAGCATAGTTGCTTCTAGTCTTCTATGTCACACTCCATGGCCTTATATACTTGGCCAACCATAATCCATTTATTGACTACATAATTAAGATTAAAAGTCTTTGTAACTCATGGAATAATCATAACCATTCTCAATAATGCCAAATAATAAAGTATATTATATACACCATAAACACATTTGAGTTAATAATATTCATTATTGCATTTGTAACTCATTTCATAATTTACATATAAGTAAATACATATAGCCATAAATTGCAATATAATAACAATGCTATAATGTACATTTTATTTTATTAAAATATTCCAACACAATTGACCTGAAGCAACCAAAAAAATTTGGGGGAAGCAGTCTGATTGTAGTCTGAACAAGGTTTTGTAGTAACATATAAGACCATACCTTGATAGGTCAAACCAGATAAGCTAGCCAATTAATCCCACGCTATGACTCGCCACTGCTCGACCACACACGATGTCGTGCTGTTGTTCTAAGGTGAATGCAAGGCAAGATCCACTTCTAAGACAAGGCCAAGTCCCCCTTAGCATCGCTGAATGTATCTAAGATCTGAAAGAGAAAGATGGGTCTGGAGGAAAGTTTGATCAAGTCAAAACTAATCCAAAGTTATCAAAGGAAGAAAATACAAACAGATCTAAGAAGCATGCATAAAAAAAAGAAAGAAAATATCCACATACGAGTTCTTAGAATCTCGCTGGAAGATTACTCTCGATAGTATTACTTAGCTAAAGAGTGGACTAAATGAAATTGAGTACTCAAAATGAAATTCCATAAGAATCATTGAAATTGTACACATATTTTGTGGTGGTGGCTTGTTACTTTTTGCCTTTATATCACAAAAAGAAAAGAAAAGAAAAATAGCATCTTCATTTAAAAAAGGCATATTTAGTAATCCCTAAGCAAAAAGACCTCTTCTCTCTCCTCTCTCATCTCTCTCTTGAACACATAAATTTTAACGATGCCCTTCACCACTGCCCTGCTAGGCCTAAGTGTGGCTGGAGCGGCTGCTGGTCTCAGGGCTAGCACTACAAGGAAAACAGTTTTTAGTGACGGCTTTTTAGCAACGGACCAATTTCCATCGCTGAAAAGCGCTTTTATCAACGGATTTACAGTCGATAAAAGTCCGTTGCTAAATATTTTTACTGACGGAATTTTTCGTCGGTAACTATCTTCAGCGACGAACTTTTACCGACGGATTTTTACCACAGTAAATCCGTCGCTAATTTGAATTTGAAAATTTCTTCATTTTTTGAAAAACTTTTTTTTTTAAAAATAATTTTTAAATTACTTTTAGAACTTTTAGAGACGGATTTATTCCGTCGGTAAAGTTACTTAAATACACACAAACACTAGTTGCATTCTTTTCTTTCGGCCGCTGTACAACCTTCTCTTCCTATTTTCTCTCTGCCTCTCTCTCTCTCTATAGGACCCCTTGCCTCACCCCCATGCCACCACAGCATCGCCAACGTCAGCAGCTAGGCATGCCGCACCGGCGTAATAGCCGTGCAAGCCCGGCTGCTACAGCCCCATGTGCCTCTGCCCCGCCGATCTCCACTGTCACCGGCCACCAGGGGTGGAGCCACGCTTGACCCACTCACCGGTCACGGATGACGGTCGAAGGCCCTCACCAAGTCCAACTCGGGCCAGATCTAGCCTAGATCTACGAGCCGGACAAAGTAGCGAACCTGATGGAGTGATGCTCACAGTCACAGTCACTTTCGGCGCCTCAGTCACCGGTCACGGCCATCACGGAGCCTCAGTTATCGGTCACGAATGGCGGTCGGCCGCCCTCACCAACACCGGCCAGATCTAGCCTAGATCTACGATTCCTCTCTCTTTTTGTAACTTAGATTTTATCCTTGCAATAAAGGTAAGGTTCGAGTTGATGCCTAAGATATCGTGGATTCAAATCAAGTTGATGCCTCCATCTTACACTGATTCATATCTTCAAGTATTATACGTGACTTCTACTATTTTATCTACTTCCAATACCTAGCATTTCTACTGTGGATTATTTTTTTGTTCACTGAAAAAGCTAAGATATATGAGTTTTTTGTGTATGTTTTTTTTTTTTGTGTATTATCGAAAGTGCAGTCGGTAATATTGTAGCTGTAAGTGTATTTCTGTGTATTGTGTAAGCGTGCGGGTTGCATAGATTATATACGTAGGTAGCTGTGTGAATCTGTGTCTAAGTGTGCGTGTGTTTGAGAGTGTGGTGCGTGTGTTTGGTGTGTATGTGTGACTGTGTGTTGTGTGAGAAGGTGTAAATGGGGGAGATAATGGTACTGCCTGACATCATGGTCTCGTGAGTGCTTGGGTAGTGTATTTGTGTGGTGTATATGTTTTATAGTATGTGTGTGTGTGTGTTGTGGTTGCAGAATGTAACAAAGTGCAAGGAAAAGGAAAGCTCTGAGGTGTTGGTGTTCATTTGTTTTACTTGGAATTTGGTAAAGATGAATCCTAGTTTAAATAATTAAATTATTGTTGGAGTAGTTGATAAGAAGTAATTGTCTAAAACAGATTTGGCATTTTAAAAATTAATAAAAATAGAAAAAACAGCCTTTTGGGTTTTAGCGACGGAATTCCGTCGCTAAAAGTTATTCTACAAAATGGTAAATATTTTTATAGACAGGCTTTTAGCAATGAAATTGTGTCGTTAAAAATCTGTTGGTCAATGATTTAGAGAGACTTTTAGCGACGGAATTAATGTCGCTAAATACTTTTGCGACGGACTTTTAGCAACGAAAATTCAGTCGCTAAAATATTTTTATTCAAAAATTAGAAAAATATATAAAATACTTATAGCGACGGAATTTTCCGTCGCTAAAAGTAATTATATCCCTCGCTAAAAGTATAAATTTTGCCGATAGATCACCAAAATCTGTCGCTAATCTTTTAGTAACGGGATTTTTAACAACGGACTTTTAGCGACGGACAGTCCGTCGCTAAAAGTCTTTATCAAGGGATTACCCACTTTTAGCGACGGAATTGTCCGTCGCTAAAAGTGGATTTTCTTGTAGTGTAGGTAAATTTGTAGATTTAGGGTAACGAATGTAACAAATCTACCTAGGTTGGTCTCTACCGGCCTACGTAAACTCATAGTTTCCCCTAGGGGTTCGTAGAGATCAGCTTAGATTATTATGCTCAAGCTTCCATGAACATAATCCAAAAGAAATTAACTAAAATAAACAGGGATGGATCATGAAAATGGAGAGAGATATCAAAGAGAAAAAGGATTTTTTATATATACAAATTCTTCCTTTCTAGGGTTTCATAACGTTTTTCCTCTTATAGGAGATTACAACCGAATTGCACATTTCTTGGAATTTTTTTTAAATAAAACAAAATAATTTTTTTTGTACACAACTAAAATTTTAGTTAATACTATGACCAGAAAAAGATCTCTTGGGATCAAAGGAAATCTCCCTTTGCTTTTTAATCTCCCAGTTGCCACATTTGTAATCTTCTTCGGGTTTAGAGCATTTATGATGGACACGTGCCTAGCATTAACTACCTTGTTTAGTGTATCTAGTATGAGATAGGGTTTAGCAAGAGTTGGCCTTCTGGGTTGAGGGGTGGCAGATGGGTTGAAGCAACCACTTGTTTTCCTAAAGCTGCCTTTAATAAGGACACATGGGGCACATGGTAAATTCGGTCTATTCAAGCTTGTAAGCTACATTGCCCACCTTAGCCCTTACAGGATAGGGTCCGTAGTACTTTTTGGTATAGGTTTAAGTTATTTCTAAGGGCCAGGCTACTCTGTTTGTAAGGTCGCAGCTTCACGAACACCATGTCTCCCACTGTAAATGTCATCTTAGACTTATAGTTGTCAGCATTGAGCTTCATCCTTGCTTGTGCTTTGGTGAGGTTATCCATTGAGAGGCCAAGTAATCTCGCTATTTCCTTTATATTGGCATCTGCAGATGCAACATGTGTAGTTTCATAGCCTCCAAGATTTAGAAGCCTAGGAGCACAGCCATAAAGAGCTCGGAATGGAGTTATATGGATTGAACCGCGTTAACTAGTTTTGTACTAATATTCAGCTACGTTGAGCCACTTACTCCAAGTTTTGGGCCTGTCCAACACAAAAACACCTCAGATAAGTCTCAAGGTGCTGCTTAACTTTCTAAGTTTGGTCATCATTCTGGGGGTGATAAGATGTGCTCATGTGCGGCTTGGTGCCCATCAAAAAGAGAAGAGTTTTTGCAAATGTTGACTAAGAAAAACACTCCCTTTATCACCGATAATGTTGTCAGAAGTACCATGGAGTTTGATTATGTTGTGAAAGTAGGTATGTGCCATATCCTGGGCAGTGTGAGGGTGGCTTGGTGATGAAATGAAAAAATTTGGTGAGTCTGTGTAATATCCCGAACTTTGGAAGATGTTTAAAATAGTCATTCGTGACCTGAAAAATTAATGAGCCCTAATTTTGAGCAATGTCCGGGTATTATTACAGTATGGGAGCCTAAAATAATTTTGGGGCAAAAATGTAAATTTTAATTTTTGGGGGCTTACGTAATTTTGGAAAACTTTGGGGGCATTTGTGTAATTTCATAAAAAGAAATTTAGAAGCCATGTTTTTTTTAGTGTTGCCACCACCTACTAGCCTTCATGACTAAGCTAGATTAATTAATTTAATATTAGATGGATAAGTGAGGATTTCAGATGAAAGAAAGAAGAAGAAAAAGAAAATAAATAACAAGAGAAAACAACAGAGGAAAGAAAAAAAACAGAGAAGTGAAGAACAGGGGTTCGAGCAGGAATCAAGGAGAAAAACAAGGAAATTGGGAGGATTTGAGAGGGTTCTCCAAGTAATTCTCTCTTTTGTTAGTGTAATCCTACCTTGAATTAGTGTTTGTGTGCATATGGTTTTGTTACAGTTAGGTAGAGTATGGTTACAGTGTGATCAGTGTGTTCTTCAAGGGAGAGTGTGATTTTCAGTGAGCCGCGGGTCTTTAAGTGTAAGAACATGAGTGTTTAAAGGTTAATGGTGGAGGTTGGAGCTCGGCAGAGAGGGGAAGAGCAAGTGCACAGTGTGTGTGTTCTGTATAACTGTGTGAAGTGTGTGTGTTTGGTGAGAATATGTATGTATAATGAGTGAAGGTGGAGTTAATGAGGGTTTAAGAATGAAGCGGGTAACATTGGTGCACCTCTGAGTGTGGCCGAAAGGGCGTGGGTGTGTTCTAGCGTGAAATAGTGTGTGTCGCGTAACAGGGTATGTAGAGTGTGATTCTGGGGTGGGTATGTGTGTATAATTGATGTTAAAACATGTTTAATGTGTGTTAAAAGTTAATGGTTAAGGTGTTAATGGGTGGAGGTGCAGTGTAATGTGACTTTGTGGGTGATGGATGAATATAGCAGGAAGTGTGTTTCGGCTGAAAACTGAGGACGAAGATAGTTTGTGCAGCTGAGGTGTTTCTGTGTGTGCTAGAATCCAAATAGTAACTGTAATTGTCACTAAAGGTAGAAAATAAGTAAATTAATTTTTAATCTGAATTTTTATAAATAGTTAGGGCAAAAATTAAACAAAGTCTAAAACTATAACCCCCAATATTTTTATGAGACGTCCACTCTATAATTTTTTTGGAAATTTTTGGTGTCCATGAAGGATGTTAAATTGGGGTATCAATTAAACAAAATTAGCAAATTATTTAACCTAGTAAACCAAGTTATTTTAATTTAAAAATTTTATAAAAATCCCATTTTATTGATATGATTAATTTTTTTAAATTACGTGCCACTTTGAGGAAGATATGTATTTTTTTCAAAACTGGCCTTTTAGTGCTTGGTTAGGACACTGGTTCGAAATTTTTGGACAAAAAATTTTTTAAAATACTTTTTAGGTTAAAAATGATATCAGGATACTTAAAATATTGTTTTAAGATGTTTTTTTGAGATGTTTTTGGTGCCAAAAACCCCCATGGACATTTTGGTAATTTGCCACTTCGAAGGGGGTATTTTGGTAATTTTACCCATAAAAGGTATTTTTGAGTAAATTTACATATGCTACGGATATTTTAGTGATTTTACTTACCGAAAGATCATTTTGATGATTTAAGTGTAACGTGGGTATTTTGGTAATTTTACACGTAAAATGTATTTTTGTGTAAATTGACATACAATAAGGTTATTTGGGTGATTCTACTAGCCGGAAGGTCGTTTGGGTAATTTAAGTCCGAGAGGGGCATTTTGATAATTTTACATATGCGGTAAGGGAGGTTCATTTTGAGAGCATATATGAATCCGTATTAAGTTATAATATTGTATTGTCGGCTATATCCTGACGATTTAATTATTCCATTTAGGTTAAAGCTAAAGACTTTTCGATTAGGATAATTTAGCTGCAGATCCAAGTTAGGTATTCTATCTGAACCCTGGGTAAGGATTTTCGTTTGAACCCTTGTTTTGATAACTCGTACTCCTAAGTACTCATTTGATCTACTTGTGGCTAAGGCCAAACTTTGAATTGTGTACTAATATCAACATATTATTGTCCAAAAAAATCCCAATGTTTAACCTGAATATATTATTTAGAAATCTTGTGATGCTCGCCCGTATTGCATGCTGAGAAAATTTAATAATTGTTTGTATCCGTTGTCTTGATTTGCTATGCTTAAATTCGATAATTATTCACAATCATTTTTGCTATTTATTTGTGATTTTCTTCTGAAATTCCGAATGATGGCTTACATCAGTATGTTTATTGTGATTGGAACCCGAATTGATTTCGATGATTGAGCTTATGTTAAAGCTCATTGATATTGTTGATTTTTCTGTGTTGACCTAGTTTTCATTTTGTGGGATGGCGTAATAAGGCTGGTTTGAATCCTGAAATGCAAGCTAGTACCCAAGTGGACTAGTAATTATTTCGGTATAGTGCAGCATGCATATGTACCAACTTTGCCTGAGTGGCATTGTAACTGCCCAGGATCAACGTTGATTTTTTATTTTGTTCGCACCATATGTACCAAGATTTATGCTTGGGTTGAAATCTCTTGAGAAATTCAGTATATTTTGGAAGGAACTGTATCAGATAATCTACGTACCTTTTGAAATTCTTTGGAAAACCATCATCATATTTTGAAATGATGGCTTTATTATTAATCATTTTGGAACCCATTGTGATGTTATTTATCTATTTTGGTATTTATTTATGATGAATTTCGATCATTTGGAAATCATTGAGCTGTTCAGTTCGTTGAAGTATTCAGAAATCATTGTCGGTTGGATTCTTTGGAATCGTTTTGTAATCCTGCTCATAGTTCTTTGTAACATCCCAAAAATTTGGAGCTCCACCGCCCCGAAATCCTAGGTCGTTAACCTACCGGATCACATCAAACCTGTCAAATATGTTCACCAACACCTACTTTAAGGCATCTGATCCAAATTCCTTAAAATACAAGATTTCCATAACAGTTCAAACTTAACTATTAAGACCTAGGTTCTCAATAACCTGATAAAATGAATCGACAATACAGACCCGCACAAGGGTCACACTGCACTATAGTGGCGGGCTTACCGGAACCTCACACAGACTCTAACCCATTCCCGAACTTGCTACAGCTTATCATCACCTGCAGAAGGGAGTCAAGCGAAGGGTGAGCTTTTGAGAGCTCAGTAAGGTCGTTCAAGGACCAACAAAAGAATTACAAGACGATTCCAAGAATCCAACTGATGGAGATTTCCAGAATAATTCAAACGGTCACAACTCAATGATTTCCAAATAGGATCAAAATTCATCATAAATAAGATACCAAAATAAACCAGAACAACATGACAGATTCCAAAACAATCAATAACAGATCATTTCTAGAGTCACCATTTCCAGAATATAATGAAAATTTTCCAAAGGATTTCAACAAAAGCATAGATCATTTCAGATAATTCTTTCCAGACATTTTTGTAACCGTCACAGCAGTATACATAGCAGATATTTCTGTAATAGTTTCGGCAATACAAAGAGCAGATAAAATCAAAAATCAATGTTGATCCTGGGAAATATCAATGTCATTCCGGCAAGCTAACATAATGTACAAATGCATGATGTACCAGAATAATTACTAGTCCACTTGGGTGGGTACTAGCCAGCATTCCATGCAGGATTCAGACCAGCCTTATAACGCCCGCCTCAGAATCGAACAGATTTTCAGGTCAACACAGAAAAATCAACAATAACGATGAGCTTTAACATAAGCTCAAATCTCCGAAATCAATTCGGATTTGAATAACAATAATCATTCTGGCATAAGTCAGCATTCAGAAGAAATCAGAATATTCAGAAGAAAAATCACAAATAAAAGCAAAAATAATTGCGAATAATTATCGATTTTAAGCACAACAATTCAGAAGAACAGATACAAACAATTATCAAATTTGCTTGGCATGCAATACATGCTAGCATCACAAGATTTCCAAATAAGCGATTCAGGTTCAGTATTAGGGTTTTCTGGGCAATAACATGCTGATATCAGTACATAATTCAGAGTTCGACATTAGCCATAAATAGATCAAATGAGTACTTACGAGTGTGAGTTATCAGAATAAGGGCTTGGACAAAAGTCCTTACCCAGGGTTCAGATAGAATCCCTTACCTGGATCCGCAGCCAAATTATCTAACCGAAAGTCCTTAATTTTAACCTAGATGAGATGATCAAATCATCAGATAATATTCTACAGAATAATATTATAACTTAATACAGACTCACACATGATCCTAAAATGAACTTCCCTCACCGCGTATGTAAAATTACTAAAATGCCCCTCTCGAATTTAAATCACCCAAACGGCTTTCCCGTAAGTAGAATCACCAAAATAACCCTATTTTATGTCAATTTACAAAAAAATACCTTTCTTAGGTTAAATTATCAAAATACCCCTTCGGGACGGCAAATTATCAAAATACCTCCCGTTACACTTTAATCATCAAAATGACTTTTTCATAAGCAAAGTCACTAAAATAATCTTACTATATGTAAGTTTACTTCAAAATACCTCTTATAGGTAAAATTACCAAAATACCCCTTCGGGGGTGGTAAATTACCAAAATACCCCTGGGGGTTTCCGGCACCAAAAAATCCCAAAATATCTTAAAATGCTATTTTAAGCATCTTGATATCATTTCTGTACTAAAAAGGCTTTTGGAAAATTTTTGCTAGAAAAATCCGAACTGGTGTCTAGACCGAGCGCTAAAAAGTCAGTTTCGCGAAAAATATCTATCGGCCTTAGAATGACCCAAACTTTTAGAATATGAAACATATCCATAAAATAAGATTTCTCTTACAATTTTTAAATCAAAATAACTTGGTTTGCTATGCTAAATAATTCAATAAATTTCTTTAATCAGTACCCAAAATTAACACCCTTCGCAGGCACCAAAAATTTCTGAAACATTTCAGAGCATAGGTCTCATAAAAAAATTGGGGGTTACAATTTTGCACTTTGTCTAATTTTGGCCCTAACTATTATAAAATTTAGACAAACCCGCCAACCTAAACCCCTCACCCATTTTAGTGACAAATTTCAGTTACTATTTAGATTGCACACACACACTAGTTCACCTTAACACACACACACACAGTCCTTCTTCTTCACCTCTCTGCCGAAGAACTCACATACACACCCACAATTCACACATAAACACACAAGCTCACCTAAACACCCCTAAAACATATCTATGCACACACTAATTCACATAATCTTACACACATATATTCTTCACCCAAATACACACATACACTCAACACACACAAAGCACCCTCAGCAATACTGCTGCAATAGCAGCAAAATAGCAGTAGCAACAAAGCAAGGCAGCAGCAGCAAAACAGCAAGGCAGCAGCACGACAACAGTAAATCAGCAGCAAAACAGCAAGGCAGCAGCCAAAAAAAAAAAGTCCAACCAAATGATTTCACACACGCACACACAACAAACACACACACACAATACCCACTGATTACTCCACTACACCCCTTAATATCAACACCTAAATACCCTAAACTTTTGCACACTTCAGCCTTGAAAATACTCATATACACATACTAAATTCACAGTGCAAATTACACTAAGAGGAGACGATAATTACCAATTTGGGTTTCATCAACTCTTCTTCTTCTTCTCCTCTTTCCCTTTTCCCGTATTTCTCTGTTTTCTCTTATTTCTTCTCTGTTCTGTTTTGTTTATATTTTCTTCCACTGTTTCTTCTTCTCTCCCTTTTTTCCCCTTTTTCCCCTTTCGGTTTCTTTTTCTTTCTTTACCCGAAGTCATGATCCAATCCTTATTAAATTATTTTTTTCCTAACTTAGTCATTAAGCTAGTAAAATATGGCTCCATGTTAATCACCTTCCCAACAATTTGACACCTAGCTACAAATTCTCACAATTTGCAAAATAAACCTTTATTTTTTCCAAAATGACAAAAATGGCCCCAAAATCCTTTTAAGCTTCAATACGCTAGAAATTCCTGGGCATTGCCCAAAGTTACCATCCGTTTATTTTTCAGAGTCCGGATGGTTGTTTTAACCGACTTTCAAAGTTTGGGATATTACCTTCTTGTACGACCTTACTGAGCTCACCCTTCGTTTGATTCTCTTCTGCAGGTGATGATAAGTTGTAACAAGTTCGGGAATGGGTTAGAGTCTGTGTGAGATTCTGGTAAGCCCGCCACTACAGTGATGTGAGACCCTTGCGTGGGTTGGAACTATCACCTTGTTTTGTAAGGTCACGAGTTTGTAAAGAACCTAGGTTTTCATAGACCAAGTTTAAGCAGTTTATAAGCTTGTATTTGAATAATTTGAGATGGTATCGAATTAAATGTTTTGAAGTATGTGTTAGTGAATAGATTTGACAGGTTTGATGTGATCCGGTAGGTTAACGACCCGGGAGTTCAGGGCGACGGAGCTCCAGATTTTTAGGGGCATTATAATTGGTATCAGAGTAGTTCGGTCTTGTGGTATTTAGAGATTAATTTTATGATTTTGTAGGCACGGAACCATAGAGTACATGTAACACGGTTCTGTGGAATCATATTTTTGTTAACGAGAGCGGGGTAAGATGATGGTAGAGTTATGAAGTCTGCCTTTGACTAGTTATTGTGTTGTTCATTATACCCGTGTTGGTATGACCCTAATAATTGTTTATTATATTCATACAGTCAGAATTTGAAGCCCTGGCATTGAGATAGTATAAAAGGCCTGGGGTCCCAATAGATGAGATTATAAAAGGTTTGTATAAGATAAGCAGGGATCTTATCCTCGATATTGGGAAGACCTGATCAAATAATCACTAGATTTGGCATTGTATTGTATGGAGGTTTTATGATTGTAGATAGGCAACTCTACCCAATAGAGGAAATAACAGAACCCAAAAACCGATGGCTGCGGTTCTGAACAATATGAACTTGATTCTGACTTTGATGACATAGAACTGGCCAACCAACCGCAAAGAGTACCGTATTTACCCTAATCATGAGAATAACCTCGAGATGGGAGTGTCTTGGGTGAACTTAATAAATGAAATGACTAGCTATGGGGTATTGTTAGACCATATAGGGACCGTGAATTGGATTAGCAAAATTGAAGAGCAACTAATTGTACAAATTTTGAGTAACTGTGAGTGAAGTGAAGAAAGATTGAATTTGTTGGATATAAACTGAGAGATGAGGTCGACCAGGGGTGGAAAGAGTATAAAAAAATATGACTTATCAGAAATTGATTTATGTCATTTGGGAACCTTTTAGAGAATTATTTTTGACCAGTATTCTTATGAGATTTCATGAACCTATGTGAAGGAAGATTGGTAATGTGACACAAGTAGATTAAGAGTTCATAAACTAGGTTGAGATGAAATTTCTTGTTTCTCTAGATTTGCCATAAGGATGGTGTTGATGGAGTCAGATAGCTTCCGAAAGTCTGAATAGGGGCTTAGGCCTGGATTGAAAGATGTAGTGATTCTAGCTCGATTAACGAGCTATGTGGAATGCCTTTATTGGGTATGTGTTTTGGAATAGTCTAAGTTAGAGAATGGAGGAAGATTTGAGTAAACACAGGGAGGATAGAAAAGAGATAAGTAAGAATTTTTTCCAAACGGATTGTAAGAGCTGACAATCGTCAGCAAAAAAGTTTTTACAGTTGGCAAAGTATGGTGCCCAAGGTTAGAGGTTAGGGCAGAATTAGGGATTCGTGCCCACTTCGGTTTGGTGATATTGTGATCTGGACAGAGTTCTGAAACGATTGAGGCATGATACAAGATTTATGGTATAGGCGCTCGATCAGTTCAGAGTACGTGAGTTAGGCCATGACAGAGTTTCAAAATTTGACCTTCCTAGAGTACTGGTCAGGGTGGCGGGCCAGTTTTTAGGCCACCCCACGTGTCAAGTATGGGAGAAGTTAGAGTGGTGAGTTATGGAACAAATTGACCGGATGATGTGTTAGGCATGGCAGTGTGGAACATTACGTTTGGAACTAATTGCTTGTGAGAAATAATCTGTCGTGTACCTATTGCTGGTGTAACAGCGAGTAGTATACCTCAGCAGGAAAGAGGGCAAGGATGGTAAGGGCTGAGGCCTAGAATATCAGTTAGAGTTTGTTTAATATTTGCTTAGGATGTTGCCACATCAGATGACGTGGTGCCAGGTACACTACAAGCTAACCCATTAGATGTGTGAATATTATTTACATTTGAAACGTCATATTTCTTTACATCTGTTACTTTGGCATAGAGATTAAGGATGAAGATCCGTCCTCTAAGAACTGATATTGTGATAAGTACTCTGTTGGGAGAGTCTTCGACTGTTTTGTGGTTCTCTATGAATGTACAGTCTATGTTTGGGATAAAGATCCTTCTATGGACCTCACTCCATTGGTTGTTCAGGATTTTGATATCATACTAGGTATGAATTGGTGATTTGCTAATCACGCGTCCGTGTAATGTCAGGGGAAACCCTAGTCGTATCTGGGAAGTTTATAAGGTATGAGCAGTTTTTAAATGAGTAATTTGATTTATGAGTAAGAATAGTGTTTTGGAAAATGACTGGTGTTAAGACTGAAATTTTGGTTTAAGGGTACAAGAAGGAATCTATAATTTTACTCCGTTATCTCATTCATTCTTCTGTATATTGAACTCAAGGACGACTTAATTGAATGTCAACTTACGCTGAGACATCAGAGAAGATGTCATTCATGTCGAGTCGTCTTATTCCTTTTCAGGATATTTATCTGTTTCTTTCGAATCTATATGGATTTGATGGAGTAGTATCTGACCCATTGTCCATGGGAAAGTTACGAATCTTATTAAGGACCAATAACTCTTTCTGATTCTGATTACTCCGAGTCGTTGGGTTGACTTTGCTTCGTCAGACTTGTATTATTGTTTCGGTGTCCATCGTTTCTTCTGAAATGTCATAGAATTTTGTTGTGAACCCCGAAAGCCAATATGCATGATTTTTGTTAAAGATTTTTGTGAATTGATTGCGTGATTGTGGTTATTGTTATTATTATTGGTATAGTTTCCCTTACTTGGATATGAGGTTAGGTAGAATCCTAAGCCTTAGATAATCTGTGAGCGCGAATAGACTCTGGGAACGTGGATTAGGTTTCAAAAAGTTATTTGATGATTCGGTATAAGATGGGAATTTGGCTAAACCAGCGATAATAGACTGCTGGTTATTTATTTTTTAGAACCGAAAGATTTTAACGGTTTAACTGAAATATATGATTGAAGGACAAGGCTATAAGATTTTTGTAAATAATGTGACTGTGAATCAAAAGTGATGTGATAATTTAGAATGTTAAACTTTAGTGGAAGTGCAAGACAAGTGAACACAAAATCATATTTCGCATTGTGCTAAGATAACACATCTTTCTGTAATGACTCCAGTAAAAGTTTGGACCTATTCAATTTGAGGCACCAGAGTGTGCAACGAAACTATAGTGGTTATAGTTTTCTGTCGTTCTGTGAAGTGTACGCAGAACCGTAAGTATGCAATACAAAGCTATGTTAAGGTAACACGTCTCTCGGTGATGAACTTGGCAATAATTTGGACTCGTTGTTTTGAGATATTAGAGTGTGCATTGAAAGCCTAGTGGCTACAGTTTTGATGTCTGTTGTGAGGTGTAAGTGCTTATATGAATTGGTTACCCTACCCATGTTAGCCTTGGTAAACCGCAAGTCAGGTGTGACCATCGTTTTGTATTTCAGTATGCCTTGATCTTAGAGTTGAGCTTACAGTCATAAGTAAATTGTGCAACTGATGGGATCTCTTGTGTAGTATCAACACAAGATAGGGGAAGTCTGTTGTATTAGAGCTTGAGTTAATCTGTTTGATATGTGCAACATGCAGAACGGTGTAGGTTCTGCTTAGTGAGTTATGTACCCGTTAAGTCATCATTCGTAAAATTCTGGAATAGCAGAGTAAAGTAATTACCTGACAAGGTTTCAGTTTAGTATTATGATTTGAATTTAAACAGTTGTGTCTGAGTATTCGTGGGATAAGAATCTAGGTGCGAAAGTTAGAGGTAGCTTAGCTACTATGAGATAGCTAGCTATCAGAGTTTTGCAACGAAAACGTGATACGTAGATGTTATAAGTGATAAGATATCCGCGAGCAAATTTTGAGGACCAAATTTTTATAAGGGGGAAAGAATGTAATATCCCAAACTTCAGGAGATGTTTAAAATAGTCATTCGTGACCCGAAAAATAAACGGGATTCTGTCTGAACCCTGGTTAAGAACTTTCGTCCGAACCCTTGTTTTGATAACTCGTACTCGTAACTACTCGTTTGCTCTATTTATGGCTAATGCCAAACTTTGAATTGTGTACTAATATCAACAAGTTATTGCCCAGAAAATATCAATGTTGAACCTCAATAGATTATTTGGAAATCATGTAATGCTCTCCTGTATTGCATGCTGAGCAAATTTGACAATTGTTTGTATCCGTTCTTTCGAATTGCTATGCTTAAATTCAATAATTATTCACAATCGTTTTTGCTGTTTATTTATAATTTTCTTCTGGAATTCCAAATGATGGCTTACATCAGTATGTTTATTGTGATTGGAACCCCGAATTGATATCAGTGATTGAGCTTATGTTAAAGCTCATTGATATTGTTGATTTTTTCGTGTTGACCTGGGTTTTTCATTTTGTGGGAGAGCGTAATAAGGCTGGTTTGAATCCTGCATGAAACGTAGGCTAGTACCTAAGTGGACTAGTAATTATTTTGGTACAGCATGCATGTGTACACTACCAACTTTGCCTGAGTGGCATTGTAACCTCCCAGGATCAACGTTGATTTTTTTATTTTGTGAGCACCATATGTACCATGATTTGTGCTTGGGTTGAAATCCCTTGAGAAATTCAGTGTATTTTGGAAAGAACTGTCTCAGATGATCTACGTACGTTTTGAAATCCATTAAAAACCCATCATCGTATTTTGGAATGATGGCTTTAATTATTGATCGTTTTGGAATCCATTGTGATGGTATTTATGTATTTTGGTATTTATTTATGATGAATTTTGATAATTTCAAAAATTATTGAGCTGTTCAGTTTGTTAAAATATTCAAAAATCATTGTCGGTCGGATTCTTTGGAATCATTTTGTAATCCCATTGGTACTCTTTGTACGACCTTACTGAGCTCTTAAAAGTTCACCCTTTATTTGATTCCCTTCTGTAGGTGATGATAAGCTGTAGCAAGTTCGGAAATGGGTTAGAGTCTGTGTGAAGTTGCGATAAGCCCACCACTACAGTGATATAAGACCCCTGTGTGGGTTGGAACCGTCACCTTGTTTTGTAAGGTCTCGAGTTTGTAAAGAACCTAGGTTTTCATAAACTAAAGTTAAGCAGTTTTTAAGCTTGTATTTGAAGAATTTTAGATGGTTGACAAAAACTCACAAATAAATGTTTTGAAGTATGTGTTAGTGAATAGATTTGACAGGTTTAATGTGATCCGGTAGATTAACAACCCCAGATTTCAGGGTGACGGATCTCCGAATTTTCGAGGGCATTACAGTCTGTAAACTATTAATAGGATGGCTTTCTTTTATTCAGATCTTGGTAGTCTTTCAATAAAGCCCATCGTCGCAATACTCCACAGCTGGTTGGATATGGTGAAGGGTTACAATAACCTAGGGTAAGGGAAATGCTCACTTTTGCTTTTTGGCAAATGTTAGAGTGCCTCACCTAGTACTTAACATTAGCCTTAAGGGAGGGCCAAGTGAATAAACCAGCTACTATTTTGCAAGTCATTATGGTGGGTGAATGTCCTCCTAATCCAGAAAAGTACAAAGTTTGCATTGTTTGACTTCTCAGGTCCCATTGCACCCTACACACCATTTAACTTTGTATTTTGAAGTTCATTGGTCATAAGTGAATTTTGAAGTTGCATAAGGGTCTAGTAGGAGTTGTTGGATCTGCTGTTGTATGTAGCAGTCTCCATTTTAACTTTTAGGGTGACTTAAAAGACGGCTTGACATTGGCCTTTATCAATACCTCCTGACAGTGACCTTAAGAAAGCATTTGTAGCTCCATTTCCTTCTCCTATGTTGTATTGGATGTCAAATATGAACCCCAACAATTTGGATAAACACTTCTATTACAATAAGGAGGTAAGTTTTTGTCCAAGGAGGTACTTGAGGCTACAGTGATCAGCCATTACTTAAAATGGCTAAGTACACATATTCAAGTTAGCTTGAAAAAGAGATATCAGTTCTTTTTCATACGTTGACATAGCCAGGGCTCTAGGCCCAAGAGCTTCAGTGAATTAAGCTAATGACATGCCGCTTTGCATGAGGGCTGCCCCCACTCCCTGATCACTTGCATCTACTTCAATCATAAAAGGTACAGAAAATTTAAGGAGGGCTAGGACAGTAGTGCTACTCATGGAAGCTTTAAGCTGGTCAAAGGCTTTGAGTGAGTCAGGTGACCATTAGAAATTATATTTTTGTAAGAGCCTTGTGAGAGCTTTGCTAAGGATTCCATGGTTTGAATGTATTTTCTTATAATAGCTTGTGAAGCCAAAGAAACCTCTCAGTTGCTTGATGGTCTTGGGTAGGTACTAATTAACCATTGCTCCTATCTTCTTTGACTTGCACCCACACCTTCCCTTGATATGAGGTGCCCTAAGTATTCACCACTTGGGCAGCAGAAGAACACTTAGTTCGCTTGATAAACAAGTTGTGCTTTCTCATTGTCTGCAAAACTAGCTCCAGATGTTGTAAGTGCTCATTGTAAGACTTGCTATATAGTAGTATGTCATAATAATTAAAAAAAAGACTTTTGAGATAGGGCTGAAAAATGCTATTGATGAGTGGTTAAAAAGTTGGTGTTGCATTTTTCAATCCAAAGTGAATCACCTTGAGTTCATAGTGCTCAAAATGAGGAGTGAATATTGTCTTATGTGCATCAAAGGGCCGGGATTTGTAAAGACCTTGGCTCCATTGAGCTCATCTAGCAACTTATCCACCACTGGTATTGGAAACTTGTTCTTGATACTGAGCTTGTTTAGGCCTCTATAATCCACACATTATCTAGGCTCCATCTTTCTTCTTAACTAGTAGCACAAGTGATCTGAAAGGAGAGGAACTAGGCCGTGTAATCCTTGATTCTACAATTTTATGCACAATTTTTTCGACTTCTTTCTTTTGGGCATAAGGATCCCGTAGGGCCTGATGGTTACGGCTTGGCATTTAGGATCAAAGGTATGTTGTGATTTTGGGGTCTAGATGGGGTTAATCCCTTTGGTTCAGCAAAACATCCCAAGTTTGTGCAATAAGGCAGTGACTTGGGGTTCTTCAGAGGGTTCTGTGGGGATGGTGGTGAGTGTGAAAACTTGGCCAAATAAGGCACCTAGGTTATGGGTGAGGTATTTATACATGGGTTGAGCTGACATTAGTTTGACCTCAGTTCTGGCATCACCGCCGTGGATTGTATTTGGTTGTCCTTGCCTTATGAAGGTCATAGTCATGGCCTTGAACTTGGCCTAGCCTTTTCACCCACTGCAAACTCAGCTCACAGTCACAACAACTGATGGTAATAGCATCATGTTTGATCCAAATTCCTTCCCTTGTATGGACCAAGTAAAGTCCTCACACATTGAGTCACTAGTACCATGTTCCCATCTGCTACCACTATGGCCATGGGGGCAGTGAGGGTGATTACACTACCTAACCTCCCAGTTGTAGCAGGATTAATAAAATTATGAGTTGACCCTGTATCAGTTTTTATGGGGAATACTTTTTTTTTCTTGGTTTCCCCATAGCTGGAAGGTGTTTCGTGATGAGTTACTAGTGATGGCACTCACAGTGATTTCAACCCTCACTTTATCTTCTGCTGGTTCATTAACTAATGGTGGGAGCTCTTGTTCATGATAGACAATTGGGGTGTCTTCCACATCCTCTTCATCTACTACCAATATGGAGACATGTTTATGCTTGTAGTTGTGAGCTAGGGCGAAAGTTTCATCACACGAATACACTGTCCTTTTTCCTCCTTTCATTAAAGTAACCTCTCATTATCCTTTCAGTAGGTGCATTTGCAGGGGCCTGTAGTAAAGCCTTTGCTGCTTTGGTGGTGGGTTGGGTTATGGTAAGCAACAGTGGTAGCTAGCATGGGTTTTGGTTTGGTATTGAGTTTGTTGCTAGCTTGGGGCTTAGGTGCAACTGTGGTAGTAACTGGGTTTCACTGGTACGGTCTGGAGGGAATTCTAGGGGTGGGCCAGATATTTAGTACTTGCCTCATATTTCCTAGCACGGAAAATTACCCTGGACATGTCATATATCTTAAACTTTTCCACTTCCAGTCGTATTTCATCCTTAAGGCCACTAATAAAACTTTATATGGAATATCCTTCCTCGAATCTGTACCCATCATTAACCAATATTGATCTCGATGTCTCAAACTCATTGTAATAGACTTCAACTGTGGTATGTTGCCTTAACTTGTGAAATTTTCCAAATACACTTTCCCCGAACAAACTAGCAGATCTCACATTTTAATACAAACTTAGGCCATTTTATATTGTCCTTGGCCTTGATAGAGGTACCAAACTAATATTCAACTCGTCCCTCAGAATGGACTGAAGCGAAATTCATGTTTTGATTCACATCTAATGGATTGAATTCAAAATATTTTTCATCTTTTCTTACCCAGCCATAAGAATCATCTCCAAGAAACTTGGGAAATTCTAACGTAGGAAGTCCTAGAAAAGGGTTACTAATTGCAGTTTAGAGGTAGTCCTTGTGTGAATGTTTATATCCGTTTTGTTGCCTAGCCTGCTGCATCATCGGTTGCAATTTAGCTAGGAATTGCCTCGCTATAGGCAGTTCATCCTTAAGTTGGTCTACTGAGGTTTTTGAGAACAGGAATCACATAAATTTTTCTTTCAAACCAACTAATTGGCCATCAATAGCTTCAAATGGTTAGCAAACTGGGCCTCCATCACACTGACATGCTCATCCAGTTGATGCTTGTTAAACAGCCTCATGGTGTAACCCATGGTTGTTTTGGTTGTCTCAATGTTTATAGCTAAGAGAAAATGGAATTTTCAAAAATTATTCATATCCAAATTTTCATCATGTTTTTTCTCCTCTCATAAGAGGTTACAACCGAGTTGCAAGTTTTTTAGGAACTTCATCGGAAACAAAATAAAAGAGAAATAGAAATTAAAAACTGAAATTTATCTAATTCAAAGAGCAACCAAGGATCTCTTGGGATTTATGGAAATTCCCCGTTAATGCTCCATATTCTGATTGCCATATCTGTAATCCTTTTAGGGTTTAGAGCTTCGGTGATGGACACACACCTGGAATTGACTACCTTGTTCTTACCTCACGCACCTTAGCTGCTTTTGTGTTTATTTGTTTGAAAGTCACTCGCTGGTGATGAAGTTTTGCCTGTAACTGTTATCACATTCCACCCAATCCATTTCTAATTGATTTTGGATCTTTTTCTCTTGATTTTGAGGGCAGGCCTGGATTGCTCCTTGGACGGGTCTGTGACAATGATCAATAAGTTGGTGGTTTAGCGGCAGTGATGCAGTTTCGATGGCCATATCTGACCCAACTGTCGTGGCACTACGATGGATAGGGCATCACTCTCCAAGGGAACATGTTGATGGCTATTACAGGCCACTGGTATAGGATAAAAAATGTAGACTTAGATTAATAAAATCTAGCCATGAAGATTCTGATCTACTTATGTTGGGAAAAGATGACACGCGTGCGTTTATGTATATTTTTGTGTGTGTGTGTGTGTGTGTGTGTGTAGCTTTTGCTTTCTCTTCTCTGGAGGTGTCTGGATTCATTGCCAGTAATCAGCGCAAGGAATGGAGGCGAGGGTCAAACCGAAAGGGTCTCTTAAGCATTTCACTTTGTTGACTGAAGAAGAGATGGCTTATATCCACGAGGACCTTGCTAGCCAAAATGGTGTACGAAACTAGTAAATGCTTAAGGTTCAAACTCTTAATGGCACAACAATTTTTGTCTAGGTCCTAAGGTCCTCGTCATCCTGCCGTTGATGTTTACAAGTGGTCCCTTGAGATTTACCTTGCATGTTTGTATTAAAGATAAATGCCTCAGATTCTTTTCTCTCTGCCTCTTCTCACCTAAATCTTTTAGTTCTTGTTTCTTGAGTTGTGGCGTTTTGGGATAACACGTGTTTGTAGCAGCTTGCTTGAGGGTGTTTTGGAGGGGTTCTTGGGTATTCCATGACACACTCTATGTAGATTATTATAGGAGAGAAAAGAGAGGATAGCTTTCCTCCCTTATCTTTAGTTTGAGATCTTTGTGGGGAAAATTAGAAAGAAAAAAAAAAGGTTTTCTAGTTAAATATTTGGGGTTGATGGTTTTTTTTGGAGAAATTGTGAAAAGAGGGGGTCAAAGTTTAAAATCTCTGAAAAGTGGGATGGGTTAAAAAAATGATTTTTTTTAACCTCACTATTTTCCCTTTTCCAAAATACCCCTCCCTCCCTCCCTCAGCTTTGACTCAAATGTACCCAGCAAGACTTCTCCCCTAATCCTAATCCCACAATTCCCTCCAAAAATCTTCCCACCCCCACCGCCCCAACCCCTCTGGCTGTAGGGTAACCCCCCATCTCCACCCCCACCCCTTCTTTTCTATTTTCCCTCCAATCCACCCACTGCAACATAGCCGCAACACATTCCCGTTTCCCACCCAAGTCGCAACACAGCCGTAACCCCCCTCCCAACCCCCCTGCTGTGGTAACCTAAAAAAATGACATGTTTTCCCTCTGTGCAATGTTAGGCAAGCTCCAAGACAGGGTAATCTTATGGGAACTAGATGACCTTATAGGAATAACGGGGTCCCATGAACAACAGCGGAGGCGATGTCCAAACGGTTTGTGGTGACACCAGTCATTTTCTATGGAAACACAAGTCAGTTTTTGCAAAATTGCGTGTCGGATTGTGCTGATGCCCAAGTCATTTTATGCAGAAATTACGGGGCGCAAGGGCGCCTGATTTTTTTCTCTATGGGACCATTACATACGTGGGATGACCTTGCAAAAACCACACACACACACACACACACATTGCCCTTACACGGTTGGGATCATTGAGGGTTGTCAGTATGCTCGGTTTCGATTGGAACTCAAAGCATATCGTTTCGTCACCTCTCCGTTAGGGTGCATTTTTATCGGCCCGGCTACGCATGGTTATTGAGGCCATAAGGAGTCCGATCCGGAGTGGTTGATGTGCTTACTAACCAAGCACACAAGAACGTTGTAGACGCAAACGGTTTGTGGTGACACCAGTCATTTTCTGTAGAAAGACAAGTCAGTTTCTGCAAACGTGTGTGTCCAATTATGTTGATGCCCAAGTCGTTTATGCAAAAATTATGGGGCGTGTGTGTGTGTGTGTGCGCCCGTGTTGGTGAAGTCAGTGTCTCTCGATTTGGAAAAAGTCTCGATTGGAGGGAAATATGGGGTGGGGGGTGGGGGGCCACAGCAGGGTGAGGGGTAAGGGTGGGGTAGGTAACCTTGTGGGTGGGGGGTGGAGTGGGGGTAGGCCGCATTTTACACATAAGTGTTGAGGAAAAAATGATCCACTTCGAAGTGTGTTTACCGATCAATCATAAAAGAACGGTGTACGTTCTGAGTGAAATTAGTCACTTTCTGCAGAAACCCAAGTCCTTTTATGCAAAAGTGCATGTCGGATTCTACCGACGCCCAAGTCTTTTTATGCAGAAATTATGGGGGGGCACAAGCGCTGCTTTTGCTTTATTGGGACTCCTAAAAAAAAGGACCTTGCGGGAACTACACTTTCCCTTGCTAAGGGGGTTGGGATTGAAGAAATGGATGCACTTTAGCCGTTTTGTAATGAAAAACAAAGCGTTTTGTCACCTCTCAATTAGGCCGCAATTTTTCGGTCCAAATATACACGTAGTTGTTGATGAGAAAATGATTGGAGGAAGAAAAAGGATGCTCTGATTCTTTGTTTTTGTTGTGAAATGTCTTTGATGTTTAAATTTTTCGTTCCGAGAGAGATTGAAGAAGGAGATTGGGAGAAAGAGCGATAGGAATCAGAAGAACTCCGACAGGAAAGCGTAGGAATCCGTTGATTGGTTTCGTTCTGCTTCTTTTACAGGTAATTTGAATTGGTTTTGGATTGTTTTTGTTGCGGCTTGAATATTATTAGATGGTGTTATCACTGATTTGTTTGGTGATTTTTTTTTTTTGGATTTGCAGGGATGTTAGCAACTGTAGTTAGCGAAGCAACGGTGAATATGGCGGTGAAATCATAACTGAAGCCGAACAGCAACATTGAGTTCGTGAACTGCGACTTGCCTGCACGTACGAGCCCAATAACCGCTGGAAAATCTCCAACAACGCTAAATTTATTCTATCAAACACTAGCCTCCTTTTGGATCTCAGCCTAATTGTCTCATCGTAGTATTTCTTCTCAAGATTGTCAAACACCCAAGGAGCAAGAGGGCGATCTAGAGAAGGCCAAGGCAATTTCAAGAAGGCCAAGTGAAATGCGACTGCTGCGGGTTGTTGGAGGAGTGCATGGCGGCGTACATAGACAACATTCGAGAGCGGTTCAACGGGAGGTGGATCTGCGGGCTGTGCGACGAGGTGGTGAAGGACGAGATTGTGCAGTGCGAGAGGCTGGTGAGCACGGAGGAGGTCGTGAATCGGTACATGAGTTTCTGCCGTAAGTTTAATTCCACAGGTCCCCCGCCGAATCCGGCCGTGCATTTGATATCCGCGATGAGGCAGATCCCGCGACAGAGTGCAAACTCGCCGAGATAGATGCCGAGCAGCCCCACCAAGACAGCAGCGATGAGAGGCTCTAGATTGGGCTTGTTCGACAGCTGTATCCCGAGCTTGGGTTAATGAGAAAATGGAGGAAGAAAATGGGGGAGGGGTACTTTGGGTAGACAAAAAATGAGGAGTTGGAAAACCCATTTTTTCTTAACTCCTTACCTTGTTCAAAGATTTTTAAAAGTTGCCCCACTTTTTCACAAGTTTAAAAAAAACCCACCATCCCCAAAAGTTTTATCCCAAAACCCACCTTTTTCTAATTTTCCCATCTTTGTGAGGAGAGAAAAAAAGAGAAAAGAAAATTAGGAAATGAGGGGTTTGGGGTAATAACTTTATAAAAGGTGGGTTTGTTTTGAAAACTTAAGAAAAAATGGGGCTACTTTTAAACTTTCTGAACAAGGAAAGAGGTTAGGAAAAAATGGGTTTTTTTCAAATCCTTTAATTTGCTCTTCTCAAATTACCCCTGCCCCCAAAGAACGACCCCCTTTTATGGTCCCTTCCCCCACACATGAGAGCTTCCCCTCTCTCCAAATCAGATCTTTCTCTTCAAATCAGTCTTCTTTCTCAGCTTTTTCCAAATTTATTCCATATCTCTCCCTATGTTTCGTGCTACTCTCTGATATGCTCTCTCACTATCTCTTTGTGTCACACACGGCCATTGAAGTTTAACGACGGTGATGTTGGGGATAGCTGCCTTCAGTGTAAGTATGGTTTGATTTTGTATCTCTTAAGTGTAAAGAAGAATTGTTGTTTTCTTTTACACATTTTTATCACCACTGACTTTCTTTCTCAGTTGCGAACTTAGGGCTTTATTAAGTTTCTTCCCCTAACAAAACTCTAGGATGACTAGGAAGAAATCGATAGAGAGAGCAGAACATGTTGAAAAGATGAAGAACAAGATGGCTAAAGTCCACAAAGAAGTAGAAGAAAATAGGGCGATTGTAGAAACCAGACGAGGGGAAGATACTCTAAAGATAGAGGAGTTAGCTGCAAAATTCCGTGCAACAAGAGATACACCAAAGAGGTTATTTGGATGCTTCACCTGTTGAGTATCTTGGATCAGTGAATGGAGAAATAAAAATAAGGAGGTTTCATAACTTAGTCTTATCGTCTTCTGGGACCTTTGATTTGGTATGTATTATGTTGTTCTAGTGTGATGTTCCCATTGTACATGTAAAGGTGAGAAATGGCATCTGAAACTTTGAATTGAAGTTGAAATATCATTGTTCTGTACTTGGTGTAGTGCATATTGTATCTCTTCTCATTGCGCGTGTATCAAGTTCTTGCATGTCTTTCTCAACAAGGGAAAGTAGAGACACGTGAATTTTCTCCCAGTTTGGATCAAATTCATTAAACTTTACTTACAGAAAATGTAGCAAGATCCGAGAAAATGCATATTTTTGTTCTTAGCGCTTCGACAACTTGACCTTGACATGGTGGCAAAAAGTTCTATCTTTCGCATTATAAGTTGAATCGAAAACAAAAGGTGTTGAGAATTATCCCAAAGCATGATATTAGGGCAGTCAGACTATATGGTGCTGCTTGTCCAAACTCATTACGATTAGTCCAGGAACAATTACCTTAACCAATTTATACCGTCGGATGAAGAGAGCCTGATAGGATAGGACCCACGGCAACTAGAGGCTATAATACATTGTACATATGGTCGAAACCATTAGTCCTGGATTACCCAAGATCCTTTCATAAAGAGGCATTACTTTCTTATTTCTACAAAAAAATTCCCTTTTGTTTTTGAAATTTTAGAGATTCGATATTCCTCTTCAAGTATATCGTTTAGGAAGAAGAAGAATATGGCAGGAAAAGCATATGTTGCATTTGTTAGTTGAATACCATAAATTTCTTCCACTTTTGATGAATGTTTTGCTGAGACTTCTGGTTATGGAAATGGGGTTCAGTGTTCTTTCACTTCTAGAGAAGAGGCTGAAAGAGATTTTGATGCCTTCCATTGAGAAAGTGAGATTTGCAAAAAGGTAGGGAATCTTTTTAATAAGTATATTCGAGTTGTCTTTTCTACTTTTTTATCTTCTACTTTTTGCTTACGTATTTTGATATTGTATATTTCTCGTGTTTCTTAAAACCTTTTCCAAATTCATATTCACATATATATATATATATATATATGAAGATTCAAAAAGAGGATTTTCAAATTTGAGTACGATCATCATTAATTACATTCACATCAAACACATACATTTCTTTCCTTAGGTATGCTGTGGTCAGCATACAAACCCCACCGACTAGGGCCCGAAATCCCTCATACACCCGGGATAATAATTTATGGACGCAAGGGCAAACCACCAGCCATAGTACTGTGCATCAACGTATAAGCCCCTTTGACCAGGACTCGAAATCCAACATTCCCCTGTTGAATATGGGGCACAGCAACCAAGTCGCATTTCATTTGCTCATTCAAAATGTACTCAGAAAAATTTTATGACTCACATAACGTTCCATGGCATTCTTTTAAACTACATTTCTCATCAAATACTTTAAACTACATTTCTCATCATTCTATAAAACATAAGCTGAACAAAACTTTAAACTTTAATCTGATCAAGTCATATGTACGTATATAGGTTTTGCAAATAAATATACGGAGGAACATGACAGGGATACTTACCTCGATAGCTACGCAATGCTACCAAACATCGATAAATAATCTCTGAATAAACCTAAATTGGCAATTCATTTGTTAGAATACAATATATACTATATTACTATAAACCTAATATCAACTACCCAAACTATGCTCGCTTCTAACTCAAAACGGTTCCCGCACACGACCAACATAGCCGAAAATACTATACGCTCCCTAACGCGTAATGATATCCCAAAATTCTTAATAAATTACAAATAAACACTTTTATAGCTTAAAACATTATAAAAATCAAAATATGAATTTTTTGAATTTTTTAATATTTTTGAATTAAAATAATTTCTTTGTTTACAATAAAAAATCACAAATTGCCAAAAATACTTTTAGCTGTAAAATAAGTCCCATAATTTTTATAGGATCTTTAAAATATATATATAAATTATAGAAATTTAAATCAGAATTTAAAGACATAAGAACTATTTTAAAAATTTTTGTTTTTCTAAAATCAATGCGATATGGAAACCATAGCAAAAGAACTCCAAAAATTATCAAATTCAAACTGAGTCTTTTTTATAACATAGAGACATTATTCTAATTTTTGCCCGAATATTTTCAGGGTTTAAAGGCTCCAAAATAATTTTACATTTTGTGTAGGGTGTTTTTGTCTGTGTGCAAGTTGTGGGTGACGGGTGGATTGTGGGTGGGGGTGGGTGCACCCCCGTTCTAAGTTTACAAAAAATGTTAAAAATACATATGATCTCAGAAAATTATGAACTTTTTACCAGTAATTTTTTCATGGTTTTTGGTACTATACTATAAATTTTCACGTTCTAATACTCACTATGTACTATCCAAAGTGCGTAACGAGCCTAACATTATCTGTATACACACACGCGCACAGCATAACCCCGGTTCACCAGCTGCTTGGGCACCTGCTCTTCTCTCTACATCCACACTCATTCTCTCACTTATTCAGAGACCCACTTTCATAAGCCCCACCTACACAAGCAGACCAAATCTGCCATTTGTGGGTAATCTTCAGCCATTAGGGTTCGAGTGAGCATCCCAGATGAGTCCCGATACCAACCTCGTTTAGTCGTAATTGTATAGACCATTTCCAAAAAATTAATCACACAGAGCACATAGGTTGAACTGGCAAGTTTATACCTCATGGAGGATGGGAGGTACTGACTAATGGTAGGGCTTCTGACTAATGTGCTTATTTTTTAGATTTTAAAATATTTGGGATGAGGCTGACTAACCGTTCAGTTACTCGGCAATTAAACTGGTTGGTTGGTCGGTCAGTTGGTCAAGTGTTTTATTTTGAAAAATCTTGGAATAACGATAGTTTTGACTAACCATTCAGTCACTCAGAAGGTGAACCAGTCAGTTCGTTAGTGGATCTAGGGTTTTGATTTGGAAAAATTCTAGAATACTAATAGTTCTGACTAACTGTCCATTCGCCGGACAAGTGAACTGGCCGGTTGGTCAGTGGGTCTATGGTTTGAGGTACAAGCCAGCCAGTTTGAATTTTTCAAGAACTCCGCTCACTAACTAACTGTCCGATCAGGAGCGTGGAAGGAGGCCAGTTAGTCAGAGTCTTCCTTCCTTTATAAGATTACCAGCTAGCTTACAAAATATTGGTTCGTCCCCCAACCACAATGCCATAAGCCAAAGCAAGTATTCTCCCAAAAAAGGGAAAAACGCTGAAATGGTTCAAGTTTGTGGTTTCTCTCTCAACACTGGTGTAAGGTCACTCTTTCACCTCAACTCGTACTATATATTTCCCACCTATAACTCCGAAAGTTCGTGTACAAGTTTTTTAATATATCAGAAAACCAGGAGGTTCTTTTAGTACGAGGCAGTGAAGCTTATAACTAAGAAGTTCAAGAGTTTCAACCATTGCCCTCAAGCGGGTGGTTTATGGACAGATATACGCGTGTGTGAGGCATAAAAATAAAAGGACAATTATCACGGCTCTATCACATTGTACATGTTATATAACACAAAGAAATTACAAAAAAAGCCAAAAGTAATAGAAAATTTGTTGAGTCTAGTCCTTTAAGTTTTTAGTCCTGAAGGAAATTGCCACTGTAGCGAGCTTCCTCGGAAAAAATTCTCCCGTGGTAAGAAGATTTTTGGGAGTCACCATCTTATTTAATTAAACAAATAAAAATTAGAAAAACCTAAAAATGACTCTAAAAATGTCCATAGACTAACTAATCTATGAAAAACAGAGAAACGGACTCGGGGGCTAAGTTATACGACAGGAATGTGTTAGGTACCTGTCATACCCTTTCAATCTTTACTTCATTTCTCTTGATTTTTGGCCTTTTTAACACATAAAACACATAAACATGCATGAAGTAAACCCTAACTTTATTTCCATATTATTGGCTTTAATTCGACAGGAGGGGTCAAAGGGCCTACGTATCCAGTTAGACAAACCGCAATCAAAACTATCGTAGTTCGACTCTTATCCTATGGGAGGCAACCTATGCTTTGGTCTTAGACTCGAACTAAGAAATGAGAAGACTCTTTTTTTTTTGGGTGCTTTTTGTACTAGAAATTCTGTAAAATATATATAGCTTTAGTCTTAGACTCGAACTAATTTAGACTAGAAAGCTATAAAATATATAGAACTTGCTTGTCAAGAGGACTTGGGAATGCTATACAAAGGATCCACGATGTAAGAGAATCGAGAATATTTTGGAGTTGTAAAGGGTTAATTTCTCTTAAGAGATGACACACCTGTTTTAGGAGAAATGGTATAAAAGCTCTAGGAAGAAAAATCATCCCTGAGAATATAGGCTAAGGGCCTTATTTATTGAGGTCTAGGACACCATAAATAATAAAGATGGCCATGTCAATCTCTGATCTGATGATAAGACTGAATATTTGATAAAAATCATAGATCGAAAAAAGTCAACCACCCGGTCTGTTTGTCAAAAACTGGCCGGTTCATCCTATAAGTTTATAATCTTTTTTTTTTAATTTTGAGACATTATCTGACCTTAATTCTGTAATTATCTCTGAGTTTCTAGATGTGATGTATCAGATTCAACAATTATCTTCACATTTCAAATAAATTCATGATTTAATCACTTGCATCAAGGATAAATTACAAATGATTCCTTAAATCTTTAAGAAAAATCACTATCTAGACATGTGGACTCGACTAACATAGTTGGACTGGACTAAGCCAAACTACACACTAGACCACTTGACTCAATTGTTGGACTAGACAACTGGAATTGACTGGTCGAATAGACAACCAGACTGGACTCCTAGACTGGACCAAATTAATTAAGTTATATTATCAGGCCTAACCCTTAATAGTAAATTCTAATTAATAATGAAGCCCAATAATGATTTAATTAAAAATGACTATAAAAATTGGGTGTCTACCAGGGGAGGGATGGTGTTCGGTCAATGTAGTCCTGCACTTGCTCAAGTAGATTTTTATGTTAATTGTCTACCTAGTGTTCTAGTCAAACAGGGTCTGAATGGTCCACTGGAGTGTTCGAGGCAGGTTGTTGGGTTTGCAGCTATGGTGTGTCGCCTTGCATTCTTTATGCTATGGTTAAGGAAGGCTGGTGGTTTCACTCACGATCTTTTGTACGTTTTTTCAGTTATCTTTCTTGTAGTAGTCTAGCGAGTGTTAGATGTTTTTTCTTCTATTGTTGGCTTTGCTTTTTTTTTTTTAATTTTAAGAAGGGAACTTCTATTTTCACACCATGTTTTCTTGTAATTTTAAGAAGGAAACGTCTATTTACACACCATGATATATATTTTTCACACCCTCACTCGTTGCTAAAAGATGTATGGTTACTCGTTAATACACCTTTTAGCGACATCAAGATGGTGGGGAGCTACATATAAAATGTGAAAATGAACGGGCTCTTTTAAAATCTGTTTCAGTCTCAACATCTTAATGCCAAGCAGCCAAGCAAGAGTCTCAATTTTTTGTTTATACAGGGAGGTAGAGTTGTTTTAGGATCAAAATGGATCCTTCATTGGATTCTATTAAAGACTAAACATCAGAATAATGAAGTTGTGCACTCTTACTCGCTATCTTTAGCCGTAATATCCATGAAATTATTAATTGTTAATAATTTTTAGTAATGAAGTTCTTGAACTGTTACCAAAGGCCTGTCAAAAACCTAAAAATCTCTTCCATTCTTATTCGGTGTCCAAGTCTACTTGGCCTTGCATCTAGATTAATTTTTCAAACCCATCACATACTAGTACTAGATTAATTAGAGATGTCAAATGGGCTGGGCGGCCCGCGGTCCAGCCCGAAGAAATCCTGGGCTGACCTGACCCTCTTATGAACAGTGCATGCCCAAAAATAAAAGGCCTTGGACCTGGGCTTGGACTAGGCCAAGGTTTCACCAAAAATGGCCCGGCCCTAAAAAGCTCAAAAAAAGCCAGGCCTGAAAAAGCCCAAAATTGGGCCCGATTTTGGCCCTGAAATTGGGCCCTTTTCTGGGCTGGCCCACTTTTTTTTCAAATTTTGTTTTCTCTCACTTTTACCCCCCTCCCCAACAACTACATAACGGCTAGTTTAGGGGGTATGTTGGTCCAAGTTAATTTTTTTAATATTTTAAGATTTTTTACACTTTTACCTTCCCCAACAACTATAAACGGCTAGTATTACTTCAATAAGAAATTTGAATCATTCCTTATTAGAAAAGGTTAAAATGCATTTGGTTTGCTTTGGTACTGTGGCTTGCACGTGACAGCGATTATTGAGGACAAGAATATTATTCTTTGATAGCTTAAGTTTTTTAAATAGCTATTCAAAAACAAGGAAATTGTGCATCTTCATCTCTGCATAAGCACATTTTTTGGGTGGTATCACACACATCTAGGGAGTCATAATCCTCATAGCAAAACAAAGTCTGTCCAAGCACAATGTAAGTACAACTTGAATGTTTTCAAAGAACAGTCGACGACACCACAAACACAAGAGGCGACTAGAACTTCCCAACAGCCTAGAGGTGCAATGTTGAAGCATGAAGTACCCTCATTCGATAACGTTGAAGTCAGAGGTTCTACTTGAAATAGTGTTAAAAGCTTCCAATCGGCTAGATCAGTAGAAGGAGCGAGAAGCTTTGCCCGCATGTCCAGATTATTGTTTTCTTCTCTATGGCTTTAGGTTGTGACCGATTTACAGTCATGTGAGGACCTCTGAGCTCTGACCTAACCTTGGCTATGGTTGGCATACTTCTACAGATTGGTGCTTTGATTGACAATGAAATACTGTCCAAGCTTAACAAAGGGAGGTCAGATGGTAGATCAAGTTAAACGTGATGGTTATTTGCAACATAATCATTCCTTGGGTTTTGTTGATTGTCCCCATAGCATGTAAAAGACACTGCAATAACTCTTTTGGTACAACAAAAAGGAGTGGGACTAAGATTGTCAGCTTGATTTATGATGGCTAATATTGTAACATGTTATAAATATTATTATATACACACATATTATTATGTATACGTGTGCGTGTTTAGACATTTTTAGTATACAATTTTAGTATACCTGTACAAATCTTTGCATGTTATAAATATTATTATACACTCATACTATTGTATACACTATACACACATGTACAAATCTTATAATCTATTACAGAATTATTACATTTACTTGCATACACACATTTTTACTACATGTACACACATTACTACATTTACTTGCTTGTATACACACAATTTGCTTACATAATTATAAAAAATTATCGCAATTTAAATATTTACTTTGAATAACAAGAAGTTGGGAAAGATGGAAAAAAAAAAAAGGCCCGGGCCCAGCCCTAAATATTGGGCCTAGGGTCTGGGCTTGGACAGGGCCTATATATCCCAAAAATTGGGCCGGGCCCGTTTTCCTCCCATTTGGCCCGGCCCAGGCCCGTTTTCCTCTGAGGCCCGCTGGGCTCGGGCTTGGCCGGCCCAAGCTTGGCCCATTGACATCTCTGAGATTAATTAACAAAAACCCAGCTAGCCCACATGCTTGAAGCCAAAACCTGTCGGCCACGACCTATTTGTGAAGTCAACTTTTTGAAATTAGTTTATCTACTACTAGCTAAAACCCGGGCAATGCATGGGCGTACTATCATATGGGACTTCTTTTTTTGGTTTGAATAGGAAAATAACATTGATACTATAAATTGTTAAAACTCGAGCATTACATTTTAATAAAAACATTATGACATCCCATGATTTATTAAACAGTACTACCAAATAACTATAAAGGACGTGCCTAGTGTTTTACACTTTGACTACCAAAAATCAAAGCATGAATAAGAGATCACTTGCCAGAAACAACTTATGCACCCGATCTTAATAAACGTCTTGAAAACAAAGGTAGCTAGTAGTTTGGCTTCCTTTAACTGACTTAAAGATGCCTTATGAATCTAATTATATATATGAAAGCCGAAGTTGAGAGAAAGTTGCCACATCACTGCTTATGTAAAAACTCTCAACTTGCCATGTTGACTTTTTTTTAATAACTTTTTTAATTCTAATCTTGAATGTTTTCTCTCTCAGTCTACAAATAATCTACAGTATAGCAACCTAAATTTTAGCTATTATTATCTTCATACCTAAAATATATAATCTTATTGAAGAAAAGATTTAAACATAAGTCGTTATCTTCTTAGGCAATTTTTTTTATAATGTCCCTTTATATGTTTACTATATATTTGTTTCCTTTTTTAGAATTTTTTTTTTGGCAATCTAACTTCAAAATGGATAACAAAAATTTTAAACTCAATGATCTTATTTAAAATTTCAAAATTATCTCTCAGAATAAAATACTAAGTTGACCTTTCCCTCTCGAAAATCACCTATTATAAATTCTAAATTTGTAAAATAGATTTTCAAAAATTTTAAACCTACTTATCCTACTTAAGTTTAAAAAATATCTCTCACAAAATAATAATAAGTTGACCATAGCCTCTCTTGAGATAATCTCATTTTATGAAACTTAAAATTTGACAATTATCTCTATGCTGAGTCTTTCTCTCTATCACAAATCACTTATCTCTTTTATTGTTTTATTTCTTTTTTTATTTCATCTAGCCGTCATATTTTGTTCACTTGGAATATCAACGCTCATTTTGTGACTCAAAAATGACACTCTCTACGTTTATATTCCTTTATTGTGCCGATATTTTTTGTTGATAGATTTGTTTACGATGTTCATAGTTCTTCAATTAAATTGTCACCTTCTCATTGTTAGATTTTGTTGAATTGTACTGTATAATAAGATGGGAGATTTTTTTACCATTGTTTTATCATTTTCAATTAGTTTTTCCGTTAAGTTTTAATGTTAGATGTTTATTTTAGGTGACCATTATAGGGATTCTATCACTTTTTGTTCCATTATTTTTCAAAAAATTTAATATCGTGCTTTTATTATTTTATTTAAGTAATTTATTGACTATAGTGCTCCCGTATGCAGCGCACGGGATCAAAACTAGTACTAAATGATGGATCAGTCTGAGACTGTGAGGCAAAAGTCGTACTCCCTCTGTCTAATATTATTGATCGTTTCTCCTTTTTAGGATGTCCCAAGATTATTGCACATTTTCATTTCTAAGAAACAAGTTTTACCCATTATTCCTTTTTTACGCGTTCTCCTAATTCTTATACAACTAATTGGGGCCAGGTCTACTGATTTTACGTCTTTCCTTGTAGACAAATGAGACCAGCCGGTCTATCATTCATGTCCGTAGTACCCATTTTTTACTTTGTTCCCATAACTCGCTTTTTTTTCTCTCTCCTACCAATTCACTCCAAGAGACAAACATGGTTATGTAGTCGAAGGCCCAATGTAATTTTAGACATGTGCACCTTCGCAACAACTTGCCAAATGCCCATCCGCCCATCATGGAGGTCATACTAATAAATGTAACCAAAGATCAATACATTTCTCTCTCCATGAACAATGCCGCCATCGCCTCGTCTTAATCACCATCTCATCTCCCAAAGACGAACGCCTCCAAAGCATTCGTCACACTTAAAACTTTAGATCTAAAGGAAAACATCTAATTACACATTTCCCTCACTAAATCAATCATTTGACACTAAGTTGGGCCAATGATTACCATTGAGGTAATAGAATAGGTGTTAAAGCGTTTGACCAATGCGACCCGTTCGGGTGACTGGGTGAGTGACGAGGTGGACCTTATGGGTGACTAGGCATTTGAGGCATTTAACAACGTGTGCAACTAAGCGTTTGACACATAAAGCGGGCGACTTGGCGTTCAGCCGAAGAATCACCGTAATTCTTCTTCTTCTTCTTTTAGTTGAACAATATCCAAGTCAAAATTTATTATTTTACTCTTACATAATTTCTTGGTAATAGGTAGTGTAAATACTTATTCAGAGAGTAAGATTCAAAAAAACTTGGGTTTGACTTTGTTTTCTTGTAATTTGAGATGAGATTTGACTGAAATCTAAATGAAGTGAGAGAACAGAGAGAGGAAAAGAGGATTGTGTGTGCAAAAGGAACTTGAACTGGAATAGATCTTGTGAACTGAAATAGAACTTGATGAAGATATCAGAAAAGGAATAGACTTAAAGCTTAAAAAGTGGCTAGTTTGAGAGAATGAGGTGGAAAAAGGGTTCCCTCAACACAGCAAACAAGAGAACACAAGGATAATTTAGAAATTTTAGCTGATCAACTTCCATTAATAAGAGTGAAAAGTCAAAGTGTGTATTCTTTTTGGGATGGAGGGAGTATATAATAAAACTTATTGTTGTACACAAATTTTGAGTCTAAAGATAAGACAAGAAAATTGGCGACAAATGAAATTTATATTGATTTGAAAAGGCGAGTACAATTCTCTAAATAAATATTTATACAAAGAAAAGGACCTCTGATTCTTCTCTTGACTTATGCTTGACCGAAGACTTGAAGAAAGCTTGTTTCCAAATCAAACGGCGAATTTGACAGAGTTTGTTCGAAACTTAATGAATTCTGCAACGAACAGCTTGAATGTCTCACATGACAGACGACTTGGATGTTTGATGCAATGGACAGCTTGAATGTCTGATGCGACAAACATTTTGAATGTCTAATGCGATGAATGACTTGAATGTTTGACATGACGAGCAGATTTAATGTCTGAAGCGACGGACGTTTTGAATGTCTAACGTGATGGACGATTTGAATGTCTGACGTAACGGATGGTTTGGAAATCTAAACTTGAATGATGTATCTTTCAACTTGAAGAATTTGTGTCTTCAAATTGACACAGATCTAGCTTGGGAGAGTAGACTCTGGTTGGTTAACTTGGGAAACTTTTGTCTAGATGTCTTGGGAAGACTTTTGTCTGCCTGACTTAGAAGACTTCTTTCTGGTGGAATTGGAAGACTTATGTCTGGCTCACTTCAAAGACTTCTTGCTGGTGGACTTGGAAGACTTCTGTTTGGCTAACTTGGAAGACTTATGTGTGGCTAATTGACTAGTCTCAACGAGTATGGGAAACTTATCTTGCCTCCCAGTTGCAAAAACCTGTTCATGGGCTTCCACAAAGTTAACTGCTAAAACGGGGGAGATCAACATGTGACTTTTCTTGAAATGGGTCTAGTTTTGGTTTGAGGGTCCCATTGGGTGGAACGAACCTCCAGCAAGGACATCAAAGAGAAGGGATAGTAAACCAAGACATCGACATAACCCATACGGCACCATTGACCATATCTTTTTAGGGGAAAAGAGCAGTTTCACCTGTTTGAGGAGTTAGGTGTCGATGGCGACTTTGCAGATTTAACTTATTTGGCGGTATTTTTATCATGTTGGCTTTGTAAGTTTTTTTCTATCCGGCAGAGAGTTTAATTGCATCTGTCCCGGCATCTTCAAAGTAGCAAGCATGATGGCTTGTGGAAGCAAGTTCTTCTTAGCTGTACCAGTGCTCGCCAGCATTTACAATGGCCAAAAGGAGTTTACCTCTAATCCTCAAATAAAGAAGTGTGAAGCAATGTTTCCTATTCATTATGTCTATCGGTGGATAGGAAATTACTTCAACTCTTACTTCTCTTCTGATCATATTCCCTATGGTGCTCGCATGACCAAGGTTTTCAGTGAGAGGATGGAGAAAAGCTTTAATATTTCACATGCTCAAGATTTCCTCCAGAACGTCAACACATCTACATTAGCTGCTTTGAGCTTGTACAAGCAACAACAGTTCACTCTGACAGATGACATAAACCTATCATCATCTTGGAGTCACTACTTCATCAGCCTATGCTCGAGCTACTTAACCATTCGACGTGGCAGTGAGTACATCATTGAGCCTTACAATCTTTACATGATTTGCTACCAATTCCGTTTCTGCCAAGACATTCCAGGTGGACTAAAGAAAAAGCTGCATACGTCCTCATTAGATGAAGTGATTCAACTCTAGCAGTCATGCACTCGTCTCTCCAGCAGATCCCAAGTCGTCATTCCATCTCATCTGGCGACTAAGGAATGTCTCAGCATGAAAGCTTACGCTGCATGGTGGTTAAAGCAACTTGAAGATGCTTCAAAACCTATCAAGATCATCATTAGAACAAGCAAGAATATGGCATCAAATGTTCCAAAGTCTAACACGTCAAAAGGTGCTTCCACAAAGTCTTCAGAAAAAGAGAAGATGTCAAACTCTGTCCCACATCTTGACAAAGTGAAGAAAAATACTGCAAACTCTTCTTCGGATAAAGTCGAAAAGGTTTGAGCAAGCAAAGAAAAGGAAATTGTTTTATCTCTTCCAACTTCCAATAGATTGAAAGACGCGATTGGGAATGCTCAAATGAAGGTTCCTCGGCTTTCCTCTATTATTGTAAAAGACTCTAATTGCTCTCGTAACATTAAAGAGAGGATAAGAGCTCATTTATGAAGTGACCGGGAAAGCAATACTGGTGATGGTGATCAACTTTGGAAGCGATCAACCAAAAAGAAGAAAAGCGAAACATCTCACTTGACTCTAGAGGTGTTCTTTGAGAACGTCCCTATTTCGATATCATCTCTTCAAGAATCGGCAAGACAGATACATACGTAGGCTTCATTTAGTGAAAGCGCTTACTATTTTACTTAAAATGTTCTTATGTTTTGAAATATTCTTTCATTTTCATCCAATTTGATGATCAAGGACTTCCTTTCAATAATGTAGAACTATTCTTTAAAGATGAACACTCTGTGGATGGCCCAAGTTCTTTTGTGCTAATAGCCAAGAATCTTGATCAAACGGTAGCAAAGAGTCCTCAAGCAAGAAGTGGCGGTAAAGGAAAAAAATTGCAACAGGTGTATGAAGCTACTCTGCCCATTTCTTCCTGGGAGGCTATGCCTGTCCCCGTAGGGAAGAAGCCTCCATCTATTCCGCAAGCAGTTTTGCATCAGAGTATGAGTCCTTTAGTTTTTTAGTTCAATTTGACTATTTGAGGTGAAGATTTTAGATTGACAACAGAAATGCTTCATCATGCTGTGGAACTTAATAAAAGAAAGGCTCTTTAGAGTACCCTTAGAAGGCATGGCCTCTGTCAGAAAAGATGTGGACTCACTTTTGAAGGAAAAGCTAATGTCAAAGCATTTGCCTTTTCAACTTTGGAAAAGCATATGAGAAATTATTTATTTATTTTTTTTGTAATGTTACTAGCTGTGAGGCCATAACGTCTTCCCGAGATGCATCCAAGGAGTAGCATTCAATTGCCTTTTAACATCTTGCCAAAGCAGAAACAAAATCCAGCAAGAAGAAAGAGTGTGTCGTTTCTCACAAAGCGCAACTGGCAAGGATTATTGAGAAGCACTATGAGCTGATGAAGTAACTTCGAGAGCTAGGCGAGCAGAAGGAAGCAGCAAAGATGTTGCTCAAGCAAGACGAAGAAGATCTATCGAAGCTAGACGTGAAAATTCCTTAGATAAGAGACGAAATTACTTTGCTTGAAAACATCTCTCCCTTGAATGACGGAGACACAACAACTTTGCAGAAGATGAAAGCACTTCTTGAAGATAGTAAAAGAGAAATAGGAGAATTCAACCTCATTGTCTGATTCAATGTCATGCTTAGATGCCCATTCCCTTTCATCTTATGCAATCAAACCTTGAGAACAAATATTTTGCCTTAGTTTGAATGAGAATTAAAGTAGTATTATTTTCAAATATTAACCGTAACACCAAAAGGATTTTTTTTTGTTTTATGATTATGACTGAACTTAGAATTTAGGTCTAAGTTTCCTAGTACCCCAAAGGGATCAAGTCAAACATAGTTCAATAATAAGCTTTTTTTTTTTGGTTTGTGACTGAACTTAGAATTTAGGTCTAAGTTGCTTGCGTACCCCGAAGGGATCAAGTCAAACGTAGTTCAATGGGAAGGTTTTTCTTTTTTTTTGGTTTGTGACTAAACTTAGAATGTAGGTCTAAGTTGCCTGCATACCCCGAAGGGATCAAGTCAAATGTAGTTCAATGGGAAGGTTTTTCCCCTTTTTTTTGGTTTGTGACTAAACTTGGAATTTAGGTCTAAGTTGCCTGCGTACCCCGAAAGGATCAAGTCAAACGTAGTCCAATTTTTTTCTCTAAGCAAGAAAAATTGTTGAATAAGATTTTTTACTCACTTTAAGAGGCATAACATCACCATATGGCAGTATAAGGTGCATTCTTCACATGCAAAGTCAATTTCTTGCATGTCCGGGATAAGCTTGATAGTGTCCTAATGTGCTTTTCCTTTCTCATAACAAAGTCTTCTTGGATGAAGGGGAAGGATTGGTAATGTGTTGATGCGGTACTAACACAATTCTTTGACTTTTTTTCTCCAATGCACGAGTCCTGTTTTCATTTCAGGATATCGCAAGATAGTCATCATAGTGTCTAACCCCCATTTATAAGTTGATGGTGCAGGCACACAAGTGCGGGTGATGGCACACACACACGCACGGGCATGCGCACGCGCACGCGCACCCGCACGCACGCGCGCGCACACACACACACACACACATATATATATATATATATATATATATATATATATATATATATGGCACCCAAATGGTTTTTTAGGTCTGCTCTTTGTAATACCTCCCATCCATGTTCAGGTAACCATTGATAAAAATAGGCCATAAAACCTTCATGGAAGAGTGCATGCACAGTTTCTTTGTTAGCGCAGACTCGTAGAAAGCATCTTGCACCAAGACTACCGATGTATCGATTGTGCTAATGGACCTAATCCAAAGGCAGAGTGCGGATCATAATTAGGTCTTTTGATAGTTCTTCCATCTCGCGAGAACACATCCTAGCAGCACTATAGTCTTTGATTGACTTTTCACCAACCTTTTGAAATATGTGTATTATGGTGTCTGCTGAGAGTGCATCTATATGGCTGACTTTTTCTTTTATTTTTGCAAGATGTGAAGTTTGTTCAGAGTTCCGTTTACACCGGCCTTTGGTACAGTTACTTTTGTTACACATTTGTTCCTTATCCTCACTATCATGTTGCTGTGGTCGTCCCAAAGCACGTTATAGGATGTCCTCGTGTCTGTCACATGGAATAAAGTGCTCAAATCCAAATCTTCAATTAGCAGTAACCTTTTACGCCAACAATTTTCTGGTCTCTGTGCTTGAACCCTTGAATCATGAGGCTGGCACTTCCAAGATCATCAATAAAAATTCAAGGTCCTTCATTATTTTGAGAGGTAAAATGTTGTTTGAGGTTGTCGAGTCAATGCTCTCATGCATGGAAGTTATGACAGATGGACTACGAGGAATGAGCACTTGAGTTGATTGCAAATTTGCTATCTTAACTTCAATTGGGTTGAATGCACAAAACCGGATGGTATATGGAAAAACTACAGATAAATTCTTGCATTCTTTCTGAGGCACAGTGGGCCCAGTTAGAATGGAGGAGTGAGGAGAGCCAGAGGTGACAGAAGTCTGATTTGCAGAAGCCTTGTCTTCCTCGAGGATAACCTTTCCTTGACATGTCAATTCCATGATCTTGTCTTTTACGACAAAGCACTTCTAAATGGGGTGGCTGATAAATCGATGATATATGAAATAGTCAGGGTCATTAACCTGGCTGGCTTGGTCTAGTCCTCAATTCTGGGAAGTCAATTAGCTCCATACTAAGTAGATCATCAAGTATGCCAGGCACATCTGAATGGAGAAATGGGTACTCTTTGTCTGGAATTTCCTATTAAGAAAGCCTATTCCTTTCTTTCTCTTAAGGAACACTTCCTTTGTCTATGTCTTTCTTCTTACTTTTTGGTGGAGAGTTTAATTGTCCCACTATCCACAACCATGGACTCTTTGCCATCATATTTGATCGAAAAGGGTTGTCTCGAGTGTCTTGATTTTCCTTGCTCTTACGGAAGTCCTGAATTGGCAGACCTTGGTTTTCATGTGCAGCAATGCTGAGCTCCATGTCATGAGCGCTGGTCACGAGATCCTCAAAAGTCTTCAGTCGCATTTCCTAAAGGATATATTGTAGTCCCCATTGAAGCCTTTGAATGCACATCTCGATAGCAGAAGACTCACTTAGGGGATCCTTGCACTTGAGACTAAGATTTCTCCATTGGTTGATGTAGTCGATAACTGGCTCATCTTTCCAGTGGTGTGAATTTGTAAGCTCAATCATGCTGACTGGGCAACGAGTGTTGTAAAAGCGATTAAGAAATTCTTGCTCTAATTGTTCCCAACTGTTAATCGAGTGAGGCTGAAGATCAGTGTACCATTCAAATGAATTACCCTTCAAGGATCTAAAAAATTGCTTGACAATATGATCTCCTTAGGTCCTTGCATTGTTACATGTTCCACAAAGTGAGCAATATGCTATTTGGGGTTGCCTTTACAGTCAAACTGTTGGAACTTTGGTGGCTGATAACCGGTAGGCATGCTTAGAAGATCGATCTTTTGGGTATACGGTTTGGCATACATGAGGGAAGACTTTGTAGGCCCTTCAAATTTGTCCTTGATGGTAGCCATAATGAACTCCCTTAGTTGGTCAACAGGAATAGAATCTTCATACATGAGTTGAAAGGCGTGTTTTGGCTCTATCTTATTGTTGGAATCTACTCCTTCTGGGACTTCTTTATTCTTACCCTCATTGGCATTGCTTGTCTCTCCTTTCGAGACTTCTTTGTTCTTACCCTTGTGGCATTGCTTGTCCTGCATCTTCCTTACCTTCCAACATACTAAGGAGTAAAGAGTTTTTGTGAGTAACTCAAATGCTTTTACTAGGCTCACAACTTGCTCTCCAAGAGACTGAGCATTCGTCATCATGACATGCATTTATTTGGGGAGCTCGTAGCTCAAGAAGGGCAGTGTCAGAGAAAGTATAGTTAGAGCTAACGGACTGTGGTGAGGCAATCTTGAACTTTGGGGATTTAGTAGGACAAGTTGGCATAGATCCACCACTTGAAGTGTCTTCTTCATCACCCTCTGGATAAATAGAACCATAGGGCTCAATGCGGATTCTTTGGACATGGTTGGGTGTGACAAAACAGCCTAAACATCATTAACCACGTTATTTTTTACCCCTGATGGAGTTGAGCCGGGAGTCTTTCAAAAATTCTCCTTGAGCGAGGATTCCCCTTGCAAACTTGCTTGAGCTTTGGCTTTTGCTTGGCTACGAGTCTCCATGCCAATGCTTGGAGCCCCGGAACTCACAACATATGAAATTTTTGAGTCAACTACCTTAGAGTGAGTGATCATTGAGGCGTCGATCTTCAGAGCCATTGGATCAGTAAATTTGAGATTATCTTTTTTTTGTTGATAAAGAGAAGAGATGAGAGGCAGAGAATGTCACACTTGGCGCGTCAAAAATTTGCACACACAAGTTTCGAGTCTAAAGATAAGACAAGAAAATTAGAGACAAATAAAATTTATATTGATTTGAAAAAGCGAGTACAATTCTCTGAATAAATATTCATACAAAAAAGGCCCTCTGATTCTTCTTTTGACAAATGCTTGACCGATGGCTTGACAACTTGTTTTCAGATCAAACGGCGGGTTTGACTGAGTTTGTTTGAACACTTAATGAATTCCGCAACGAATGACTTAAATGATGTATCATTTAACTTGAAGGACTAACACTTGACCAAGGCTTAATAGCTTGTTTGCGGATCAAAGACAAGTTTGATTGAGTTCGTTTGAAGACTTGATGAATTGCATAATGAACGGCATGAATGTCTGATGCAACAAACGACTTGGATGTCTGACGCGATGGACGACTTGGATGTCCGACTCGACAGACAGCTTGGATGTCTAACACGATGGATTGCTTGGATGCCTGACATGAAGGACGACTTGAATGTATGAACATGAATGATGTATCTTCCAACTTGAAGAATTTGTGTCTTCAGATTAACAGAGCTGAAAGTAGGCTCTGACTAGTTGACTTAGGAGACTTCTCTCTGGCTGACTTGGGAAAACTTATGTCTGGCTGACTTAGAAGACTTCTTTCTGGAGGACTTGGAAGACTTCTATATGGCTTTTTGGAAGACTTCTTTTGGTTGGACTTGGAAGACTTCTTGCCCTTTTTTTTGGCACCCCTTAGGGCCGTCCCATATATATAAGGGTGGATGGAAGTGTTCTTGTTGAACTTTACCTCCTTGATGATTATCTCTTAATTTTGTAAAGAGATAAATATTATATTATACGTGGCAAATTTTATTCGACCACGTAGTGAGACACGTGTCAGCTTCCTATTTGTCATTGGCCATTTAATTTAATGACAAATAAATGACACATGTTAATTTAATTGGCATAAAATTTTACCCTCGTACAAATGCCCCTCAAGACTTGGTAGCTGGCGCATTAAGAAAAGGCACTTTGAAAAGTGAATGAGTCTCTTGACATTTTCTTTTGTATCATACGGATTTTGTCCATGTAATAAAGAATTCATTGTCCCAGGCTTATTGAAACTTATATTTAGCAGCAACTTCCTTATACTTCATTTTGAACTTAGACAAGGAAAGCTGACAACCACTTGAATTTGGATGAACTTGTGTGAAGAAATTTAATATCCACTAGAACTTGTACTTGATGGCGAAAGTCTTAAACTTGGTATGATTGTACTTAGATTTAAGAAAGGACTCTTAAAAACTTGAAATTAGAATTGGAACTAAGTTCTGAAATTAAGATAGGAACCAAGTTCTACTTGAAGAATAAAGGGAAAATTGCATAAAATACCCCTGTGGTTTGGGGTAGTTGCAAAAAGACCCCTCGCGTTATAAAATTGCAAAAGAACACCTGTGATCGTAAAAGTGATGCATTCGACGGTTTTTACAACGATTTAAATAAATTGTCCAAAATACCCCTGTAGAAATAAGTCTTGACCAGAACCCAAGCCCCGCCCTTCATCGTCACAACCCAAGCCCTCTCTCTCATCACAACCATCCAGCCCCTCCCACCACCACCTAGCCATGCCTGTTGCAGCACAGGCCCAAGCCCCCTGCTCTAGTCACCACAACAATGTCGTCAAACCCTTCCCCTTCCTTTTGTCGCCCTTCCATTCTTGCCGAGTGTGGTTGATTTCACCAAATTGCAGAAACTCAGATCTAGGGTTTTAATTGCAATGTGCGATTAAAATCCCAAATCTGAGTTTGTGCAATTGAGGTTGCGTTTAGGCCCGGCGCAAATGGCTGGGCTTGATTGCAGGGTTGGCGACGGTGCAAATGGTGAGTTTATGCGATTAGGGTTACATTTGGGTGTGGCGCAGGTGGTTAGGCCTGATTATGGGGTTGGCGATGGTGCACATGGTTTGGTGGGGGAATTGACGGGGATGTAAGAGGTGGGGGAGATGACGGGTTTCTTGCACCTACCCTAATTAGGGCTTGGCTGCACAGAGGTATCTAAGGGCAAAAACGGGTTTCCAATAATTATTTAGTAGTGGCACTTCACTACAAGAAAAATAACAATCAGCGAAGGAAAAATTCCGTCGCTAAATGTCCTTATTCCGTCGGTAATTCCTTTAGTGATGGAAATTCCGTCACTAGTGTTTCGTCGTCTAAACCCTCGTCGCTAAAGGTTTTATCGACGAAATTAGTGTTCCATCAGTAATGTCTTTTTCATTAGCGACAGAATTGGTAACACTTTAGCGACGGAATTTCCGTCGCTAAAAATATTTCAAAATTAACTTTTTTTAAAAAATAAATAATTGAAATATAAATATATTTTTATGCATTTTTAAAAAAATATCATTAGCGACAAAAATCCGTCTCAAAAACCATATTTAGGAGCTAAATAAATTTTCCGTCGCTAATTCCACCCAAAAACCATATTTAGGTGCTAAATGATTTTTTTGTCGCTAATTCCGTCGTAAAAATCATATTTAGGAACTAAATAAAATTTTTGGTCGCTAATTTCATCTCAAAAATCACATTTAAGAGCCAAAAATTTTGAAAATAAAAATCTATTAAATATGCATAATAGATTATCCTGCTCTTAGTAGTGATGCCACAACGTGTGACAATAATAATCCAACATCCCATAAATGAACCGAAGATAACAAGTATTCTGCATTTGTTAACTGCCACTAAAAGTTAACAATTAAGTTAATGCATCTAAATCAACCAGTTGTTTGGTTACCAAAATGAAAAAATATCCCAACAAACGTAACGTCAAATCTGGTCAGATAAGGCAATCATCCACCAATTTCATCGAAGGTTTCATTATTGCCATCCTCAATAGCATCAGTCATGGTAACTTCTGCCTATAACAAAGCAATTAAAGGCATGTTAAAGGATGTGGGTAATAAGAACTTCAAGGAATATGCATCAATGTACTTGTATAACCAAGCCGAACCATGAATCCATCCTAAAATATGTGGGTCAAACAAACTATACGTAACATTTAAAAGATTGCTCATGTATCAGTACACTTTGATGACCAAGTACACACCAAACTGTGAACATACATGCATACTAAAATCCCATCTCAAATCAACTCCCTACCATTACTCACCAACTATTCAACCCCACAGCTTTGATGACCAAGTACACACCAAACTGTGAACATACATGCATACCAAAAGCCCATCTCAAATCAACTCCCTACCATTACTCACCAACTATTTCAACCCCACAACTAATCATCGCAAAAGCTTTCAGCCTATACCCCAAACACTACCAAAAAATATATATACATATTGTAGTTAGTTCCTTGAATACATTATCAATTCCATTAAGTTATGGGGGAGCAAAAATTCACCATAAATATGAAGATTCTACCTCTTGGTGGCTGAAGCAATGTACAGAGAATGTAGTGGCTTAAGGCCCTAGGGAATGTTAATATCAATAATGACATCTTATTAACAAGCAACAGTGATCTTATTGACAGGCAACAGTGACGTATCATACATTCAAAAGGCCGAAGTTAACAAAATAATCAAACAACTATCAGAGGTACGCATCATTCAACCAAGCAATTCCCTTTTGACCTCGCATGTTTTGCTAGTCAAGAAGAAGGATGGAACATGAAGGATGTTTGTGGACTACAGATAGCTTAATATTGAGTTAATTTCAAGACACCTATTCAACTCATACCAATCTTTAATGATATTACTGTCATTTCCTTGCAAAACTAATCCAAACTATACTCTACCTGATGGACTTAAAGATGAATGAAGCATGAGATTTGATAATATATATATATATATATATATATATATATATATATATATATATGAATTACTTGTAGCATGTCTTTCTCTTTCATCCGTTTTTTCCACCTCAAGCTCTACCAGCTTAGCAATTTCACTCTCTTTTATCTTCTGCACCTCAAGCTCCACAATCTTATCAAAATCACCTGTCAAGGCAAAATCCCACACTCCAAGCATGGTATAGTTATCTCAGCAGTCTTTATTCTACATGGTATTGACTCAGCAAATAAACACCATGAGTCACTCACAGTTGACCCCGTGACTAAGCATATCTATACCTTCGATTACAAGTTAACTGAAGTATGAATACCAACACAACAAAGTAATGACCCCGTGATCGATCCAATAAAAAATCATTACATACAAACTCCAGAATAATCAACTACCCTTTGTTTGCATTTTTATTTTTGTTTTGAAGAAGTCTAACCCAAACAGTATAAAATGATGGGGAGAGTGCTTATGAAGGTAATGCCTACTGTTAATTGACTACAAAGTTCAGAAAGTTGAAACCTTAAAGTTAAAGGAGTTGAATAAGTTCTATTATAGCAATATTTTCAGAACACTACCTCTACATATTCCAGAACTTCAGGTTGCTATTAAGCATTTTGCTCAGTTCATTGGTGATCTTGTGCCTAGGCAATTGCACACTAGACATATATAAGTAATGATATGAATAGCTTAATGCTATGCATAGTTTAATGAATAAACAGGCTCTGGAAACATGCATAGTTAATGATATATGCATAGTTCACTTGTTAATGATATACGCATAGTTTACAGTTAATGATATATGCACAATCCATTAAGGTGGTTTCAAAACCGCGTTCGTTGCTAAAAAGAGACTTAAGCAGAAGTGTAAAAGTTTAAGAACAACTAGCAATATATATACAACAGATTGGGTCGCCAAGAGATGATCTCAGTCTGCTCAATTCAGCAGGCAGTACGCAAGTACTGGTAAATCAAAACTTCATAAGAGCGAATCACTTAATTTTTAAAAATAGCTGTGTTTTTTTTGGCATACCAAAGACAAAAACAATGGAGTGTCAGGGTGAATATAGTTCAATATACTCCTAGTAGGTAGTAGAACTCAAACAAATATACCGATACAAGAGCTAAACTGAAAGACTGCTAGTGCAACAAGTAAACCCCGGCCCGTATACATGCTAGCTCTTTGAAAGTTCTATTAGAACAACAAGAACTATGAGAAATGCTCGCTTATTTCTATATAGCAGCTTAAAGGAAGGGTATATTCGCGAAAATGGTACAACGGGTAGCATTCCATGTCGCCTGATTCTTATATATATATATATATATATATATATATATATATATATATATATATATATATATATATATATATATATATACTAGTGATGCAAAAAAAAAGATTACTGAGGGGAGGGCTTGAATACTTAAAGTTGTGGAAGAATTGCAGAAAGAACAAAAATCTTTGGCTAGGACGTGCGATAAGCCTAATTTTATTCTTGAAAGTGAGCTTTCCACTATACTTTGAATATGCAACTTCAATTATAATGCATTAGCTGAAGTTGCACAGGTAGAGGGAACATTGTATTCCTAGAAAAGGACCCAAGGCTTTGTTGTTAGTTGTCTTCTCAGACCTAGACCCTACCTTAAGTAACGAGGACAATATTTTGGGACCCTTTGACACACAAAAAAAAAAACAGTCAGTATCAAATAATGGATAGTTCTGATGACTTGAGAGGTTTACGTCTAGATTTGTGATAAATCATACGCAATCATCAAATTGGGTACAAAATTATATGCTAACTTCATAAGAGCCTATGCAACTACATACTTGAGATCTTCCTCTAAACCAAAAGAATGTACACACAGTGAGTGATAAAGGAGAGAGACAGAGAATATGACAAATCCCGAGCTTATTTATGAAAACCCACACAGACATTATATCAAACAAGTGCAATGCAAACTATAAAGGCATGGTACAAGTGAAAATATATTGTGAATTACAAACCAAGATCTTGTATAAATGGTCTCAAACAAACAAAACCACCATACCAAAAAGGGATTATCACAAAATCTAGAGCTCATTGTAATATCCCGAACTTCGGGAGTTGTTTAAAATAGTCATCCGTGACCCGAAAAATAAACAGGCGTAAATTTTGAGCAATACTCAGGTATTAGAAGTTTGAGGAAGCTTAAAGAAATTTTGGAGCAAAAATATAATTTTTAAAATTTTGGGGGCACTTTTGTAATTATGAAAAAAAATTAGGGCTTAAGTGTAATTATACCAAGTTTGGGGGTTTACTTTGCAAAATTCAAGAAGTGAGTGCACGTGTGTAGGAGTGGATGTGTACTGAGTGGGCAGGGTTGCCACCTCTTGCTTAAGAGGTGACTAACCCAATTGCTTCAGGTATGGATATACCAAACAGATGGGAGTTTCGGGCATAGGAGAAATGAAAAGAGAAAAAGAGAAAAGAGAGGAAAGAAAGAGGACGGAAACAGGAGAAAAGAAAAAAAGAAAGAAGAACGAAGACAGAAAACAAGAAACAGTAATGGACGAGAGAAAACAGAGCACACGGGGAAGAGAGAAATTTCGGCAGAAAATCAGGGTAGAAAAAGGGGGAATTCGGTTAGGGGACTTCGAAAGAAATTCTTCGAGGTAATTCCCTTTCTCTGTTACGTGAATTTAGTGTGTGTGTGTTAGCGCTTGTTTTACTGCACCTTAGAGGCGTTCAGTGTGTGTTTTCTTGAGTGTATGTGTGTGTTTCTGTATATATATACTTCCGATGTGTGAGTTTATGCATAGTTATGGTTTAGTTGTATATGTTTGTGGGTATATAGGTGGAATGGGTGCGTGAAATTGGGTGTACAGTGTGTATGTGGTGTGTGTTTACAGTGTGTGTGTGGGTGTGTGTGTGTGTGTGTTCATGAAACAAGTGGGTATATGTGCTTTAACTAGGTGTAATTATGTGTATTGGTGTGGGCATATGTGTTTTAGTGTGTGTCGAGGTGTGTGGTACTATGGGTTGTCATGGTGAGTGGATTTGTATGTATATTATCTGGAAAAAATGGGCTGCGGAATAACAGGGACGATGAGCAGTAGTCCAGCTGGGTGTAACTTTTGTGGGACTCAAAATTGTCGCTAAAGCTTATTTCTCCCAGCAGTTTCTTTACAAATTTTTAAGACATACGTAGAAATTTATTTGGGAAAAGTACAAAAGAGTAACCCCAAATCTGCTTACGAGACCTAAGCTCTGGAAAACTTTGGAAATTTTTAGAGTCCGCGAAGAGCGCTAAATAGGGGTACCGATTAAAGAAATATATTGAATTATTTCGCATAGCAAACCTAACATTTTTAATCTGTAAATTTTCTGGAAAACTTTATATGTTTAATATTCTAAAATTTCAGGCCATTCCAAGGCCGATAGGTATTTTTTGCAAAACTGGCCTTTTAGCGCTCGGTCCGGACACCGGTTCGGAATTTTCGGATAAAAATTTTCTAAAATACTTTTTAGTCCAGCAATGACATCAGGATACTTAAAATAGTGATTTAAGATATTTTGAGATTTTTTCGGTGCCGAAAACCCCCAAGGGTATTTTGGTAATTTACCACCCAGAAGGGGTATTTTGGTAATTTTACCCATAAGAGCTATTTTGAAGTAAATTTACATACAGTAAGAGTATTTTAGTGACTTTGCTTATGGAAAAGTCAGTTTGAGAATTAAAGTGTAACGGGAGGTGTTTTGGTAATTTGTCACCCCGAAGAGGTATTTTGGTAATTTGACCTAAGAAAGGCATTTTTGCATAAATTTACATATGAAAAGTTTATTTCACTGATTCTACTTACGGGTAGACTATTTTGGTAATTTAAGTCCGAGGGGGCATTTTGGTAATTTTACACCCTAAGGGCGTTTCAGTAATTTTACATACCTGGTGAGGGGAGGTTCATTTTGGAAGCATGTGTGAGTTCGTATTAAGTTATACTTTTGTTCTGTAGGCTGTATTCTAATGGTTCAATTATTTCGTTTAGGTTAAAGTTAAAGACTTCCGGTTAGGATAATTTAGCTACGGATCCAGGTAAGGGATTCTATCTGAACCCTGGGGAAGGACTTTCGTCCGAACCCTTATTTTGATAACTCGTACTCGCAAGTACTCATTTGATTTACTTATGGCTAATGCCGAACTCTGAATTTGGTATGATATCAGCATGTTCTTGTCTAGAAAACCCTAACATTGAACATGAATCGATTATTTTAAAATCTTGTGATGCTCGCCTGTTATTATGTACTGAGCAGATGTGACAATTGTCTGTATCCATTCTTTCGAATTGTTGCGCTTAAAACTTGATAATTATTCGTAATCGCTTTGTTGTTTATCTGTGATTTTTCTTCTAAAAATTCTGATTTCTTTTGAAAATTCTGAATGTTGACTTATGTCAGTATGATTATTGTTATTGGAATCCAAATTGATTTCGGTGATTGAGCTTATGTTAAGGCTCCCTGATATTATTGATTTTTCTATGTTGACCTGGGTTTCTGTTCTGTGGGAGGGCTTAATAAGGCTGGTCTGAATCCTGCAGGAAATGCAGGCTAGTACCCAAGTGGACTAGTATTTTAGTACATCATGCATGTGTACACTTATGTGCTTTGCCGGAATGGCATCGCGACCGCCCAGGATCAACGTTGATTTTTGATTTTATCTGTTCTGTATACTACCGTGACCGTTACGAAAATGTCTGAAAAGTATTATCTGAAACGATTTGTGCTTCTGTTGAAATCCTTTGGAAAATCTTCATTGTATTTTGAAAAATTATGACTCTAGGAATGATCTATTATTGATTATTTTGGAATCCGTCGCGTTTGTTCTGGTTTATATTGGTCAGGGTGGCGAGTCAGCTTTTTCGACCACCCATGTAGTAAATGCAAGAGAAGTCAAGGTGATGAATATGCTATAAAGTGATCGGATGATGTGTTAAGCAAGGCAATGTGAGACATTAAGTTCGAAACTGTTTGCTTGTGAGAAATAATCTGCTGATACCCATAGCTAGTGTGAGAAATGCAGGAAGAGAACAAGGTCAGTAAGGGCTGAGGCCCAGAATATCAGTTAGAAGTTATGTAATGTCTGCTTAGGATGTTGTTATACCTGATGACGTAATGCCAGGTACACTACATGGTAATCCATTAGATTTCCATATACGGTTTGATTATGGGGTGTCAAGTACCTTTGTATCCTCTACCTTCGCATAGTGATTGAAGGTGAAACTTATCTGTTAGGAACTGATTTTGTGATAGGTACTCCATCGGAGAATCCTTTGACTGCTTCTACGGTTCTCTGTAACCTTACTATCCACCTAAGGGTTAGAGATTTTTCTGTGGATCTCATGATATTTATTGTTCGAGGTTTGACATCGTGCGAGACATGAATTGATTACACTCGAATCATGTATCTGTAAGTTGTTAGAGAAAAGCCAAGTCGAAGTTAAGTTTGTGATTTGATTTGTGAGTAGGATTAGTGTTTTGAAAAATGACTGGTGTTAAGACCAAAAATTTTGGTTTAAGGGTACAAGAAGGGATTTGGAATTTTGCTCTGTCATCTGAATCATCCTTTGCATATTGAATTCAAGGACGACTTAATTGAATGTTAGCTTACGCTGAGACGTCAGAGAAGATGTCATTCATGCTAGTTCGTCTTATCCCTTTCCGAGATATTTATCGGTCCTTTGAATCTATTTGGACTTGATGAGGTAGTAGCTGACCCACTGGCCATGGGAAAGCTACAAATCTTATTAAGGACCAATAACTCCTTTTGATTTTGAATACTCTGAGTCGTGGGGTTGACTTTACTTCGTCAGAGCTGTATCAGTGTTTCTGTGTCCGTCGTTTCTTCTGGAATGTCACAGAATTCTGTTGTGAACCTCGAGAGCCAATATGCATGATTTTGTTAAAGATTTTTGTATTTTGATTGCCTGATTGCGATTATTACTATCAATATTTGCACAGTTTTCCTTACCTGGACATGAGGTTAGGTAAATTCCTAAACCTCAGATAATCTGTGAGCAAGAATAGACTCTGGGAATGCTGATTTGGTTTGGATAAGTTATTCGATGATCTGGTATAAGATGGAAATTTGTCTGAATCTGAGATAACAAACTACTGGTTATTTGCTTTTGGAACCGTAAGATTTTTATTAGATTAACCGAAACAGATGATTGAAGGATAAGGTTATGAGATTTTCGTAAATAATATAACTGTGCATAAGAAATGATGTGATGATTTAGAGCTTTAAACTTTAGTGAAAGTGTAAGACATGCGAGTGCAAAATCATGTTTCGCATTGTGTTAAGAGAACACATTTCTCTATAATGACTCCGGTAACAATTTGGACCTATTGGTTTAAGGCACCAGAGTGTGCAATGAACTCATAGTAGTTATAGTTTCTGTCATTCTGTGATGTGTACGCAGAATCATAAGTATGTAATACATAGCTATGTTAAGATAACACGCCACTCGGTGACGAAAATGGCAATAATTTGGACTTGTTGTTTGGAGGTATTAGAGTGTGAAGTGAAACCTAATGGCCACAATTTTTTTATTTTGATTGGTTATCTCTGTTGGTGATTGCGAGGTGTAAGTGCTTATACTGATTACCCTACCTAGGTTAGCCTTGGTAAGCCGCAGGTCATGTCTGACCATCATGAAAGTTGAGCTTATAATCATAGGTGAATTGTGCAAATGATGAGACCTCTGGTGTAGTAGTAACATAAGAGGGGAGAAATATGTAGTATGAGAGCTTGACTTAATCTGTTTGATATGGTCAAAATTCAGAGCGGTGGAGGTTCTGCTTAGTGAGTTCTGTATCCGTTAAATCATCGTCCATGAAATTCTGGACTAGTTAGAGTAAAGTGATTATCCGACATTATTTCAGTTTAGTGTTACAATTTGGATTTAAACAGGTGCATCTGGGTATTCATGGGACAAGAATTTAGGTGCGAAAGTCAAAGGTAGCGTAGCTACAAAGAGATAGTTGTCAGAGTGGCACAGCGGAGGCATAGTGCCTGGATGTCATAAGTGAGAGAAAAATTCGCGAGGAAATTTCGAGGATGAAATTTTTATAAAGGGGGAAAATGTAATATCCCGAACTTCAGAAGCTATTTAAAATAGTCATCCGTGACCCGAAAAATAAACGGGCGCAAATTTTGAGCAATAGTCGGGTATTAGAAGCTTGTGGAAGCTTAAAGGAATTTTGGGGCAAAAATATAATTTTTAAAATTTTGGGGGCCCTTTTGTAATTATGAAAAAAAATTAGGGCTTAAGTGTAATTATACCAAGTTTGGGGGTTTAGTTTGCAAAATTCAAGAAGTGAGTGCACGTGTGCAGGTGTGGATGTGTACTGAGTGGGCCGGGTTGCCACCTCTTGCTTAAGAGGTGACTAACCCAATTGCTTCAGGTATGGATATACCAAACAGAGGGGAGTTTCGGGCATAGGAGAAATGAAAAGAGAAAAAAAGAAAAGAGAGGAAAGAAAGAACAGAGGATGGAAACAGGAGAAAAGAAAAAAAAGAAAGAAGAACGAAGACAGAAAACAAGAAACAGTAATGGACGAGAGAAAACAGAGCACACAGGGAAGAGAGAAATTTCGGCAGAAAATCAGGGGAGAAAAGGGGGGAATTCAGTCAGGGGACTTGGAAAGAAATTCTTTGAGGTAATTCCCTTTCTCTGTTACGTGAATTTAGTGTGTGTTAGCGCATGTTTTACTGCACCTTAGAGGTGTTCAGTGTGTGTTTTCTTGAGTGTATGTGTGTGTTTCTGTATATATATACTTCCGATGTGTGAGTTTATGCATAGTTATGGTTTACTTGTATATGTATGTGGGTATATAGGTGGAATGGGTGCGTGAAATTGGGTGTACAATGTGTATGTGGTGTGTGTTTACAGTATGTGAGAAGTGTGTGTGTGTGTGTGTGTGTTCATGAAACAAGTGGGTATATGTGCTTTAACTAGGTGTAATTATGTGTATTGGTGTGGGCATATGTGTTTTAGTGTGTGTCGAGGTGTGTGGTATTATGGGTTGTCATGGTGAGTGGGTTTGTATGTATATTATCTGGAAAAAAAATGGGCTACGGAATAACAGGGACGATGAACAGTAGTCAAGCTGGGTGTAACTTTTGTGGGACTCAAAATTGGCGCTAAAGCTTATTTCTCCCAGCAGTTTCTTTACGAATTTTTAAGCCATACTTAGAAATTTATTTGGGCAAAGTACAAAAGAGTAACCCCAAATCTGTTTACGAGACCTAAGTTCTGGAAAACTTTGGAAATTTTCGAAGTCCGCGAAGAGCGCTAAATTAGGGTACTGATTAAAGAAATATATCGAATTATTTAGCATAGTAAACCTAACATTTTTAATCTAAAAATTTTATGGAAACCTTATTCTACTGATATGTTTAATATTCTAAAATTTCAGGCCAATTCGAGGCCAATAGGTATATTTCACGAAACTGGTCTTTTAGCGCTCGGTCCAGACACCGGTTCGAGATTTTCGGACAAAAATTTTCTAAAATACTTTTTAGTCCAGCAATGACATTAGGATACTTAAAATAGTGATTTTTGAGATTTTTCCGGTGCCGAAAACCCCCAAGGGTGTTTTGGTAATTTATCACCCCGAAGGGGTATTTTGGTAATTTTACCCATAAGAGGCAATTTGAAGTAAATTTACATACAGTAAGACTATTTTAGTGACTTTGCTTATGCAAAAGTCGCTTTGAGAATTAAAGTGTAACGGGAGGTGTTTTGGTAATTTATCACCCCGAAGGGGTATTTTGGTAATTTGACCTAAGAAAGACATTTTTGCATAAATTTACATATGAGAAGTTTATTTCAGTGATTCTACTTATGGGTAGACCATTTTGGTAATTTAAGTCCGAGGGGGCATTTTGATAATTTTACACCCTAGGGGCGTTTCAGTAATTTTACATACCTGGTGAGGGGAGGTTCATTTTGGAAGCATGTGTGAGTTCGTATTAAGTTATACTTTTGTTCTGTAGGCTGTATTCTAATGGTTCAATTATTTCGTTTAGGTTAAAGTTAAAGACTTCCGGTTAGGATAATTTAGCTACGGATCCAGGTAAGGGATTCTATCTGAACCCTGGGGAAGAACTTTCGTCCGAACCCTTATTTTGATAACTCGTACTCGCAAGTACTCATTTGATTTACTTATGGCTAATGCTGAACTCTGAATTTGGTATGATATCAGTATGTTCTTGTCCAGAAAACCCTAACATTGAACCTAAATCGATCATTTTGAAATCTTGTGATGCTCGCCTGTTATTATGTACTGAGCAGATGTGACAATTGTCTGTATCCGTTCTTCCAAATTGTTGTGCTTAAAACTTGCTAATTATTCGTAATCGCTTTGTTGTTTATCTGTGATTTTTCTTCTGGAAATTTTGATTTCTTCTGAAAATTCTGAATGTTGACTTATGTCAGTATGATTATTGTTATTAGAATCCGAATTGATTTCGGTGATTGAGCTTATGTTAAGGCTCCCTGATATTATTGATTTTTCTATGTTGACCTGGGTTTCTGTTCTGTGGGAGGGCGTAATAAGGCTGGTCTAAATCCTGCAGGAAATGCAGGCTAGTACCCAAGTGGACTAGTATTTTAGTACATCATGCATGTGTACACTTCTGTGCTTTGCCGGAATGGCATCGCGACCGCCCAGGATCAACGTTGATTTTTGATTTTATCTGCTCTGTATACTGTCGTGACCGTTACGAAAATGTCTGAAAAGTATTATCTGAAACGATTTGTGCTTCTGTTGAAATCCTTTGGAAAATCTTCATTGTATTTTGGAAAATTATGACTCTAGGAATGATCTATTATTGATTATTTTGGAATCCGTCGTGTTTGTTCTGGTTTGTTTTGGTATCTATTTCTGATGAGTTTTGGATCCTTTGGAAATCATTAAGTTTTTTACCATTTAAAGTATTCTGGAAATTTTCATCCGTTGGATCCTTTGGAATCATTTTGTAATCATGTTGGTAGTCCTTGTGCGACCTTTCTGAGCTCTCAAAAGCTCACCCTCCGTTTGACTCCCTTCTGCAGGAAATGACAAGCTGTAGCAGGTTCAGGAATGGGTTAGAGTCTGCGTGAGGTTCCGATGAGCCCATCACTACTGTGTAGGGAGACCCCTGTGTGGGTCAGTTTGGTCAACTCGTTCTATAAGAACTTGAGTTTGTAAGGAACCTAGATCTTAATAGTTCCAGTTTGAGTAGTTTTGTAATATTGAATGTGAAGAGTTTGAGTTGATATCGGATTCACTGTTTTGGAAGTATATGTTAGTGAACAGGATTTGACAGGTTTGATGTGATCTAGCAGGTTAACAACCCGGGAGTTCGGGGCGGCAAAGCTCCAGATTTTCGCGGGCAAAATACTCATATATATTTTACATTCCTACTGTTGACAGCAAGCTACAAAAGCATGTTAAGGAAATGGTCCGAAGCAAATCCACATTCAATATGCAAACCCAAAACATCAAAAGGGATTATCACAAGATCTACAATTAAAACTAGAGAACGAGTTGAGACGTGAGAGTGAGACGAAGAAATTACCTGGCAAGAAGATGAAACTCAGAGGAAGATTTGAAGATTGAAAACCCAAACGATTGAAATAAGAACCCTAATTTGATTATACCAAAAATCAAAGCCATAACAATTAGTGAGAAGATGGTGTAGCCTTACATAAAACTTCTATCAATTGTGAGTAAGGAGGTTTCGCACAAACCTTCAAAGTGGGAGTGATGGTGGCGTGCGCAAAGGGTTGCGCAACAATGGCGACGGGGGTGGGAGGGATGGTGTCGCCAAACTCTCTTTTGTTCTGTTTTTCTGGCCGAAACCCTTTGTTTAAGTTTTTTATTTTTTTGGTTTCTTATGTTTATGATATGTATATTCTTCTATTTTCAATAATTAGTAAAAGTATTTTTTTAATTATTATTTAGTTTAAATAATTCCTTTACCAATGGAAATAGTTCCATTGATGAAATCAGTCACCAAATTCCGTCGCTAAATCATTTGTGACAAAAAATTCCGTCGCTCATTTTTGGTTCCCCCACATTTTTTCCCTCTAGCATTTTTAGAGTCGTAATTGTGACAGAACCTAATTCCATCGCCCAATTTTGTCGGAATTGGTGGCTTTTAGCGATGGAATTCATTCCATCGCTAAATTTTGTCACTAATAGACATTTTTCTTGTAGTGCTTGCTATCCAGGCACGTTTACCACAAACGCGGTTAAAATAGACAGTTTTATTGACGGGTGTAACACTTTTTAAATCCTAGGTGTCTTCTTGCAATTTTTGTAACGGGAGGGGTCTTTTTGCAACTATCCAAAACCATAGGGGTATTTTACACAATTTTCCCAAGAATAAATTCCAAAACCAGCTCAAGTACAATTCTATTGAATGTCAACCAACTGTCATGCATTGCCTATAAAAGAATAGGGGAGCCGAGAAGTACAATTTCTTTCTTCACAGATTTTGACAGATTGCAGCTTGCTGTAGTTAGAAGAAGTCTAGTAATTTTCTAAAAATTATTTTTTTTTTGCTACACACATGTTTTACTTGATTTTGTTGTATTCTGCCCCAACAGTATGATCGGCGTGCGGCATGCCGTCGCTGTATTTCATTGTCGACAACCCACAACTGTCCCAAAGGCATCCATGTTCTCACATACTCCCACAAACACCAATGCAATTCGCAACCAAATTTCAAAAAAAAGAAAATTTAATTTGCACCAAACAATTTTGGTGAAGAATATACATATAATGTAGATATTTGTATATATTGTTTTTCTAAAAAAGGCAGCTCAATAGGTTGCGGTGCATTGATAGCGGTGGCGGCGGAGTTAAGGATCGGCGGTGCGACAAATGGACTAAAGCGGTTGACCAGTGGACACACACACACACACACACACACACAGAACGACAATCTAGCCGGTCAAAGTAGTAACTGCATGGCAGCGACGCGCTATGTGGAGAAAAAGAATGGTAGCGGCAGGGTGGTCGTTGGCTTGGTGATTGCTCTGGCGGCACAGCGGCTGATCAGGCGGTGGCAGATTTGCTTCGGCAGCACGGCATCATCCTTGGTTGGTCTGCAACCTCGATGTCGTCGTACATGCGTCGTTCTGTGTTTCTCTTTTTCCCTTCTATTGAAAAAGCAACATATTCTCTTTTCTTTTCTTTTCTTTTCTTTTCTTGCTAACCCTTTTGTCCCACCGGGCGTGCTAGAAATTTGTACACACAAATTTCAAGTCTATAGATAAGACAGGAAAATTAGCGACAGAAGAAATTTAAATTGATTTGAAAAGGTGAGTACAATTCTTTAAATAAATCTTTATACAAAGAACAGGCCCTCTAATTCTTCTCTTGACTAACGCTTGACCGAAGGTTTGAAGAAAGCTTATTTCCAGATCAAACGGTGAATTTGACTGAATTCATTCAAATGCTTAATGAATTTTTCAACGAATGGCATGAGTGTCTCACGTGACGAATGACTTGAACATCTGACCCAACAAATGGCTTAAATTTGATGCAACAAACTTTTTGAATGTCTGACGCGATGAACGACTTGAGTGTCTAATGCGACGAGCAGATTTAATGTCTGATGCGATGGACATTTTGAATGTTTGAGGCGACGGATGACTTGAATGTCTGACGTGATAGATGGTTTGGAAATCTAAACATGAATGATGTACCTTCTAACTTGAAGAATTTGGGTCTTCAGGTTGATTGAGCTCTATCTTGGGAGAGTAGACTCTGGTTGGTTGACTTGGGAGACTTCTCTCTGGCTGACTTGGGAAGACTTCTTCCTGGTGACTTGGAAGACTTATGACTGGCTCACTTGGAAGACTTCTTGCTAGTGGACTTGGAAGACATTTGTCTGGCAGACTTAGAAGAATTCTATCTGGCTAACTTGGAAGACTTATGTCTGACTTAATATATATATATATATATATATATATATATAGCGGACGGTGAAATGGCGGTCGTGGCGCGCGATTTGGCCGTCCATTCTCGGGCGTAGACGGCTAGATCGCGCTAGTAACTTGGGTTAAGTTGCTAACGCTAGCAATGGATCAGCTTCCATATATATATGAGATGATCTGTTGCTAGCGTTGAGTTAATTTCATTTTCAGCCTCTCAACTTGTAAGCAGTTCACTTAAAACACCTCATACTTTTCAAAAGACTAAAATTGACCTCTCTCAAAATTAGAACATGTATTTCCATACCAAAAGAGAATTTGGCCATACGTAATTGGTATTAGAGCCTAATCAAAGGCGAGATTCAACAAAAAAAACTTATGAAAATTCCTTGCTTATTATATCATATGACAGGAATTATACACTTAGACCATGGAGTTGGAAAAACCGAGATAACAAGATTATTAAATCAAATAATTGATGTATCTCATGAAACTTTTAATATTTGTAGAACTCTAAACAAGATAACATCTTAAAATTAACTAAATTACACAATTCAGATAAAGGGTTAGGAAGTGAAAATCACGTCCTAAACTCAGATAACTTCTTATCAAACTTTGGAAGTTATGACACTACCAATAAATACTAAAGCAACAAAACTGCATATGAATTTGAAGAGGTTATAGCATCAAGTGGTAGCGAAGGCAAAAGAAAACCCTCTTCAAGTGGCTCAACAGACACCAAAGATCCCGTAAAGGGAATAGGTACTGAAGAAATAGAAAAAATTATAAACGACTACTTAGACATAGTAGAAAAAGAAAAATCATTGAAAACCCTAATGATGGATGAAATAGATCCAGATGTTCTAAAAGAACACCGATATAAACAAAAGAAAAAAGAGTCATATCAGAAGTAAATAAGGCGTTTGCTGATATGAATTTATGAAACGGAGAAATCGATCCAAACTATATAGGAGCGTGGAATCTAGAATTAAATTTAGAAAGAAATTTTAAATTTAATAGCGCCCCTATAAGGACAAATTTAAAACAAGAAATTATTCCCAAAAATGGAATAAATGTGCCCGTAAATCAATATGGCATATATCTTGATATCGATTGTATTTCATATAATGAAGAAACAATCAATAATTAGGTAAAAACCTTAAGAATTGCCATAATAGGTAGTAATTTAACAGAAAGGCATGCTATGAAACATTTTATTTGAGCAACCCTGTAAGAAAACGCAGCTAGATTCCGGAATAGCATAGCAGATAACGAAATGATAATTGAAACCCAGAACAAACTCATTATTTCTGAATAATAAATAATATTTTATACAGATAACCTCAAAAGAGAGTTCTACGGAATATCTATAAATAATATAGGTATTCAAAAAAAATGATTGCACAAATTTGACAAAACTACAAATATGTGATATGTGCTATTTTAAAATTTACACTTGCAAATTTAAAAAATATTTTTATAAGTTAGAACTCAGAGACAGCCTCCATCGGCAAAAATAATTTATTGCCAAACTCTCTAAACCATGAGATGAGTTAGTAGATAAAGAATTAACTAAACTTCTAAACGACGGAATGTTTTGCAATTCCTTAGGAGGAAGGATTGCAGCTGTAGAAAAAGTTCTAAGGAAATATTGTATTGAAGGATAGACAATAAAAGATATGAAAATTGCTCATATGAGTTACGACTATTGTTCTAAAGTCGACAACATGATAAACAGTATGGATGCGAAAAGAAGCCAAACTTCACAAAGAAAAAATTCGAGAAGAAAATGTTTGAAAACGAAAAAAGATATGTGAAGAGATGGAAAAATTTTAAAAAAAAAATAATCCATCAAGAGAAAAACCAAAACCATGGAGAAGATATATTAGAAAGAAATCTAATATTCTGTATAAAAACCCTTCATGTCCGCAAGGAAAATCATCAGAAGAGTGATTGTTGCTGGTTATGTGGCGAAAAAGGACATTATGCACATAAATGTCCAAGTGAGAAAAAAAAACAAAATACAAGATGTTTCTTATTCACTGAAGAAAGATACGAGCCAACATGGAGATACAAATTAGATTCTAAAGCTGAAGCAGAAGAGCTTGTTTGAGAATACGACTCCGAATCTGATGATGAAACAACATCAAATGACGAAGAAAGTTTAAACAAAACTTTAAAAGGCATAGGCACAATCTTCATAATGTCAGAAACCTATGACCATGAAGAAGAAATGATTCCTTTATCTAATAACATAATTATTCAGAGTGAATCAATTGAGGAAGAAACTCCCGGTTCTACAATAAACCATTGGGAGATGCCTAAAATCAAGGTTGGAGAAATATACAAAAACTACATATTCAAGTTCAGGAGTAAGATGAATGTAGAGATCTCTGACGGAGAAACCTCAGTAGGTCAAACTGAAGAAAGAATACTAGATTTCCTCTCTTCAAGATATTCCTCTCTTCAGATAAGGCAAAACCATATATTAGATAAGTATATCAATATGTCCATATTAGTATGATACAAGTTAGTCTTTGTCCATTATTCATAGATGGCAAATATACACCAGTAATATGTTGTTTAACAGATAATTAGTATAAAACTTTTGAAAAAGCCCTAATAGGGGGTATCCAAAATAATTTGTATAACGGACCAATTTGGTTTAAAACTATACCAAACTACTTCATTTCCTTAAAAGATCCTTATCTCAATAAAGCATTAGGATTGAGAATTCAAACTCAAGGTATGACCAAATTATGAGAAGTCTGCAAAATCATTGCAGTACAATACCATCTAGTCTACAGAGTGGTAAATACCACAAATCCACTAAATAAAACGCTAAACAGCAAATTGGAACTATTTGAACAAACAAGTAGTAATGTCCGAGCAATAAAAGTACGGAAGATAAATCCAAACCAACTATCATGGCCTAAAAAGTGGGTGATAGGAGAAGGATTAGCTAGTAAACAACTAGAAAAAATACAGATTAGAAAAACTAAAGGTGTTGTTATCCTCAAAGAATCAAGGAGACATTTTGTCTCTTTAATACCTTCCACGTCTACACATCCAAATGGCAAAGGAAAGGAAAAAATGGTAGAAAAAACTATCAAAGAAGAAGACAGTTTTGATGAAGACATCATAAGGTACAAAACAGTTACCATTCAAATTAAATAAAGTATGACATCACGTGTAGAAACCATACATATAATGACCACAACATCAATGAATGACACTGTCAAGAAGAGGCTTAAAGAAAAAGGCTTGACATGAGATGAGCTTGAAAAAGGAATTCAAAACATTACGAGCATTATCAAAAGTAAAAGAAGGTCCAAAAAAATGAATAACGAATGGATGGCGGTAAGTCCAAACAATTCTTATATAAAATTAAGTTTTGACTTCCAGGGTTATCACCCTTTTAAAATAGACGCTTTAGTAGATACTGGAGCATCTTATTGCCTGGCATGACCAGGAATTTTATCCTCGAAAAAAATGGATCAAAACAGATCAACTCATGAGCATGCGAATGGCAAATGGCGACGAGTTCGAGTCAGAATATGAAGCATATCATATTCCGATCATAATAAATAGAAAACAATTCATGATAGAGGATTAATTCAATTCAACTCATTAGATAGTGATTTTTAATAGGAATTGCTTTCCTCAAATAAACTGAAAATTGGTCATTTATTCAGGAAGAGTTTTATATTGAAATACAACGTTAAAAAATTCCGTTGTTAAAATATGCTGCTCAAAAATGTAAATTTGGTTTTCATCCAAAAAAATAGGAGAAATTCAAAAACATATACATAGTGAGTCTCTCTACGCAGCCCAGCGTGGTGAAGAGAACAAAGAAGACTCATGGAAAAGGTTACTTGAAGAAGAAGTAACCAAGGGAAAATTATTTAACAAATAAGTAATTAAAGAAAATGACAGTGTATTAAAGAAATAAATCAACATTATCAATGCAAACAAGGAAAAGAAATTTCAAGTCTTGATAGTATAAAAAAGATGTTAGAAAATAATTTTAGTAAAGACCCGCTAAAATTATGAAAAGAAGATAAACCTTGAGCGACATTGACCCTCAAGGATAAAGATTATGTAGTTAACGTAAAACTAATGTAACATAGTCTTGAGATGGTTTAGGAATTTGAACGACAGATTTCTGAAATACTAAAATAAGGGTTAGAAAGACCCAGCGAGAGTCTTCATTCAAGTCTGGTGTTCCTGGTAAAAAATCATGCAAAACAGGCTAGAGGAAAAGCCAGATTAGTCATAAATTATAGAGTTTTACAGTCAAAGATGGCTATAAAATTCCAAACAAGGATATGCTGATAAACAAAATCCAGCTAGCCAACTTTTTCTCGAAGTTTGATTTGAAAAGCGGATATTGGCAAATCAAAATAGAAGAATCATCAATTCTATTAGCTGCCTTTAGCGCACCACAAGGGCATTATGAATGGACGGTATTACCATTCAAATTGAAAAATGCTCCACCTTTATTCCAAATAAGGATGGATAACCTTTTGAAAAAGCACGAAGATTACTGTGTAGTGTACATAGATGATTTGTTAGTATTCTCAAAAACTAGAGAAGAACATAAAAATCGTCTAAAAAAAGATAACACGAGAATTCATTGACCATGGATTAGTACTATCACAAAAGAAATGTGAATGAGAACAAACCACCATTAACTTTCTGGGATTGAGAATAGAAGACAGTAGAAAAATTGTCCTTCAAGATCACATAGCTAAAAAAATAAAGTTATTTCCCGAACAAATCAATGATGTAAAGAAACTTCAAAGAGCTATTGGGTTGTTAAATTACGTGGGGAAATTCATCCCGCATTTATCAAACCTAACATAAGCCTTAAGTAAAAAGCTTAGAAAAGAAAAATGTTATATGGGAAGATGAAGATACCCAAAATGTTCTATGGATACAAGGTCAGGTTAAAACCCTGCCAAAATTAAACTTGCCTAAGCAAGGAGACAAGTTAGCTCTAGGAAGCTTCTGAAAATTGTCAAGGTCAGTATTAAAAGCAACACCCCCTGATGAAGCTGAAGAACAGCTATGTGGATACTAGAGTGAAACCTTTAAGGATGCATAAACTCGATATCACATAAATAAAAAAAAAGAGTTTTTAGCTATAAAACGTGGCATAAAATCGTTTTACATATTTCTAGTTTTAGAAAACTTTCTTATTAGAACAGATAATATGTGTTTTAAAACTTCCCTCAAAAGAGACCTAAGAGATGTTAGTCAAACAAGACTTTATCGATGGCAATAATGGTTCAGCTATTATACTTTTGATGTAGAATACATCTCATTAGCCAAAAATGCACTTGCACATAGCCTAACCAGGGAATTTTGATTTATGATGCATGGAGTTGTTGTTACCTTAAAAAAGACTGCTCCAAAGGCCTTAAAAGAAAGATATAGAGCAGGATATCCTGGAGTCGTTCTACTGGGAGAACCATCAGGGAAATTTGATTACTACGTCATTTACCCTTAAAAGAAAGAGGACAGTTCTTTGTCACTCACAAATCCTCCCCAATAGCGGAAGAGGATGGTTGGAACTACCAACCCGAAGGTCCTAAAACAGGACAATACAAAAACTAAGTGTTCAAAACCAATGCATAAGTTTTGGAATAAAGAGAATAAGGCTGAAACCTCAACAGCAAGGCGCCCTAAACAAGTGGGCAAGAAAATAAAAAATTACTATCCTAACAAGAATCTAAAAAGAAAAGTAGCAACTGACAAAGTTGAAAAATCTTCAAAGCAAAATGCTACCATAACACAAACCAATAATAATAAAAAAAATTGTTTTATGATCCAGGGTTACGTACAAAGAAGAAAAATCTCTTTAGAACTGTCTGGCATTATCTGAGGAAAAATTATTAAAAAGAGTTATGAAGTACCCTCAATCAATTAACTGATTATGTTAAGCACTTAGAAGAAAGGCTTAATATAAACAATGAAAAAAGAATGATAGTCCTACAAGAAAAGGAAGAAAGAATTCGATTGCTAGAAGAACTAGAATCATTGCTCCAGCCGATATCACTACAAAAATAAAAGAACTAGCCAGGAAGGAAAATGAACACGAAGAGATCCTTTGCAAACCAAAAATGAAAGCGTTCTTGAATTGAGATTATGGATGGCCAATCCTCACATTACCGTCAGACAAGGTTGATCTTAAATGGATTGAACATGGACTCGTAGACGCATTCGAAATAAATTGAGATGATTGGAAACTCATCAATAGTCTCCTAGCTATACTTTGATATGCTCTTAGAGTTATGGGATTCAGTCGACAGATTATCACAGTTCAAATACTGTCAACATTGGTAGAAAGAAGCAAAACCAAATTCTATCAACCATACCAGATTTAGTTCATTTATCGATTCATTAATAAAATGTTAATGAATTTCTATTGACCGCACAAGGATGAGCTATGGAACACGTATAATCTGGAGAAAAACAAGATCAAAAGAATCAATTGTTTCCATGCAACCATTAAAAACATGGTAGCCGACCCCATAAAAGCATGTTTCTGTGATAGACAAAGGATAGTAATCCTGAAGTGGCGTAGAGCATCCATAAAGCCTTCCAAATAGGGTCAAGATCAAGTAATCAAACTCTACAAACAGTTCAACAGCGAAGCAAAAGAAGAACTTGATCTACCTAGCCAAACTTTTGAGTTGTACAAGAAGGTGTGGGACCACAGGATAAGCATGATTGAAATGGACATAATGGCCAGCGAAAAATGACAAAACCTAGTGGAGAAGAGAATAAGGATGTCTGCCAGAGTAAAAGAGAAAGATGACCCTACAAAAAATAATAGAGGATTTTCACTGTTGAAGAAACCTATGGCCTGATCTTTTCATCTATAAAATGGGTTGAAGTAATAGCTAGAAGGAAGAGGAAGTTTGAGAGAGTGTGAAGTATAAAAGAAGTATTGATTTTGGTACGACATTTTCTTCTGCTCTTTTCAGACCAATATCTTAGAAGCTTGAGAGTGTGTAAAGTGTGTAAGAGTGTAAGAGTGCTAAGAGTGTAAAGTTTGCTAAGAATTAGTGTGTCCAACAATAGAAGGAATCATTCCTTTCTATTGCTCCTATGTAATATTTCATTTCCAGTACTAAAAAAAAAGAAATATTGATCTTAGTACGACGTTTTCTACTGCTCTTTTCAAACCAATATCCTGAAAACGTGAGAGTGTTAGATAATAGCCATTAGCTAATTCTAAGGAACGTAAGGCATCGAGTTATGTGTCCACTTGGTGAAAAGCTTGGATATCGAAGTAACGGGAAAAACATGGTGGGAGTGCATTCAAGGACCAAGAACAGCATCTTCGTAAGTAGCATTATATCCTAAAATAACTTTATGATTTATATTGTATGTGACAAAGTATTAGGGTGCAAAAAAAAATTTTTAAGTTTTGGGGCTAGATTGCAAATATGTTGAAATACTAGGGTTATTTAGCACTATTGAGGAAGAAGATTTAATCTGGACCGTCCATAAATCACGAATAGACGTCAGATCGCGTTGGCAAGTAAACTAAATTGCCTGGTCCAGTAGTGGATCGTGTCCCCCCCCCCCCCTATATACCGGTGGAGAAATAACAATTTCTTCAACTGTAATCTTGCCATGCATATCACACAACGAATGGCTAAGATCATGTATTTGCTATGATTTGCCAGACAACCCCTCTTAGGGGGGCGGTTAGCAATTATGCCAAAAATGCCCATCACAACTCATAGGAATTTGTCTCTTCTTCTTCTTCTTCTTCTTCTTCTTCTTCTTCTCAAACTTCCCACAACCTCCTTCTTCTGCCAGAATCTATTCCCTTTCAGTGTAGAACACTCATTTGCAATGGGAAAATGAGAAACATATATTGAAAATTTTTGTAGATTATTGCCATTTTGTTACATAAATGGAGTACATGGGTATATGTTAACCCACAATCACAAATAAGAACATACACATAAAAAAGAAATTATCTCAGCACCATATTGCCAACATACAGTCACTGCCCTCGGCACCACTATCTTAAACTCACAACCGCCAACGCCGTTGGCACAACCATCATGAACCCACCACCCATAAACATCCTAGATGCACAACCACCATCATCAGCATCATACCCATTACCATGACACTGTCGAGCACTGCTGCCCCTCACCGTCAGATCGACCACTACACATTACCCTCTTACCGTGAAATTGTCGAGCACCAACACATAAGCTGCCCAATCTGCCGACCACAATCACCTCCTAACAACACCCCAAACAGGGAGATCTGCCAGCCACCATCGACTCCGACTACTACCCATGCCATATCTGTCTACGATAATCCTTCCAACCATCTCCAGATTAATCGCAACCCAGAACACCATTACCATCACCATCCCCATTGATGCTTAGATAAAACGATCTTGATGATGGCATTGTAATGGTACTTGATGGTGGCCTTGATGGTGGCGCCGTGGATTTGGAAGGGGAAGAGATCGATAAACATGGTGTAGATCGATGATTTACATCATAAATTTAGCGGCAACCAAAATCGAACCAACCACCATGCCGTGGGCACCATAACCACAACTACAACAGAGCTAGCCACCACTTCCACCCCGGTTTAATCACACAGCCAAAAAATTGCCTGAATCAACATCCTAATACGAACACACCCACCAATAATCCTAAGCTATGTTCATACACATGATATAACCACCCAAAAACAAAACCCAAAACCCTAATCAAATCTCAAGTTCCTAGACAAGCATTAGTCTAAATCCACTGTCAAAGCAAAGAAATTGAATAGATCCACCATGGCAACCCACCACCATAATCCCCACAATTGACCACCATTAAACCCATGGCAACCACCAGTAACCCGCGGCCAACCACCACTAGACATGTAGCAAAACTCCACAGGGAAAGAGAGAGATGTGGAAGGAAGAAAGAGAAAACTGTGTATGTTTATGTGAGTTAGTTAGAGAGAGAGAAGAAAGAAAAGTGAAATCTACGGCTGAATAAATAAAAAGTGGGTAAAATCGAAAAAAATACTGACCACGCCTCTTTAGGGCGGTTAGCTAAGAAGTGAGGAAAAAAAGGCTAATCTTAGTCGTCTACCTGATGACGTGGACAGCTGGACTACAGTTGGAGAAATTGCTATTTCTTCACTGGTAGATAGGGATCGGCTCTCATATATATATGTATATACACACACACACACACACACATACACACACACACACACACACACGCATATATATATAGGGGGCCAATCTCTATCTGCCGGTGGATAAAACCTCATTTCTTCACCTGTCATCAGTCCGTCCACATGTCATCGTGGACGGCCGAGATTAGTTTTTTTTGTTTTTGCTATAATTTGCCCAACCGCTACAAATGTAGCGGTTGGCTTTCTTTTTTTTTTCTTTCAGAATTGCCCTTTAATCCAATCGCCCCCTTTTCTCTGTCTCTCTCTGGCTCTCCATCTCACTTTGTCAGTCTCTCTCTGGCAGAGTGAGATGAAGCGAGCAAACAATGCCGTTCGAGGGACGACGCCGACGGAAGATGCAAACCCATGAAACAAAACAGATCCCCAAGCTACTCCAGCCGACGACAGTGCCCGAGGGACGACGCCGACGATGATGCAGACAGATGAACGGCTCCGCGAGCCTTCGCCATCCTTTGCCCAAGCCGTCGACTATCCCTGATCCATTTGTTGCCACTGCCTCATCCGTCAATTCAGATCTGCAAAGATTATCCATGTTCTTCTTTTTTTTTTGGAATTGAGATTGAGATTATAGGTTCAGAAACCCGAGATATTCATGACTATCCATGTTTTTTGTTTTGGAATTGGGAAGGATATTATCCATGTTTTTTTTTTCAGATGTATTACTTGTCTTTAGTTTTTCCATCTTTTTTTTCTGTGTGCGATGCCGAGTTCAAAGTTTGCCCATCTCTCTCGTTTGCTCTCTTGTCGCTTTGGTTGGTTTTAGGATTTTTTGGGTAGATTGGGATTGGTGTATAACTTTGTGGGTTTTGTTCAGAAATGAATGAGTGTTTGCTTCATTTTGCTGATAAGCAATTCTGAATTTGAGTGATGAAGAGCTTGGAAAGATATGATCAAAGATTGGTTAACAGGAAGGTGAGGCAATGACAAAAATGAAAGTGGCTGGAGAGAGGAAAGAGAGACAGCAAGACATGAACAAAATGAAAAGTGACAGAAAGAAATGGACGAGAGTGAAAGAGGGCAATTCTGGAAAAAAGCCAACCGCTACACTTTGTAGCGGTTGGGCGAATTCTAGAAAAAAAAAACTAATCTCGACCGTCCACGGTGACACGTGGACGGACGGATGACAGGTGGAGAATTGAGGTTTTATCCACCGGTAGATAGGGATCGGTCTATATATATATATATATATATATATATATATATATATATATATATATATATATATATATATATATATATATATATATATATATATATATATATATATATATATATATATATATATATATATATATATATATATATATATATATATATATAGCGATCTGAGCATAACTACGATGTTTTACCCAAGCAATGAAGTCTTTTTCTGAGCATAACTACGATGATTACAAACTCTTGCTCAAGCAGTGATCAAGTAAACCTCTTCTTATTGTTTCTAAGTTCTCAAGAACTACTAAATATAGGCCAATCCGAGCAAAGCACCTGAGCGTGTCGCACGAATCTGTCACCCGAGCAGTTTGCCCGAGCAGGGTGCTCGTCTATGGCTTTTTGCAGATTAACTTGGCTCCCAAGAGCCCAAATGCCTTTCTCATACACTCTTCCCAAGAAGAGGTGTACATAAGGTAGAACTCAAGTCCTATCTAGAAGGGTTTAGCTATAGTTCTAACCCGTGAAATGGTAAAGTCCTTGTGGAAATTTGTCACCCCACCATACTTTGCTAATTCAAAGCCTAGCCGAGCGAGAGTGCGAGGCTTCTTTGCCAACCCTTAGCTGACGATATGGGTTCGCCAAAGTAAAACACAATGCAAGATGTGAAGGGCACAAGCTCATAAACGCAGTTGCATAAAACACACCCCCCTAGAGGGCAGTGAAAATATCACCCAAGGTGATAGGGTAAGACACAAATCTCACCTAATACGGTCTAACTTTAGTTCTAGCTCGAGAAATGGCAAAACCTAATGGGAGTTCGTCGCCCTACCCTGTTTTGTTAATTCAAAACCTGGCCGAGCATGAGTGCGAGGTTTCTTTGCCAGTCCTTAGCTGACGATAAGGGTTCGCGTCAAAGTAAAACCAAGAAGGTTGCTCAAGCAAAAATATCACCCAAGGTGATAGGGTAAGACACAAGTCTCACCTAATACGGTCTAGCTTTAGTTTTAGCCCGAGAAACAGTAAAACCAAGTAGGGGATCGTCGTCCCACCCCGTTTTGTTAATTCAAAATATAGCCAAGCGTGAGTGCGAGAGGCTTCTTTGCCAACCCTTAGCTAACGATAAGGGTTCGCGCCAAAGTAAAACACAATGCAATATGTGAAGGGCACAAGCTCATAAACACAGTTGCATAAAACACACCCCCCTAGGGGGCAGTGAAAAGTCACTTAGGTGATAGAGTGGTACACAAGTGTCACCTAAAACGGTCTAGCTTTGAATCTAGCCCGTGAAATGACAAAGCCTTTGTGGGGGTTTGTCGCCTTACCCTATTTTGTTAATTCAAAACCTGACCGAGCAGGAGTGCGAGGCTTCTTCGCCAACCTTCAGCCGACGATGAGGGTTCGCGCTAAAGTAAAACATAATGCAAGATGTGGATAGCACAAAGTTTAGCATCTACCAGGGCAGGATGATGGTCGAGCTCGTCACCCGAACAGCATGGCCCTGCAGAGTGTTCGAGCACAATGTCATCCGAACAGAATGCCTGAGCAGAGTGTCCGAGTAGAATGCCCGAGCAGAGCGTCCGAGCAGGGTGCTTAAGCACCTTGCACCAGCACTTGGCATCCTAGAAGGATTCCCAAGCAGCTCATCCAAATAGATGCTCAAGAACCTTGCTCCCAAGCTCTATGTCCGAGCAGAGTGCCCGAGCAGAGCATCCGAGCAGAGCATCCGAGTAGGGTGCTTAAGCACATTGCACCAGCACTTGGCATCCTAGAAGGATTCCCGAGCAGCTCATTCGAATAAATGCTCAAGAACCTTGCTCCCAAGCTCTCTGTCCGCGCAGAGTGCCCTAGCAGAGCATCCTAGTAGAGTGCCCAAGCAGAGCGTCCGAGCAGAATGCCCGAGCAGAGCGTCGAGCAGAGTGCCCGAGCAGAGCGTCCGAGCAGAATGCCCGAGCAGAGCATCCAAGCAGGGTGCTTAAGCACCTTGCACCAGCACTTGGCATCCTAAAAGGATTCCCGAGCAGCTCATCTGAATAGATGCTCAAGAACCTTGTTCCCAAGCTCTGTGTCCGAGCAGAGTGCCCTAGCAGAGCATCCGAGCAGAGTGCCCGAGCAGAGCGTTCAAGCAGGGTGCTTAAGAACCTGCACCAGCACTTGGCATCCTAGAAGGATGCCCGAGCAGGTGCGTCTGAATAGGTTCCCCGAACAGCCTAGGCGAGTCAAGTTTCTTCTTCAAGCAAACCATACGTGTAGAGCTCTAGGGAGTTTGATTAAGAAAAGCTCTTGCATGGAAGTCAAATAAGTTTTCTTGAGTAGAGCTTGCAGCTGAACTCTTTTGAAGAAAATATGATTTTCTATGGATAGAGCTCGAGAAAGTACTTAGAATCAAAACAAAAAAAAATCACCTCAAACGGAGGTCCAAGCAAGAAGTTGTGGTCCTTTCAAAATTTGAATTGATAGTTTAAATAAGCTTTCTGCTCAGAAGTATCAAAAGTGGTTAAGCAGCCCAACGGAATGCCATGCCTCATGCGTGCTCGTGGTCAGGAGTTCAAGACCTCCCAGCAGCTTCAGAAAAGTTCCCGTTTTTGGCAAGGAAACAGGCCACAACATAACTTCAAGTCCAAGCAGAGAAATTGGGCCGTCCGCACAGCAGGTACGCACCGCAAGCCCTGAGTCCGAGCCTGCTTCCCGAGCAGCAAGCCAATGGGCCTTCCCATCATCAGGCTGAAACCTGCACAGCATGATCGAACAGAGAAAAGAGAAGAATAAAATAGGCCTTTCCAGTCTTCGAGCCCAAACAGACTTCCCAAACAGCTGGTCCGAGCCCACCTCCCGAGCAGTGGATCCGAGCAGGCTTCTCTAGAAGCCAGTCCGAGCCTACTTCCCGAGCAGGCCTTGGTCCAAGCAGAAAATTCAAAAGGAAAAATTCGGAAACATACCAGAAGAATTTTGAATAATTTTAGAATGTTATTTATGCAACAAATAGCCAATTTCAAATAATTGGTTATTTTGGTCTTTGGGCACTTTTTGGTCGGCAAAAAGATCGGAGAAAATATTATTTGTGCTTACAAGAGCGAAAGAAGGTCCGTGAAAATTTTGATGCGTGTCTCAAGACACCCAAGATACACTTTCTCAGCCAAGCATTTTGGCTAAAAAAGTAGGGGCATTATGATATAGCTGGAAATATCAGCCCAACCAGATATCGACACGTGGCAAGGTTGACTCGGGTCAACCTTATCTTGGATTCCAAGGTTATCGTGTTGGCAGAGTCCAGATTCTATAAGGATCCTAACGTAATCCCAATTAATCGGGGCTAAGGATTATCTGCTTAGACATGTAAGTCAATCAGGACCCTTCAGTTGATGCGGAGACTACCCTCAGGTACGCGGACAGGTTCACGCACAAGCACCCAGTGCATTTTCTGCTATTCAGAACTCTACCCTAGTAGCGACATTCTGACTTTAGCATCGGAGCATCCTCCACCGGAACATCCCTAGTGGTCACTCTGTGTTCTATTTTGCAGGTCCATTGCCTAATTGTGATTCCCGATCAACATTCTAGCGGCAACAGGTTTTCTATTATATTATCCATATCACGAGGATTGAAAAAGCTTTTTGGTGAAACGTTAGATGATTTTGCTACTTCCGAATGCACAAGACCGGAGGCAATATGTATTTCAAGCTAGGTATGGTCTTTGATCTAGGCTATTAGTCATTTTCTGGTCGCGTTACCAATGACATGGACCCGTAAACCAAATTGGTCTACCAAACCAAATTGGTCTGACACAGTGACGCTGAAGGAAAATGTGGTCCACCGTTTCTAGATGACCTAAGCATGGGGCCAAGGGGCAAAGGTGTAGTGATACGGACCTGTGACGGTTTATGTAAAGAGGGAGTGTATTTTCAAAGGTCGGTAGTAGTGATATGAACAGCTGGGGGAAGATGGATTTGACCATTTCCCTGGGTTGTCTATTTTCAAAGATTTATTTATAGTAACGCTGGTTGCAACAGTTGAATTAAAAACGGACATACATCAGGAACCCCACTAAAAACACTCGCAGTGTTGCCCTTGGGAGGCTTGACGAACAGTGCTCTCTCTCTCTCTCTCTCTCTCTCTCTCTCTCCAGAAACTACACCCCCTACCCACCCCAAGCCCTTTCTCTATAAAAATTCATATTTCACCCCCTTATCTCTGAAATTAGCTCCTCTTTTGGAATCGATCTACCTTCCAGCAACACTTCAAACATCATATCCCCACCACGGTTCCAACATCATCTCGTCATCCCCCAACCACCAAACCCTCCACTATTACACCACATCCAACCCCCGCACTAACGTTGTAATTAGAGACGTAAACCAAGATAGGAGGGAGGTTTGCTTTCTGGAGTGAAAAGGACCAGATGTAGAAGACACAGGACCCCGTCCATTAAGCCTCCAAGTGCAACAGTGAAGAGTTTTTAGTGAGGGAGGGCGAGAGAGAGAGAGAGAGAGAGAGAGAGAGAGTCCACTATATTTCTTTACCAAATTACACTGGTGAAGAAGTTAGTATGGCCACAAAATTGTTGCATCTAAGCTATTGCCAAAACTGAAAATCATCTAAGCCATAAGAACAATCCCACTTTATTAACGGTACAGGGGATTTTTAGAGAAAGCCAGAAAAGGTAAGGATAAGGTAGATATGGAGAGGGGATCAGCCTTGTTTTGTCACAGGAATCGTTTAACAGCTGCCAAACACATCCAGTTGCGTTCTTTCTTTGTAGTTGATCAAGCTACGCCTGCATAGGGGAAATATGAACAGCTCAATTGACACATACCATAACTGCAACCATACGATGCACCAGTCCATACGGTGCACCAGTAATTACTTCAGAGTCTAAATTGTACAATAAGGTTCCCTTTTGAGAGAGAGAGAGAGAGAGAGAGAGAGAGACATCTTGATAGGGTGACGCTAAATTCAAGACTAAAACTGTGGATATGGCCAAAACCTTTAACTGCTAAAGTATGAACTTCTTCAACTACCATTAGGAAAGGTGTACTTTTCTTTTTTCTTTCCGAGACTAGCATGGAGCACGTGGGTTGCACGTAAATGTGATTGATAGATAGTAATTTTTAAAGTGATATCATTAGCTTTTTTAGGATTAAAAGAATATAATTCAATTATGTTTTTATTTCTTTTATGATTTGTTTTAAAAGAAATGAATATTTGATGTTCGCAATAGTAATCAATTCAATGTTTAGAAATCTTCTTTGTAAACTTTTGGATTGAAGAAATATTTGATGGTGCTACTAGAAAGGAAAGCAAATGGAGAAATTAAAATGAATAACTCTACATATTTACTTTTGTAATCTATTAAATTGATTTATCGTATACATTTAAATTTTGTAATTTTTCAAGACCGAGTGCTTTGCATTTCATCAACATGGAATGCAAAGCACCTGCTACTATAATTGAACAGATTTTCATTTCAAATTAACGCCATATTTAAGCATTATTTTTTTCCCTAATTTTTTGATGCATATTTAAACTTATTTTTTATTTTCTTTTTCCTGTTTTTGTTTTTCCAATTTTTCACACATTTCAGTTTTTTTGTTTTGTATTTCTTTTTCAGTTTTTCAATTGGCTATTGTTTGCTAACCCCAAAAATGTAAGGAAAAAAAAATTATAGTTCTCATTACTCAATTCATTTTTCAATGTTTATTTAATTTCAACCAAATTAAAAAGGGAGTAACAAAGGAATTTTTTTTATTTAGTTTTTTTCTCATTACACTTTTCATTTTCCAATGTTTAGGATAGACTCATTCCCCAATGTTCATTTAATTTCAACTAAATTTAAAAGGGTGTCATAAAGGGAGGGTCAGATTGTTATTACGTAATTAACGGATGACATAATCGTTCAGAAACAATTTATAACATTCGTACTTTTATAAGTAGTATAGAAGTAAAAGTTGTCAAGATCAGTTTGCCAGATTTAAGGAAGTTTTCACCATCATGCTCGAATCCAAACATACAGATGACGAGAAACTTCCTACCAAATTAGATATTCATTACCTTCATTACAGCTCCTCTTTTGCAGAACTTTGCCGGGTAGTTTTGTCCTTGTTCTTCTGAATAAACTCAACGATATCTTCCTTGGTTCTGTCCCCATCATATTGGGAGAGATTTCCACTTGCTGACTTGAAGTATAAAGCTGGGTAGCCTTTGACGTCGAAAGGTTCACTGGGGAAGTCATTTGCAGTAGCATCCTAAAGAGCAGAAATTACAGGTATGACTCGAGAATGCAATTGTAAAACTCAAATGAGAAAGATTCAACATCTTCAGCAATGAAATTATTGATAGAAGCTGATGAAAGAAAGGATCAACACTTAATAAAGTTAATCCAAAACCGCAAAAGCTGAAAAAGTTTTGCTGTAAGAAGGCTGAAATGCATGGGGTTATAAAAGAATGATAGCACATCAACTAAAATACATGTCTATGCATTTGACATCTGGATTAAAATTGTTTGGCTTGACACATGCTCCAAATTAAAATCTAATAATAGCCCTGGCCTCACCCTCCATTCGGTAATCCAGGACTTCCTTCATGAAATTTCAAGGACAAAAGGACTTACACAGCAAGTGAGACATAAGTTCCTAATGTTGGCTCTATACTGCTCAGTAGTTTTAGACGCCAATATTAGGACAGGGCTCATAGTAAAAATGCCTCTTGTCGTATAAGGTTTATAAATTATCCATGTGAACGTAGAATTTATGAGAACATTGCAGTATCAGGTCTACAGATGATCCATGTCAATAGCATCACATTTATTAATACAAAAAAAATAACAATTGTATAGAAGGACATGAGTTATAAATCTTACAATCTTGGCAATAAGAACATCAGCATCACTCTCAAATGAAAGGGCAACTTCATCCAATATTGGAGCCAACTTTTTGCAGTGTCCACACCATGGCGCATAGAACTCTAAAAGAACTGCACAATAATACAAAACAAAAATTAAGTTGATATCCAAGGTGTTCAACTGTAGGAATGATAAGTAGACACAAAATATACAACATAAAAATGTAAAAATTATCATTTCTGTTAGCTGCTCATATTGTATATATGTAGCAAATGGTAATAAATGCAGCCCTTTTCATCATGCCAAACAAGAACAAAAAAGGAAAAGAAATAAAAAAACAGCATAGGCAAGATAATTTCCAAATATCATTCCTATTCAACAGGACATGAGAGAGAGAAAAGATTCAATGAAAAATTCAGCAATGCAACCAGTAAAAGTGAGCATTGAACTAAGTAATGCTTATCCATACCATTTTTTCCAGAGTTGAAAACCATGTCCTCAAAGTTATCACCAACCACCGCCTTAACGGGTTCATTGTTAACCTCAGGTATGGGTTCAGATTTTTTGAAGGGGTGCACATTACCATCCTGCATTGAATAAAATAGCAAAAGTTATCACACCAGGGAACAAGGAATTTGATCTTTACCTCATTTTCCTAACTCCTCCACAATCATCAAGGGGATTTACAACTGAAAAATACAATCACCTTGTACTCCTTCACCCATGAGGAAATGTGGTCAGGCTCCAGATTTGGTTTAAGATATTTCTTCCCATCGTTAGTCTGTACAACGATGAGAGGCACCTGATCCTCTTTAAGCCCAAAATACTGTTCATTTTTCCAACAAAAGATCAGCAAGCCAATAAAATGTTTAGCAAAAGGAGTTTAAAAATGATGAATAGCTACAAACCTGGAAAGCGCCTTGACTAGCTTCCAGATCACCCATCAGAAAACTTATACCTTGTCCCTTGTATTGCTTAGCAACATCATGATAATTTGACTTAAAAGAATCAAAGAGCTCATTACTGAAGTTCAAAAACAACATGGCCTGTTCATTCCAACATCTAATTAGATTCTACATTTAGAGTAAGAAAGAAAGGATTTAGCAGCTATAAGCTCTTCAAAACAGGTCGTCCCACGTGGAGGACCAAAAAAGAGTACCGTCGATAGACAAAAAAATATCTCCTTGGAACTAAACAAGTTCCAATATCTTAGAAAAAAAAACACACACACCCCCCACGCAGCTGTATAGCAGAAGTACTTCACAAAAAGGGTGAAGTTGTGGCATAAATAAACTTCTTATTCTTATGTACATTTGACATAGACGAGCTCTTGAGGACAAAAGACGATGTTCTCCATGTAGTCACCGAGCACAGAATGGCATCAAGAAGAGAAAATAAGGATGGTCCCACTCACCTTTGCATTTGGACTGTTGAAGAATTTAATTACGAAGGGATGGTTGCTAGGGTCATTGTTAAAGAGCGTCACGGTTGGAGTACTCGATTCTTCAACAAACTTCACCAAAGTATCCACATCAAAACCCTACAAGCATGTTGCTTCTTCTATTAGACAATTATTGCAAGCCAAACTTTTAAACAGCTAAATACGCAAAGGTGATGAAACAAGAAGCTTAGAATCCTGTTACCTCGAAATCTACAACAAGTTCATCAAATGGCTTGAACAATCTAACAATCGGACCAGAAACAGATGATTCACCACGTGGTAGATGTTTTGCATCCAAAGTATGGCCGAACTCATAATCTGAGCGTAACCTCTCAGCTAGAGCTGAGAAATTATCAAATTTCTCTCCTGAGAACTCTGGGAACACCCCAACCTATTAATGCAACAAAGATGTATTCAGGCTTAAGTTAACACAAAAATTTAGATGAAAGTCGAAAACGAGTGGACAAGGCACTTACAACAACAATGTTATTTCCGTCAATAAGAACTTTAGCCTGCTCCGCAGATTTTACTTCCGCAGATGCAGGACCACTTTGTTTCTTTAGATAATCAACAATACCATCGGCCTCTCGAGGTCCTTTGTAATCTTGAACAACTTTTCCTCCACTTCGAAGTATCTTGATAGTAGGGAAGCCCTTAACGTCATATTCACTAGCAAGAACCTTATTTTGTTCTTCGTTGGCATCAATTTTTGCTAGAATTACCGGAGGATCATTACTACTCAATATGGATGCAGCTTTCTCATACTACAAATTAATAGACAAGTTGTCAGCTTACTAAGCATCTATGCACTCCCCGATTACAATCCAAAGCACAAAGAAAATCCTATCCGAGGACATAAAATATCAACTGTGGTTACCTCAGGAGCAAGTTTCTTGCAGTGGCCACACCTGTTACATCATTAACAATGATATTAACCACAAAGACAAAAGTCAAATGCATCATCCAGCATGAAGTACCTAGCACAAAATAAAAGACGTAGCTCCAATTTCATCATGAAAAATAAACATTTGATTTACCTATGAACTTTTCTCAGGGCACTATTTACTGTCTTTAAATTACGACACAAAAGGATACACGTATATACAAAAACTTAGCTAGTTTAACAGATTGATAGAGGGCCAAAGCTCTGTGAGTGAAAAATCTGAGGAAAAAACTGTGGGCCGTGAGTAGACATGAGAGAGAACCGAGAAGGCTTAAAATCTCCTGAAACAAGAATGCGAGGCTGAATAGGGTCCAGTGAGCGCTTAAGTATTTCGTCTCCTTTTTCCTATATTCAGTATACCATGCATGTATCTGGTTGCCCTCTTTCTAACGAATTTTAACCCAAGAGTTTGGCAAATGAAAACTTTGAAGAAGCATAATCAAATACAACGCAAAAACTCCTGATAAATTGATTGCAAAGCAGAACAATTTAAATTTCAAAGAAGAAGAATATGAAACAAAAGAATCAAGATAACTTAAACCAAATAAGGGCACAGGACATCACTTGATCCTAAATATTGGCTTCCACTCATAGAAAAATTACCCCTCACATTTTCAATTAAAAAAATCAGCACTCTTTTGGTTCTTCAAGGATGGAAACAAATTTGTCTACTTTTCTACAAAAAAAAAAAATTGTTCAGCAAGATCTATTACTAACAAGTTGACAATACAGAGAGGAATATTACAAAAATAAAAAAGATAATGGAAAGAAAGCAAAAAAAATATATATATATGTAATAAGAACAAAAAGCAAACACAGAAAAAGTATTGAAGTGCTTATTAAAAAAGCATCAGGCTAAGTTCAAAAAGTAAAAAAGACCACCACCAACAAGAAAAATTGAGAACAAAAAACAAAGGAGGTTCTGTTGGAGTTACTTCACCCCATTCAGCCCCATTTCCCCAGCTTCCGCCCTCTGAAACTGTTGTTTCTATGTTACTAACAATATTGCAATGTTTACCTAACATTTCAAGGAGAGTATTGTTTAACTGGTCCAGAATAAGAAAATGTTCAAATGCATCCAGTGAAATAGTGCACATTCTTTGAATGTCTGCTCTACGTCATCCTATGGGATAAAAAGGCACCTTGCATATCTGTTACCATTTTACACCATGGACATGTTTCTACAAATGTTAAACGCACATTACAGCATCACATACAGGGCCAAAACTCACACGTCAAATTATATCACTGCCTTAGCCATAAGATAATCCACTACACGTGCTAAAGCCTTAGACCTTAGTTCTACAAGCATCCCATATCCCCCGCCTAAAGAAGATGCATACTGCAGCATACGGTCTCCCTGATTTGGCTAAACAAGTCTAAATTAAAACCAAGTTTTTTTAATTCAAGAAATGTGCTTCAAATACAAATTTAATCTAATACATATACAAATACAAATCATATATTAAGCGAGAAAAATCTATATCGAGTCAAATTGAATGACTGGAACATAGCAGCACGACAGTAAAATAGCCCAAACATGGTACGGTTTGCAACCAAATAGTCGCTAAAGCTCAAATCCCGTTGCTTAACCATTGAGTTCGCATGGCAGTGTACTGTGATTCTGCTAAGGAAATATTTTTCAGATATCAATTGATTTGATAGATATAGATATATCATATATTAAAGCCCAAGAAGTCAAATTGAATGATTGCAACAGAGCAGCATGACAGTCCAAAAAAGCCCAGATTTGGTAGGGTTTGACACCAATTCATCGATACACCTCAAATTCCAACCAATGTATATTCGAAAAAGAGGCAATAGATCTCCCAAAAGTGCTAGTGAAATGAAAACTTGTTCAACAGAAAGCAATTCCAGATGAAAATAGACGGTGCTCGTAAATCAGCAAATGGATACAGTGAAATTGAACGAACTGAATTTACCATGGAGCGTAAAACTCGACTACGATGAAATCGTGCTTGCTAACGGTATCAGCGAAGTTGGAGTGATCCAGTGTCAGAACGAACTCTTTCGACGCCGTTTCCTCACCCTCAGAGGCAAAGACACCCGTCAGCGACAAAACGACGACGCAGAAGGCACAAATAGAAACCCTAGACGCCATTGTCACACCAATCTGATTTCTCAGTTCCGTAGAAAAGAGCAGAGTTCTGGGGCTCGTTTATATGTAATCTCTACGGGAATTGGACAAGAGGCTGATTTTAGCATGACTCCGTGGGCTGAACAGTACGGGGTGCTATGCGTACGCTCGCGAGTAGGTAAGGTGATTGTACTCGCTCCATGTGCGTCATTGGTGCCACGTGGGAGGTTTTTACTTGTTGGGACTGGTGACGAGAGTGGTGATTAGGCAGGTGTTGGCTGGGGAGGGCGAGTAATTGGAGGTATTATTGAGTGCGGGATTTTGGGGAATGAGAGACGTGTGACGAGGTGAAGTGTGGACTTAGAAATGAAGGGGGGGGGGGGGCACGTGGGATGACCAATGATGATTTACCACGTCAGTAAAGTTAATCGCCTTGACTGAATTTTGAACTTTCTAGCGTGGTGGCAGTTAATGTATTTAATTATTCAAAATAAAGAAAAAAAAAAAAAGAGCCTAATTTTTACTTTCTAATGAACTATTCCTTCCTTCCATAATAATCGATTAAATTTGACTAGCAAGCATATTAAGAAATTTAGTCATATATTTTACGTTTTCAGTTCTATCCAAAAGAGAGGAGGAAAGAATGTGAGTTAGAAAAATAAAAATAGGTTGGTGGAGGATTAAATGTGGAGTAAAATATAAAATAAAATAAATGTATAAAAAAAAAGGTAAACATTAAAAAACACATAAAAAATCATTCTTAATTTAGAAAGTTATCAACTTTTAAGATAGACCAAAAAAATAAATATGATCAATGTTTTGGGACGAATAAATGAAGTAATAATAAGGGTACTATTATTAAGTCAATTGAGGTCAATGGGTAATATCACATATCTCTTATATAAGGAAAATCTAATTATATATATATATATATATATATATATATATGAAAGTCGAAGCTAAGAAAAAGTGTCAACGTCACCGCTTATATGGACATCTTTTCCTTTTGTCACGTGTATAGAAAAATTTAATTTAATTTAATGTGTTTTGATTTTTTTTCTTTTTTGTTACATGTTTCTCTCACCTATTCAATTAATTTGAATTTGAATTCTTTTTTGTTACAAAATTATTTCCTTTTTGCTGTATAATTATCTCTTTATATGCTATCTAGATTTTGACTATTAAAATTTAACTACTATAAATTTGATCCAGATTTTTCTTTGACCATTAATTGCTATCAAGATTGTCATTTTGATTTTTACTTGATCGCATATGATCTTTAGGAGAAGACCGAATCTGATTCTATATAGATTAAAGCGAAATTTGAGAGAAAGTTGTCACGTCATTATCTATGCGGATACTCTCTTAACTCGTCACATAAACTTTCTTATTTTAACTTTTTAAAAGCATTTTAAATTTACTCACGTTTGTTATAATGATCTGGAGTCTTTTTTTTTCCTCGCTCTCTCTCACTCTCTCATATTCAATTTCATTTGAATTCTTTTTTACCATTTAAAATCTAACCAACTAGATAGATTTTACATTTTTCTCTCTTCTATGTCAACATGACTCATTTAAAAATATTATTTATATTTTGCAATTCTATTAACTCCTAAGATTTGCCAAAACTAATTCTCTATATATATACCCTTTAATCTTAATCTTTTTCTATTATTTAGAGAAACTCAATATTCTCCATCAGTTTTTCTCTCTAACTATCATTGTATTTCTTACAAGTTTATATATGTAATTTACTCTCTCACTTTATTTTTAATCATTTGTTGTATATTTTGACTCTTTTTTTAGTGGCCTTTAATAATGCAAACCTCAATACAAGAGCAATCATTATTAGTATAATCACGATTATTGCTATTAGTTGGGACATTATTGTGATCATTTGATATACCATTTTTCATCTTCATTTGATGCTAAAAGCTAATAATTATTACTCAAGTTCATTTTTAACGTTAAAAATTGGTAAAAAAAAAACTCATCTATATAGGTAAAAGTATTTTTTATTTTTTTGTCACTATTAGTTTTGTTATTGTTATCATGTATAATAGTGCGAGATTTCTCAATCAGTACTTTGACAGTTATTACTCCTGTGTGCAACGCACGGGATCAAAACTAGTACCAGATGAAACACGGACATAAGTGATTACTTTTAAAATGACCATTTCAGCTTCACTTTCTCTATTTAGCCAAATTGTGTCCTTTCACCCTCTTTTTTCTTTCTTCGAAGCATACCCCCATCTCGTTTTAAACTTCTATGGTCACTCATAATTTTGATATGGATTTATGACAACTTACCTAAACAACTAACCCAGTTACTAAAAAAACAAAAAGTCAAATTACAATCCATGGCGAAGAGAACCTGACATTTGAATGTGTGCACATCTTTTGTTGTGATCAATGCCTCAGGATAAACTGATGAGTGTGCACCGCATGGTCTCTGACCTAACCTCCTTCGGGTCACATTCTTCAGCTCTATACTCAACCGTTCAGACCAGATTCCAGACAACGGTGGTGCTAATGCCATAACCACCTTTTACCTCATTCTCACCTCCACTCTCAAATATTTGAAATCATAATTAAGTATGAAACCACTCTTTTGGGAATTCAAACCCAACTTGAATGTTTTGTTTTGATAGTTGTAGATTAGGCTTTAGAGATTATGGTAGGTAGAGGTGTACGGTTGGGAAGGGTGGGGTATCAACAATTCATGGTTTTTAGCGGCTTGGTTGTGGTGGTTTCGTGGGCACTAATCACATTAGTGGAAGTGAGTGTGATGTTGTTAAAGGGGGTATGGTGAGGTGATTCATGCATGATGATGGTAGGGTAAGGATAAACAAAGGATGTTGGTACTTTTGGGTTTTGTAATACCAATGGCAGGAACGTTAGCAAAAGGGTGGAGTTGCAATGATGGAAGAAAATACTCCTATTGTTCGGTATCGTCATTTATGAAGTACGGGATGGTGATTTTTCACAGTTTTGTATAAAATCTTAACTGTTTACTAATAGGAGGATACAATCAAAGCAAAATGCGTAGATTTTGGATTGGCATGCAACATTTAGATAGTTACCGGAGTTTACTGATATTAGCTGTTAGCCTGTTAACCTAATGATATTAATGAAATTTTCCACTAATCATATGAAGACAGACGGCTAACAACTATGCCACCCTTTAGTGAAAAAATTCAATCTTCAAGAATGGTTTACTAGAAAAGCAAAAGATACCTATTGCCTTACAACAAAAATAGAATCCCAGAAACCCGTAGACATGTAAAGTATTCACCAATGAAAGTCAAGTTAAATCAAACGAGGTGCGTCATTGACTTTGCACGTTCTATCCTTCAACCAAGTCAATAGGATATTAACTCATTGTCCATAGATTCTAAAGTTTGTGGACTCTCCGTAGTCAGTATGAAATCATTATATAGGAATAGATTGTTTTATCATATATTTTGAAAGACCTGACGACCTATCCACTACATTGTATGGCTAGGCTTGGTTGCTAAGTTAGCAGCTCATATCGATAAGGAAATAAGAGGACTATTTTAATACCTCAAAAGCCTCAATAACTACCACTGCCTCGTACGTACGAATATTGAGACTCCTAATGTAGTACTACAATGCAAACATTCTCCAAAGTAGGGAAAAAACTAAGAGTCGTCTTCCAAATTACACTCTCGTGGCAAAAGAAAGCAAGAGGCTCTTTTGCCAGGATATGCATCTAAATTATGTTGATAAAGCCTCAGAGGCAGCAATCAGACTTACATGTATCCCATAACCCAGTGCTCTTAAATGGCATCAATGTCATTTGTTTCATCTGTGAGAAACTTAGACATAGGCAACAGATGTGCCCCCATGTCATAATTGCCAACCAACTCGGTCCACAACCAACAGAAGCTCCAATATTAAACAAAGACGTTGTCGTCTATGGTCCATGGCTCTAAGTTGCACACTATAAAAACAAAGGTGATAAAGCTACAAACAAACTATTAATCAATAAATGACACCTGACATTCTTGGTCAAATTTGGTCATCTACGAGATAGGTACTTAACATTTTGGAAGAATTAGGATTTGAAAGGATTTTAACATGATCCACAAGGACCAGGCCCAAGGTCCTACTGTCACTCCTAATTCTATTAGAGTTCTACACCTATGCCTATAAAAAAGGGTCTCCCTAAGGAATGTGGGGTAACTATTCACACATAAACAGCACCAGGTTTCTAGCTTATTCAGAGTTCCACCATGCGCTTTAACTTAAGCATTTAGAAGTTCTCCTATCGAAACCCCCACCGGTCACTCTTTTTCTAACTTGTAGGTCATCTGTGGTTCTCGATCAACTTTTTTAGTAACAATAAAAGGCAAAACTACCTGGTGGCACATCGAAATCCTAACATAAAGAACGTGTGTAGACATTTCATTTTTTGTAGTTATTTTGGTTAAATAATTATTGGGCTTTGTAAACTAAGGCTTATCTTTTGGGTGTAGGCCTGATAATATTTTAAACTTAATTAATTTAATCTAGTCCATTGATTAGTCCAGTCTAGTTCACTCAGTAATCGGCCTTAGTCCAGTTCATTTAAGTGGGTCCAGTCCATATGCCAAGAGTGATTTACTTAAAAGGTTTTAGATAATTTTGTGATTTATCCTTGATGCAAGTGATTAAACCCTTGATTTACATGAAATGTAGATGTGATTCCCGAATTTGGTACATTCCATCTGGTTAAATCAGAGATAATTATTGAATAAGGGACAGATAATGTCCCAAAATTCAGAAAAAAAAATTATAAAACTATGTGATGAACCGATCGACTTTCAATAAACCGGCAGGTTAGTTGACTTTTCTCGATTTGCCATTCTTATCAAATATTCTACTTTATGTCCATATCACATATTTACATGGTCATCTTTATCTTTTTTGACACCCCAACCTCTAATAAAAATAGGGTTTTTGGGCTAAATTTTCAGGGATTAGCTTTTTCTCCATATAGCTTTTGGTAACAGTTCTTCTTAGAAGTGGTGGATCATCTCTTAAGAGAAATTAATTCTTCATATAATTTCTATATACTATCACGTTACTTGCATCGTGGATCCTTCACAAAGTGTTCCAAAATCTTCTAGCGCACTCGCGATGTATATTTATTGCTTTTTAGGCGATGTAGTAGTATAGAGTTATTCTCTTCCTAGCGATCACATTTCCATTATACAAAAACTACCAAAAAGAGTATTTTCATTTCAATACATAGCTCGAGTCTAAGATCAAAGTGTAGGTCGCCTCCTATAGGGTTCATGTCGAACTACAATAGTTTTGATTCTGGTTTGTCGGACCAGATATGTTGATCATTTGACCCTGCTATTGGATTAAAACCAATAATGTAGAATTAGGGTTTGTCTTATTACGTACTTATGTGTTGTGTAAAATGGCCAAAAATCAATAGACATGAAGTAAAGACCGAAAGGGTGTGGCAGGTTCTTAACACCTTCATGCGTATGACTTAGTCCCCGAATTCACTTTTCTTTTTTTGATACACTAGTTAGACTCTGGACATTTTAGAGTCATTTTTATGGATTTTTCTTATTTCCCTAAACTAAGTGGTGACTCCCAAAATTTTTAGACTATTTTTCAGGGTCTAGAGATTTTTTCGAGGCAGTTTGCTACAGTGGCGACTCTGCTAAGGAGTAAAACATAAGAGGATTAGACTTTAAAATTTTTATCATTTTTTGGCCTTTTTTTCTCTTTGTGCTGTACAATGTGCTATAATTGTGGTAATTGTAATCTTATTTTATGCATCACACACATGCGCGTTTGCCCTAACCCACCAATTCAAGGGCAACGGTTGAAATCCTCAAGCTATCGAGGCGAATTCGATTGTACTCTTACCTCCAAGGCCTATTACTAAAAAGCCTCCTGGTTTCTTGTATATTAAATGACTTGTGTACACATACTAATGATTACCATTACAAACTACCTGAGTTATGGGTGAAAGGTATATAGTATAAGTCAAGCCGATGGAGTGACTTTATACTGATGTTGAGAGATAAACCAAGCACCCGGGCCATTTTAGTGTTCTACCTTTTTTTTGGAAGAATGCCTGATTTGGCTCATGGCATCTTGGCAGTGAAACCAGCTGATACTTATAAGCAAGCTGGAACTCTCGCAAAAAAAAAAGGGGAAGACTCTGATCAATCGACCGGTTTTTCAACCTAATAACCGAACAGTAAGTTAGTAAATGATATCCTTGAAAATTTGAACTATTTCATTTATACCCTAGACCTTTCAACCCACTAACCAACTAGCTGGAAACCTTGCTGAGTAATTGGATGGTTAGTGAGAAGCTTGACCTCCCAAAAAATTTCCAAGTACAAAACATCCCACCCATAGACCAACCAACCGGTTAACCCATCAGGTAACTGGACGGTTAATCAGAACCTTGACTTTTCAGAGTTATCTAAGATTCTAAATATCCAAGTCCACTGACCAACCAACGAGTTAACCCACCAGATTACTGGACAGTTAGTCATCGCCCTGGCCTTTCCAGAATTTTTTTAAAAAACACAAATAACCCACTAACCAGCCGACCGGTTAATCCACCAGGTTACCAGAAGGTCAATCAGAACCATACAGTTCATCATATCTATACTGTTATGGGGTGTGAATCTGCCAATTTTATATGTGTGGTATGTGTGCTTAAATTTTCAAAAGTATCAATACAGTTAGGTTTAAAAGGGGTTGGTATCGAAATTCATTCGAAAAAACTCATACGAACCCTAATGGCCGAAGAACCCATAGTTTGACTAATTTGATTTGCATCGTTGGTGCAGTACAGAAAGATTTTCAGGCAAGTTTTGAAACCCTGGTAGATCAACACGCACGTATGTCCGAGGATATCGAAAACCTTAAGAAGAGAGGTAAAAGAGAACATAAAGATGAGTTTAAGGTTGATAAGAAGGACAGTAAAAAGAAAATCGAGTTTGAATTGGAGTATGAATCAGAAGATGAGGAAGGAAAACCCGCAGCCTCAGAATTAAAGGATAAGTTAGCCGCATTTGAATCCAAGATTGCCCGAATGAGAAGGGCAGATAACCCTTTAGACCTCTAGTGCACTCACCTTAAACCCAGAAGACTGATTTTCACCCAAGTTTAAGATGCCTGATATGAACAAGTTTAATAGAACCACTGACTCAAAAATCTACGTCAAGATCTACATACATGCATTAGCCCTTTATAAGGTCAACCAAAACCAATTAATCCAACTTTTCCACTGCACCCTGACAGGAGCCACTTCTCAATGATTTCTTACCCTAAAGGAAGCCTGAGTATGGATGTGAAAGGATGGAGTTTATGAATCAATATCTATACAACACAAATTTGGCATCACTCAGAGAGATTTAGATACCATAAAAAAGGATCTGAGGGATTCAATATCCGCTTTTATAATGAGATGAAGAAATAAGGCTTCTTAGATGGTAAATCGCCCCACAGAAAAAGAACAAGGCAACGTAGTGAGGAACAATCTGTTGCCAATGTACCATGCATACATCTTCGGACACTACCATATGTAGTTTAAATTCTTGATGGGATCCATGGTGCAGATCGAAGATTTCATCAACAAGGGGACCATCTCTTGAGAAAGGAAGCCTGGAGTCTATCGAACTAGTGCCATATATTCCAATGCCCAACCTAAGTCTGCCAGTGCCAACAACGTCAACAATGTTCAAACACAACAAGTAGTGACTTGGGAAGCCAGTGTTGAACCTAGAAGGAAGTTTACCCCATTAAATGCTCCATTACGCAAAGTGTCCAAAAAGTTGTTGAGAAAGGGTATAATCTTCAAGTTACTGCCAACCCTCACACTAACAATTATACCTGAGGGGTATGATGTCCAAGCTTTTTGCACATATCACCAGGGAAAAAGCCACCCTGTGGAGAGATGTATCACCCTCTAACAAGCTATTCAAGATCTCCCCTCTTGCCACATTAAAAAAGAACCCTTACCAGTTAATAAGGTTAATGTTATCGATAATGTTCTCCAAGTGATAGATCCTTCTACACTCATAACTCCAATTAATCAGTATGAGAATGTTCTGTCTATTTCTATTCCTTTACCAGAGTTTTGTGTTGTGATCTTATGGGAAGAATTGATGAAAGGTGAAGCCTTCTCTGTAGAAGAAGAGGATTACGATGAAGACATGGGCTTTGTGTTCAGACCCAATATCGTTGCTTCATATTTGATATGGTCCGGTCGAGTCTACCAGACAACCCGCCAGCCACCTATGTCAGACCCGTTATTCTCCCAAGATCCTATAGATGATAAAGTGTTGAGATATCTGAAGAAGACCCAAGCCAACATCTCTATTTAGCGACTCGTACAAATAGGCCTTGACCAAGCTACTCAGCAAAGTCCAAGTACTCATACAGACTCAACTAAAGGAATTATACGATGTAATTGGGGCTATTTATTATGGAAGAATGCTTACATTTTTTTTGAATCCAAGTTACCGAAGTCAAGACCAAGCCATAATGACCCGCTCCACGTCACCATGCAGGCTTTTGATAAAAGGGTTCTTTTAATCCTCATAAACAATGTTTCTACCCTTAATGTATGTCCCCCACATGTTGTTCAAGCCCTTGGTATTGATCCCTTAGAATTTATTCCTTCCAGTTAAGTTGTTCTAGCCTATGACAACACTAGGCAAGAGGTCATTGGTACATTCAAGCTCCGTATGCCAGTCGAGACCACCTATTTTGAAGTGGAGTTTCATGTACTAGATATTTCTGCTGCCTTCAATCTCTTGCTCAAAAGGCAATGGATACATTTAGTCGGAGTGATTCACTCTACACTGCATCAGAAGATCAAGCTCCTATTTGACAAACCATTTCTATAATCATAAGAGATTCTCAGCAACCCCAAATAGGACATGTCGAAAATGATAAGGACAGTGTTGTAATCCTGCATGACTTGCTAGATTTACTTCTTAGCGGGTTTAAGATCCAGCCCAATACAATGTCTCGTTGAAAATTTTCTCAATTTCACACCTCACAGAAACACCGCAGTGCTCCCCATGATGAGAAACCTCCATTACCTCCCCAGAAAATGTTTAGTCCGAAACTACTAGGGGCTTCCTAGCTTCCTTGTTCTAAAGAATAAGAAAGATCAATTTGAGTTGGGATACAAGCCCACCAAGAGAGAGAAAAAAACTCTCAAGAGGATAGCTTACCCTAAGAAAGCCCGTAAGGAAAAATGGCTCATAAGCTTTCATGCCATGTTTAAGTCATTCCGCTGAATGGATAGTTTGTCAAGGAAGGAGAGAAAGTGTAACGCCCCATTTTATTTACGAAGCGTTAATGCCGAATACACAAAGATCGGATAAAATCCTATAATTATCATAAGATTCCAAAATGGTAATTCAGAGCATTCACTAAAATTTCCAAAATACATCAACATTTAACATAGCGGCCCAAGCCTTTATACAATTCAAGTACTCCGACACGGAGTTTCCCAAAATAAAACCTAAATAATAACAATTTGTCTCCATCATTTTACTCAAAATATCAGTACTAACTCTTAAATAAAAGAAGCTAACTCTTGATCACTCAGCTAGCCCTTCGATCCCAAAGTCCCACCTACTGATCACCTGAAAGGAAAAACAACAAGGGAATGAGTCAAATTCCCAGTAAGGTCGCTCAAAGAACCAATCAAACGGAAGCAAGAATATCTGAGAAACGGAATTTTTTAAGCACAAAGGGTCTCAACGGAACGGATAATCCAAACCAAATTTTGAATGTCAAATATCTAATATAGAGATAGACACTAGAGAGTCATTCAAAAAGTGGTCACATACGCCATCACTGACATATGAGGCCGATTCAGAAAATAAGATCGATATCTCTAGCTCAACTCCCCTGAGCTAGCCCACATTTCAATCCACGTGGGTAAGTCAGACATAAGTCACATATACTGTGACATGGTTCATAGAGTTATCAAAACAAAGATTCCAATTTAACACACAGTCAATTATCAGACATGTCACAAACTATACACGTAATTTACGAAATAATAACAATCTCTAAAACAAACGATATCAACATCGCCAACTCTAAGGTCAAACGAATTCAACGAAAATTGAATTTCATAAGTCATAGCATTGAGAGTTATTCGTATCAAAGCTCAAAGCAAAAAGGAGAAGAAGAATCACTTCGAAGAAGTTCGGATTTCAAAATAAACTAAAGACATACATGAACGATTGGTCCATCGCTGATTTGAATCTTGAAAATAACCCTAACCTTAATCAAGCTTGTGAATGCAGATCCTTAAGCTCCTTCTTAGAAATTAAGAGCTTCCCAAGCTTCCTCCCCTCTCTCACTCTCTCTCTCTCTCTCTCTCTTAAAGGGAAATAGGCAGAGAAAACAAAAAGACTCGAAAGGGAAATAAGAACCTATTTATATGGAAAAAAAACAAAATTTAAGTCGACCAAAAAAAAATTTCATTCGACCGAAACATGTTTCATTCGATCGAATCCGTCAGAAGTAAAAGTAGTTCAAATTTTTTTTAATTCGATCGAAAATGAGTTTTTATTCGAATTAAAATTTTTAATTCGAATGAAAACTTCAGACTTTTATTATTATTATTATTATTATTATTATTATTATTATTATTATTATTTGCATTCGACCAAAAATAAGTTTCAATTTGAATTAAAACTTTTAATTAGAATGAAAACTTCAGAAACCCATTTTTCATAATTTAAATACTTTTTGTTCGAAGCAAAATATTTTCATTCGAAGCAAACCCATTTTCATTTGGAGCAAAACCATTTTCCTTCGACCGAATCCTTCAAACTCCAAAATTTTAACATCGAATAGTTTTGATTCGAATGAAACCACTTTCATTTGACCTAAAACAAGTTTTTATTCGAATTAAAACTTTTAATTCGAATGAAAACTTCGTAACTCAAAATTTTAACATCAAATAGTTTTGATTCGAATAAAATCACTTTCATTTGACCGAAAATTTTAGAAAAACCCCAAACCATTTTTCTTAGTTTTAACAAAAGGCCACAACTTATTTATTCAAAAGTATTAATTTTGCATAGAAAAAAGAAAAATTTTGGGGTATTACAAAAAGGACCTTACTACGAATTCTCAGAGAAAGTCTACAACATGAAGACCTGGAAATGGATTAGTGGTAGAAGATTTTCAACGACTGTGAGTGAGTGAAGGATGACGAACTGCCAAGCCCGACAAAACCAAGCAAGGATAATGCCTCTGACTGGATGGATTTTGTGAAGCCAGATAGAATTACAGCATGCTTTAACAATATGCACATCCTTGTGCTTATCTGTGAGATGGACAACCAGACTCTTGACTCGACAAGCCTGATCACCTCAGCACATGGCGGCATGCGAGAGTGGAAGATCGCGTATGGCCACTAACTGCGAGGGTTATCCTCAAAGACCGTCCTGATACTGAGACCATTTTTAAAATGGATGACCTAGATGCTTGTGTTTCCCTAGATAACTTGAATTTGCTTGCCTATTATGTTTCCCCTGACCTATAAATTAATGACGTGATCATCAATTTGATTACTCTTTGGTTGCGGATATAAGTTATGATGAATTAATCCACATAACTAATGATGAATCACAGGTAATGGACAAAGAAGAGAAAAAAATACTTGAAAGAAATTATGTAGAAAAATAAAAAATCAAGAGTCAAATCGAGTCAAGCCAGTGGTAGAAGAAACAATCAAAGTCAACATAGGCACACCCAAGAAATTAAGAGAAATAAAAATAGGGGCTAGCCTAAATAAGGGAGGAAGAGAAAGAATAACTGCACTCTTAAAAGAATGCATTTATGTTTTTCTTAGTGATATACTGACATGTCTGGTATCGACTCGTCGATCGTGAAACATAACCTACCTACACTAACAGAAATTGAACTTGTTCAGCATAAACTCTACAAGTTGATACTCGATGGTCGCTTACGGTCAAGTTATGAAACTCCTCCTTATAGGGTTTATCAGGATTATAGAATACCTTACATGGTTGGCTAACATAATGCTTATCCCTAATCTGACCGGCCAAATTCGAACGTCCGTTGACTATCAAGACCTTGCGGAGCTTCTCCCAAGGATAATTTTTTTCTTCCCATCATTATCATGATCATAGATAACACTGCAAAGCACAAGTTGGTTTCCTTTGTTGATTACTTTGTGAGATATAATTAGATAAAGATGGCTCTTGAGGATCAGGAGAAAACAACCTTCACCACACCATGGGGCACATTCTGCTACACAATCATGCCATTTGGATAGAAAACTGTTGGGGCTACATATCAATAAGCCGCTACCATTCTCTTTCAAGTCATGATCCATAAAGAAGTAGAGGGTGAATGTAGATGATATGATCATTCAGTCAAAGAACCGAAAAGATAACTGTACAGTTTTTAGGAAGTATTTTAAGAGAATAAGGCAATGTAATGCGAGGCTCAACCCCAAACAGTGTGTGTTCGGATTCATAACCGCTAAGCTAGTAAGATTTGTTCTAAGCAAGCAGGGTATAGAATTCACCCAGCTAAACTAAGACTATAATATCGATGCCTCTGCCAAAGAGTGAGAAAGAAATACAAGGATTTCTATCTAGGTAGGATCCAATATGTCAGTCCATTTATATCCCAGTTAACCATGATCTGCAAGCCAAACTTTAAGTTATTGAAGAAAGATTTAACCAACGAATGGAACCCCCTGCCAGAAAGCTTTTGATAAGATTAAGGAGCGTTTGAGTAACCCTCTAGTCTTGAGCCCTCCAGTACCCAGAATTTCTTTCTTGCTTTACTTAACCGTGACCAAAACCATATTCAGAGCGATGTTGGCTCAATATCTAAAGAATTCACTAGTAGAGAGAGCCATCTATTTGTCAATAAAATATTAACCCAGGGAGAGATGAACTATTCAGCTATAGAAAAGACATATGTGTTAGTAGTCTGGGTAACATAGAGATTATGACATTACATGTTGGTTTATACTATTAATTTGCTGGGTAGAATGGATCGGATGCAGTACTCGCTTGAGAAGTTGGTCTTATCCAATTGCACGGCTAAGTGGCTTTTGCTGCTTTTCGAGTTCTACATCATATATGTCACCTAAAAGTAATAAAAGGAAAGGTCGGGGTAGACATGCTAGCCTATTGTCCAGCAGAGGATACCAGTGGATGCGAGGTAAAGTTCCCAGGCTAAGATGTGTATATTGTAGACTCTGAGACCAAATGGCGGTTGTACTTGATGGAGCCACAAATAGTAAAAGATTCAGAATAGGGTACTACTACTCTCACCAGACGGGGTCCATACTCCATATAGCCATTAAGTTGACCTTCGACTATACCAATAATACCTTCGAATACAAAGCAAGCATCGTTGGTTTGGAAATAGCTTTAAGCTTAGGAATGAGGGAAATCACAGTGTAATAGGGACTGAGACCTAATCATCAATCTGATACAGGGGATGTGGAAAGTTAGAGATGAATGTCTACAAGCATATCATCCCATATTTAGAGAAGATTGTAGTCAAATTCGAAAATATAGAGTACAGTACTTGCCTCAACTCAAGAATCATATTGTTGATGCTCTTGCATCGACGATGGAGATACCTAAAGAAGAGGAAGTAAAGCCATTTATGATTTGAAAGAGGGATTGACCTGTTTCATTTGATCAAAGACAAATAGTAGAGATACATTTATAGAGTGCATGAAAAATATCTGAAAAAGTTCAAGAGCAGAGATATACCTCCCAAACATCACAGTAGCCCACAAAACTCGAGGATTGCCCTCAGGATACTGATCCCATCGAGTGATACAGATGGGCCATGACTGGGGTACCTCAGTCGTACTCCGCGATCTCCTCTACATCCTCCAAAGCCATCAGACACCAAAGTTGGACCGAATTATCCTTGTTATTAAACAACGTCTCCCCAGCACATATAGAAGAAACCCCCAGACATACTTAGCTGTCGCCGCCTCATCGACATCCTCCAAAGTCATACCTTTTGCAATGGGACCGAAGGGTAGTAAGCAAAATAGAGCCGCGCTTCTTGTAGGATAGCTCAAACCCAAGTAACTGCACCATGAGGCCGCGGTCCTCGTCAAGATCATAAGCCCATGGAATAGGCCTCTGTGGCACGTAAATACTCGTGATAGTCCAGAAGTCATACGAGACAAGTGTGGCCTCCCCAAATGGTGGGATAGAACATGCTAATGGAATCCCACCAACGCGTCACCAAGCTCAGTAGATGCTTTTTACTCCCAATAAAAGTATGTAAGCCATTCAAAAATGAATCGGATCTAGTCTTGGCTATCCGATTCTTGACCGAATCCGATAACTTCCCCCACCACGTTCGTTTCAGATTTACAGAGCCTTTACAACGGATGCTCGAGGTGAGGGACTATAAAAATCAAAGAAAAAATGGGAAAATTCAAGAATGGCCCAGTTTGTGCATGTAATGCATGAAAACAAAGTGGTAAATATCATGTGGGCCCTTATTTTCAGTGGGAAAATAGTGTGTGAACACTGCATGAATGTGTGTTTGAAATTTAGAGACAAGGGATGAAATACATACCTCATCCATGAAAAGATGATGGCTAAGGTGCACATCTTGATCTGGTAGGATCAAGTGATCTTCCCTACGAATCATAGGCCAGAAGCACAAAATACGCCCAATTTGAGGCCCTCCCTCGTTCCACTCCTTGTGCATTCGAATTCCATGACTATGTGAGAAATGATGAAGAATAGGGAGAAATCTCAAGAATTTATAAAGGGGAAATCTAATGAGGGAGGGATTATAACAAAGGAGTCCTACTTAGGATCAAATTTGAGAGAAAAAGTGAGTAGATTGTGAATTGAAGTCTGCGTGAAATCCTAAAATCACGCACAAAATCTGAATGGATAATTAGGCCAATTTTTCCTTTTAAATATATCGAACTCACTGACTAAGCAGCCGATTTGCAACAATATATTTTTGGCATTCCCAGCTCTCTGAGTAATCGGCCGGTTTTCAATATTTCATTTTTGCCTTCCAACTCTTTGATCAACTGCCGGTTTTAGGTCCCTTAAGAAAAAATCTTGCATTTCAAATTCCTTGCAATTGTTCAAATTTTCTTTTTATCTTTTGCATGATTTTCTGCGTGTATGCTTGTACGTTGTGTTGATGAATTCAACACCCTTATGAATATGGCACTCAGTTATGTGATGTTGTACCAATCTATTTGAAGTGAATTGATATATTCTACACGCAACGACAAGCTGTCTTTGGACATTGCCAGCCCGAATTTGAGTGATATCTTGAAAATTTCTCATCCTCGTATCTTAGCAACCAACCACTTGAGAGCATTGTTGGCTTCAATTCTCTAATATAAGCACTGATTTTTTCAAACTATCTGCCGCTTGAGCATGTTGTTGGCTCTAACACTTAGTTAAATCATCACTTCGGCAGTCGACCACTCAAATCAATTTATTGGCTCCAATAACGGGTAAAGTTATTCTCTGTCTTTCTAGACAACCACATAAATCAATGTAGTAACTCCGACATCTAGCAATACCTCATCTTGGCTGTCGACCATTCAAATCGATTTGGTGGCTTCGGTAACGGGCAAGATTCCCTTATTCATATCTAGACGACCATCCAAACCGATTTGATGGCTCTAGTATCTAGACATAGAGCTCCATCCATCGACCATGCAAATTGATTAGGTGGATCCGGCAACGGATAGAATTATTCTTTTGCTTAACTAGCTGACCGTTCAAATTGATTTGATGGCTCTAGTATCTAGATGCAAGTTATTTTAAATTTTTTCTGTCAACTACACAAATCGATTTGCTGGCTCCAGCAACAGACAATTATGATCAATCATCATTGTTATTATTTCTGACTTCGAGTAACAATTTCTTGTTTTGAACTATGTTGGTCTAATTCTTTTTCTTAGGATACGTAGGAAGCCCTCTAAAAGTCCGACCTCATATATGTAATTATTCGCTAGTCTATCCAAAGTCTTGTGGTCGTTTTTAAATTTCATTATAAAAATGTGTTGTTTTCAGTGGCTTCACCCGCACGTGCGCTCCCTCACTGAGGGGCTCTTTAGTCACCCAATTTTTATAGTTATTTTAGTTCAATAGTTATCAGGCTTTATTATTAAGTACATCTTAGTATTATGCGTGTAGGCCTGATAATAATTTAAATTTAATCAATTTAATTTGGTCCATTGATTAGCCCAATCCAGTTGTCTAGTCCAGTCAATATTGTGGCTCAGTCTAATCCATTTAGGTGGGTCAAACCCATGTCTCATAAAGTGATTTACTTAGAATATTTCATATTATATTATGATTTATCCTTGATTCAAGTGATTAATCCTTGATTTACATGAAAGATAGAGATAATTCCTGAATCTGGTACATCCCATTTGGTTAAATTAAAGATAATGATTTAATTAGAGGCACAAAATTTCCCAAAATTTGGGGAAAATATTCAAAATTATGAGATGGACCGGGCTAGTTTCCGACAAACCAACCAGTTAGTTGACTTTTCTCAATTTGTAATGTATATCAAAAATTCTACTTATCTCCAGATCACAGATTGAGATGGTCGTCTTTACCAATTCGGGCACCCTAGACCTCTATAAATAGGATTTTTGGGCTACATTTTCAAAGATTAATTTTTTCCCTAACTTTTACACTATTTCTCCTAAAAGTGGTAGATCGTCTCTTAAGAGAAATTAGCATTTCATAATCATTTCCATAGACTTTCACGTTACTTTCATCATTGATCCTTTACAAAGTGTTCCCGAGCCTTCTAAGCAAGTGCACTCGCAAAATATATTTATTGCTTTCAGGCTAGTTTAATGTAGTAGTTTAGAGTAATTTTTTTCCCCGATGATCACATTTTCATTATACATAAACTACCAAAAATGAGTATTTTCATTTCATTTCGTTTCGTAGTTCGAGTCTAAGACCAAAGTGTAGGTCGCCTCCCGTAGGATCCGGGTCGAATTATGATAGTTTTGATTATGGTTTGTTCAACCGGATACATAGGTCATTTGATCCCTACTGTCAAATTCAAAACAATAATATATAATTACACCTTCCCCTTGTATAACTTAGTCTCTGAACCCATTTTTTTCTGTTTTTGATAGGCTAGTTAATCTTTAGACATTTAGAGTCATTTTTAGAATTTTTCTTATTTCCCTAGTCTAATGAAAAAGATGGCGATTTCCAAAAAATTTAGACCCTTTTTTTAAGTCTAGGGATTTTTTCAAGGCCATAGCGTGCAATTGATGCACTACAACCATCAACCCATCAAAGCGTTTACCTTCATCATTGAAGGACCTAATAAAACTCATATTCATTTGGTCAATCTCCACGGCCCTACACCTAAGGACCCATTATATCCAACTTGCCACGAGACCAAAGCAATAAGGACATATTCCTAAGCAAATTACTTCAAAAAATAAAGGAAAAATATCTGATAAGCTTCCAACACTGACCCATACATCTGTTGCAGAGAATTAAATGGCTATACAAACTAAAGTCAGGGCTAATCTAGAGAAAACTAAAAAAATAGAGAAACGCAAGTACCACCCATTCAACCCACCCTATACCCCCCTTAAGTCAAACCCAACTATCCCTATCACACTAATGCACCCCAAAATATTAAGCCAAGATCTGCTAAACCTGAGAAGCTAAATCATCACATTAATAATCATAACCTAGTCACAGTGATTCCTCACCCCTATATGGATCCAATAAGGTACATAGTGTAACCCCTAAAACTGAAGATCAACATGATCAACTACACCAAACAAGAAATCCATGTGTTCATTAAGGTAAAACTCTTACCCGATTTGGTCCTCTCAAGTATTTATACTTGCACAAACTTGAACTGTAGAAACATTCTATGATCTATAAATGGCGTTTGTGGCCCATCACCTCCTCTGACTTGTTATTAAATCTCATCACGGATGCTAATGACAAAAACTGGGAGGCAGACCCATAAATTTCAAACGGGTCTCAAACTCTAAGGGTTCTATGGCTTTTTGCTACCTCATGGACTTGGGCTTCACTAGACCTAAATTCACATGGATGACTAATCTAAGGGGGTAAATGAGTTAATCATGTCTTGATTGAATAGGGCTAGGTGCAGTGACCATTGGCTTCATTTTACTGCGATGCTACGAAACTCACCTTACATGCACTTATTTTGACATTGCCCAGTCCTTCTGACCACAAAAAATCACAATAGCCAGAAAAACAAACCTTTCCATTTTGTAATAATTTGGCTACATGACCCTTCATAAACGAACCTAGTTCACAAGAACTGCGAAGCGAGCTCCTCTAATATTAGCCAAAGGATCCAACAATTTGAAAATGCTCTAAAAAGCTTAACCCACAACACTTGGCAACATAATCCAAACATTAAAAATGTTAATGGCTAGAATTTTTGGAACCCAAAGAGCTTTATCCTTCCTTTATTAAGCTCAACCCTGAACTGACCGAGGAGTTCACATTCATCATTAGCCAAGAAGAGGAACTATTGCCTTGGAGATGATAACTTCCTTTTTTTTTTTTTTTTGCATACCGCTACCATGGCCAATCATCTGTTTAATTGTATCATGGGGTTTAGAGACCATGTAGGTAATCGAATTCACGAACCTAACTAAATCAAAATGCTAGTTATTAACCACCACAAAAACCACTTGGGCCCATGGTGATTAACCCTCCCCCACCCCCTTCATCAGTGGAGAAGTTTTCATTTTAAAGCTGATAGTGAGTGGAATCACTTGACAGTTAACCCCACACTTAAGGAAATAAAGGAAGCCCTTCGAAAACCAAACCTGGTAAGGCCCTTGGTCCAAATGGCCTCCCCGCTATCTTTTTCTCAAAACATAGGGATACTGCAAAAATTGATAATTTTTTTATGCATCTCACATGTCTTCTCAACAGAGACGGTCCTAAAACCTCAATAAAGCTCTCCTCTACCTTATTGCTATAATTAACAACCCTAAGGTTATCACCCACTCTAAGCCTTTTGGTTTGTAAAGCACCATCTACGACATCCTCTTCAAACTCCTATTTAATAGAATATGTCCCCTCTTTAAAGGCATCATAGAATAAGTGAGGTAATGGTTGTGTTGTAAGGAATTTAGGAGGCATTTTTGTGGTTGCTTTAGCTTGCACCTTGGAATCTTATAAAAGTTCATTTGTAACTAAAGCTTTGGCAACTAGAGAAATGATCTAATACTCTTAGCTTATGGTTAATGAAGGAAGGGAGACTATCTATTGGTAAGTACCTAATATGCAGATTGAAAAAGAGAGATCGCTCCCTCTAAATCACTAGAATTGGATTTGCAAAATGCAATAATGATTAGAAACCATAAAAGAGAATAAACACACAATAATTGATTTTTAACGGAAGAACATCTTCCTACTCAAATTTAATTGCTTTAAATACATTATGATAACAAAAAAAAACTAGACATGAAGTCCTCGACAAAAAAAAAAAAAAATCTAGCTCTAGTTAATGGCTGAGAGGAAATTATACCTAGAATCAAATTCTATTACTTAGGCAATTTTTAAACAAATGGAATACACAAGCTTTAAAACTTACTTTTCAACCAACACCTGCCAGACATTTCACTGAAAGTTGATAAAAGAGTTTACACGAACTTTAACCATAATTTTGAGGGCCATTTTAATTGATTTTGCCACTCTAGATATGTTATTATCCTAAAGGCTATTAATGCCCCTTTGAACGTAGTGCTCTAATTTCTCCCTTTGAACGTAGTGCTCTAATTTCTTTCTAGTAGTTCATAGATCATCTCAATCAGAGTGCATATCACCAAGTTATGCACGTTGTACTAAACAAACATGCAAAAGGGTACATGCCAAATTTGCTCCAATTGCTACAATTAGTTTTCAGTTACTTTGCACTTGTCTCCTTTTGCTCTACGTGATCTTGAATATATGTATTCAGAACCACCTTGATCAAGGCTCCCCTGTTTGGAGGAGTTAGCTCAAAACTCGTGGGTAGGTGTTCATTTGCTCCTAGTTGTACCACTTTGAAAAACTGAGTAGTTGTTCTTTCTTACCAATCATGTAGGATCCAATTCTTCCTCATCGTGTGTCATGGTATTTCTTCTCCATAGCGCATTCTTTTAATAAAGGATGTTCATTCTCAATGAATAAGTCATCAAGCTCAGACACAAAATACTTCTCATTGTTCCTCCCCCTAATCTGGCATAAAAGGCTCAAACAATGTTAGTTTCAATGCGTTAACAAAAAAATCTATCTCATGTAAGATGCAAGATCAAGTTGGATTGCTTAGCCTTTTTTAGAATCCTAAAGGAACCATATGTAATTGGTTTTGTCTTCCCACCATCCGTTTAAATTTCTTTCTTGAGATAAAACCACCAGATTTTCAACCATGAGGTCACACTTTCCCCTATACTAGTGCATCGTTTTCTCAACCTTCTGTAATGGATCACCTCTCTGTCCCATAAGTATGGAGTCCTCAGACTTACATGGTTGACATTTGGAAGGCCAATATTACATGTTACCTCCGCACTATACCTATCAGTTATGGGGAACTTGTAAGTACAATCATCAATTGCACATGTTTGAAACCCAGCCAAGAGAATAACGCCGAGTTTATGGCGTTGTCATTAGGCCCATCTTCTGAACAATACCTTCTGATATGATACTTTTTTGACTGCCTGAGTCAATAATTGTTTATATTGTCAATGTAACCTAAAAAATCTTCATGTTAAACATTTATTGCAACTTTATTCATTTGGCTTGTCATGGAAATAAGCCATAAGCGTCGACTTTCCAAGAGCTTCTTACACCTCTATTGACTCTTCTATTGACTCTTTAACTTTAAACCATTAAATACAGCTTTCTTCCATTTATATTCCTTCTTTTGAGATCCTTCGAGAGCACTTCTGGATGCAAAATCCAACATGTCTTTTGTGGAGCCTTCCACTAACATATGTCATCGTGATATTTTTGTGCAATGTTAGCCTGCTTGTTCTTGAATTTTTTTTTCCTTATCCTTTTACTTTTTGTTTTTGCCATTAGACTTGCCGTTCCAAATTTCCTATTTTTAGACTGAATCACAATGGCTTTCACGTTGGGCTTGTCATAGTATTAACTGAAATTGTTTCAACTTCTTCACAAGCCACCAATTTACATACTTCTTAAGGGCCTCATAATCATCTATAGAACTCCCCCCAAACTATCGCTTGCTTATGCAACTCAATGATGCGAACTTGAACAGATTGTTCAACATGTTATTGCAAATACTGCTACTAAAACCGATGATCTTCCTTGTATCCAATTGGATAAAAGCATATCTTTTCGTTGTTTTAAATTGAGCATAATTTACTCCGAAAACATAATTCTGATAAACGAATTCGACCTCGAAAGTGAGTGACTAGGGAATTTCAAACTAGTAAATCTAACTTTATCATTATTGTCAAATTAATTTATGAACTATAAAAAAATTTCCAGCTGAGCTATCTATTGTTCATCTAGTTTTTGGGCGTTTTATAGCACCATCAAAAACTGAAATCTCTCAAAGTTTTCTTCAATTTTTAAATTTTCAAAGAATTTTTGGTTACCTGAAGAGGAAATACCATCTTTATCTATCTTTCCCGTATCACACTTTTATGACTGTTCCCTGTGCAATTCTGGATTTTTAGGAATTCTGAGAGTGCCTTTTTGGCCTTCAAGTGATCTGTATATAGAGAGTTTGTCTAGTAATATCTTCATAATTAGTTCCAAATTAGTCATTTGATCCGACATTGTGGTTTGTCCTCCTTATGTCCTTTCTATGTTTTTCTGATGTATCTTCCATCTCCGTTTCTAATTGAGCTTAACATTGATAGCACGTTTGGACCATAACAGGAACTCCAAAAGACTTGGTCTGACACTTACCGGCATCGTGCACATTTGCATTAGAATTTCATTATTTTCATTGATGGTCCTTTGAAGAATATTTGTTACTAGGCTACGTACAAAACAAAAGTCACATAAACATTTCTTAGGTCTTTACAGTAGCATAGTATATTTATCACAATAGATGTTTTATTCTCATGTTTCTTTAAGTTAATCAAAATGTGAAAAACCCCAAATTCGGACTCGCAGATTATGTTACTTTAGGAGAAAGTACGAGGCACCCTAACAGAGCCTAATGGTCTCATGCCTTAGGTACTTTATTATCACGCTAATTAAAGAAAATGAGAAGAACGCATTTATAACAGATGACAATTTAAGACGGCTCGGCGAATTAAAGCAAACCCATAAAAGCACATAAAATGGATTCGATCCGAGAATGAAGCTCCAACTCGATGAACTATCAAGATGTAGTTTACAGATGATGATAAAAGTAGTTTGGAGTTCTAATCTGGATTTGATGTCTTTAAAGTTAGGTCCTTAATCAAAACAAATGATAACCAATTCAGATATTGAAATCAATGAACTGAACACAACACAATAGTGATTAATTACACTTGCATCACAAAGTTTTCTCGTGGTAGTGCCTAGCACAGTAGCACTTGGAAGTTACTGATAGCTATTTTGCACCGCAAGTTTTCCAGAGATATTAATGACCATAATTCAGTTAGATGTCTCATTGGAATGATGATATGGAAGTAGTAAATTAACTGGGAGAAAAAACCCAACACCGTTATCGAATTCAAACAATCACAGACAACCACGATTGTCAAAATTTATGAGAGATCTAATCCCAATTGATTATATGATAGTTGAGTTTGAGCAATTCTGAATTTGCAGAAGCTGAAGGTGACTGTAAAGGTAGTTAATTTGTTTGGGTGGTTATGACGGTGGTGTTAGGATGGATGAAGGTGCCAGCAACACTGTGATCTAGAGTTGCTGGGTGACGATTGAGCATTTAAATTATTATGTCAGTAGCAGAACTTGATTTGTCAAAAATACCTTTTACAAAATCTGTCACATCACTGGGGAAGCTTTGGAATGAGTACACCATTATTGATGTTCGATTGCATCATAAATATCCCAGACAATCATAAATCATAATCTCACACCCATAGGAACAAGGGTTAATGACAAAATTGTCCTATGAGGTTTACACGTATTTACACTTCGCTCTTTGTATTTATAACTTTTACAATAGTGTTCCTTGAAATTGACAAAATCATTGCAAACAACTCTAAAATTATATAGTCGTTGAAATTCGGGCGTTAAGTCCGCATGTGCACAACACATGCAATTTTGGCATGAGTAGATCGGTCATTTCCCCTACCCCTCTCTCTCATCTTCTCTCTCTCTCTCTCTCTCTCTCTCTCTCTCTCCGTGTTTAATTTCTTCTTCTTCTTCTTGTGTGTGTGTGTGTGTGTGTGTGTGTGTTTATCTAATATGGAATGCTTCAGGGTAAAAATAAAAGGAGCTCAATCCCGCATTTCATCAACACAATAACATAAAGCATAGAAACATAAGCAATACATAATCTACCATTCCTCAATAAGTGCAGATTGTCTAAATTTACACTACAACGAAATGTTACAAGCTATAAGAGAGAGGCTTTAAATCTTATCCATTTTTATGCCTTATCTAATCCCAAAACTCTTCATAATTACAAAGACCCACCGCACCATTGTAGAATTCTCAAATCAGTGCATTGGACTGGATAGAGAGATGAAATCCGTGAACTTGTCATCACATTCAATAGTTGTCATTAAATTCGGAGGATGACCCACTTTTAAGTATGCTATTTCCATCTTCAATACAACGTCACTTTCCCAGTAAGCTTGTTTGCACACCCACTAGAATTGCCACTTGACGGAGGGGGGTCGCCGTCGGCATGGCGGCAATGGCATTTGAAGCTAAAGTGGTGTTCGATAGTGGACGGAGTGCGGCGACAAATGACGGGCTATTTTTGGATTTTGAGCAGTCGTGTCAGGAGGAGATTGGTGGGAGTCCGAAGAAGCCGCCGGTTAAGGAGGCTCCTACAACCAGTGTACGTGCTCCTTTTCCAATATCAGATAACATGCCCAAATAGGTCTCTCTCATCACCGTGGCACCCACCACCCACTATTCATCAACCACCAAAACCAAATCAGGTATATAACTATAGCATCACCGTATCCACAATCATCATTGCACCATAGCCACAACTAAGATTGCCTGTTTGTGGCACTATTTTTTAGAATCGGGTTCGCCGTTCTAATTTTCCCGATGGGTTGGTTTACCTTTGATTTTAGGTATAGATTGAAGCTCTGTTTAAAAATATTTTCGTTTTCAGTTTTTTCTTCAATTTTATAAATTAAAAAAATGCGTTTGACACACATTTTTTGTTTTTTTTTTTATTTTGAAAATAAGTTTTTGAAACAGCGCCATTTTTAAAAACTCCCATTTTGGGGTTTTGACTTTCCAATTTTGATTTTATTTTGAGAACACCCCACCACCACTCCCTACCGCCACAGCCATCGCCTGCCACCACTGGCCACGAACCACCGGCAACCACCACCGGCCACAGGTCACCTGCAGCCACCGTCGCCGGCCGCCACGCCCCACCATCACAACCACCACCAAAGAAAAATTTAACATAAAAACTGGATAATCAAACATCCAAAAGAAAAAAAACTTCTAATAAAAACTGGATAATTAAACACTCATTTGTTTTTGTAAACAATAAAAACTAAACTAGTTTTAATTTCTATTCTTTTGGAAATAGAAATCAAATGTGAAAGTGATTTCAAACGCTACCTAATCTCGTTTCAAACTAGTTTACTTTTTATTTCTTCACCTAGGATGGGGTTGCACCCTATTTCTTCTCACTATTGGGCCTCAATGTATATTCTTAACCTTAAATCTTTTTTCTGGTAAATATTTCTGATTTCTCTCACACAAAAAAATGCACCACCTCTTACTTGCCGGTTGTGGTTAAATTAATCAATTTCTGATTCACGAAACAGACGTGCATTTCGGCAGTCCAAAGACATACTGCATAAATGATCTTACCACGGATTTGAATCATTAAACATGGAAGTGTAAACATTGGTGCCGCGAGGTGGAAGGAAGAGATTTAACCACCCAAAAAAGGGGACAACAGTAAGAATTTGAGTAGAAAAATCTTCCTATTTGTCAAACCCTGAAGCCTATTCTTACACCTATTGGACTACCTCATTCACTACTCCTAAACATGAGCCAATACTCCCGCATTAACAGCCTATCAACATATAATCCACCACCTCAGCGACCAATAAAAAAATTAATCAGTTTCTGTACATAAGCCTACTTATATACCTGGGGGGAGTAGCAAAATCATAACTCGGAGCAAACCAACCTTATAGATTCCCACACGATATACAATGGCGCCTTGACATTCCGAGCTAGGAGTGGTTCTTAGACCCGTTGCCGTAAAATTTTAGCAGTGCAGCTCTCCACATTTCCTAAAACGGCTAAAAGCGACGGTATGATTGTCCTTTTTCATTCCATCCTAATTACCACTGCTACCTGCTACATGTAAGATTTTAAAGCCGCGAGGTTGCCTTCAAAAGAGAACCCAACTCAGTCAACTCTACGAGACAATCTGTACTTTACCTATGTGCCCTGGTTAGCTCCTTCCAACCTAACTCGTTTGTGAGCTTTTAAAGCCTCCGAAGTAAAGTTCTCCAAAGCCCTGAAAATGGGTACCAGACCTCCTTGTAAACTAGTGGAAGCTGCATTATGCACTGATTTAATTGCCTCCTTGTGTCTTGCTCTCTCTTCATCCAACCTATTTCTCATTAAATCCAAGTCCACTTTTAGATCATCCAGTGGTGAGACGCCACTTTCCGAATGAGCAATTGACACTCCAGTTTTGTCTGACATTGCATCATGTTCATGCTCCATTCTCCCCCTCTCCCTCCTAAGGGTACTCAGTCGTTTCTCAAAATCCTCAGAAAGATGCTTAGCTTTGAGCCTTTTTTGATGCTCGTCATCTTGTCTCTGCCAGAGCTCTCGCAAGTTTGAAGCAAATTCGCGCATTGCATTTGCAACCCTTGTTTCTGATATTGTTTCCATTGCCTCGTACCAATCATTGCATGTTATGAAGATTGGAGGAGCTCCAATCCGACCTGGAGAGAAGGGAACAATTCCGTCGGGGGTTTCTTCTTGTTCATGATAGATACAACGCAGAAGCCATTTATTTAAGGACTCAACATAGGACCTCTGGCTTTTTATCCAATCACTAAAATAGCTGCACCAAGTGAGAAGCTCCATTTCGAGTTCAAGAGTGACTCTCAACCTTGAATCTCTCTCAAAGCCAGTGTTAGCTTTGAGACTGCGAGCTTTACTCTCCATGATAGCTTGAAACTGTTTTTGGTGAGACCTGAGCATTGACTTCCACATATTTATCAATCTGCAGATTACAGCAATATCGTTAATTTTGAAGAGAAAAGAATGGGGTGAGTGAAAATTAGTGGGAATAGCCTACATAATATAGTTGTTTATTCCAACAAACATCTTACTTAACCATATACCAATAATTGCCAATCCCTAAATCTGAGTTTCAAAACTCAACTTTACTGCCCCAACCCCACAGATTTCTTTGATTTGGCAACATGAGGCCCAAAAAGGCGGAAGCAGATAAAGAAGAAGATGATGATGAGGAAGACGAGGGGACGAATATCGCCTGGAATTCCACCAAGGAGAAGTGAGGGGCACTTTAAAAAACTCCTACAAGGATCTATTTTGCAAACTAGAAGGTAAAAACAGGACATTCTTGACTCAATTGACTCGCACTGTAAGAGACTGATCAACTTTGCCCAGGCCCCCACGTGTGCTCCAGAACCGAATCATTAAAACAATAGAATCATGTCATCCTAAAAAGGCCCAAGTCTCAGGTAATAGGTTGGGATGTGTGGATAGTTAAAAGAGAAAAATATCTTAAAAGTTCATACCCATGAACTAACTCGGTGACTTGAGGCTGCAACTCCTCATCCCTCAGCTTATTTATCCTGCTTGAGATAGCATCAATGGATTTGATGCAAACATTAAGTTTTGTCATCAAGCTTCTAGCAGAAGCCTGTGCAGCAGCAATTTTACTAGACTCAGCTCCAGCATCATCCAAAATTTTCACCTTCTTGCACATCTTTTCATAGTTAAGCCGCAGCTTTTCTTCACCCTAAAGTCAGAGCAAACCACCAAAACCATTAGGAGTTTACCCAACAATTGTACATAATGATGTCAACTAAGGCAGTTCACATAAGACATCGGCTGCCAGAAATGCAACGTTAATAGAATTGACTCAAGCATAAAGTGTATGGTAGCCAGGTTCCATGAATTTTCTTGTTGTCAGAAGCCAGAGGCACTAAGGTACTTCCTCATCTGTTAAAGTTTCCCTTATTAAAGTTCATGGTAGATATTTCTTTGCTTCTGCTCATTCTAGAGTAGGGAGATTTGGCCCTTCCCATGAAAACATGTTCATCAAAAAAATAAGCTGCTCACAAGGATATATGACTACAAAAAGAGGAGCTCGCATTAATTTGCTGAAAAATTCTGCCTAAATGGTTTCTTTAGCAGTTTGCGTGAACTATCCAAAAACCATCACTAAAGCATTTTGATGCCGAAGGTTAAGAATTTCACTGCTCAATCTAAGTGAGAATATATAGAGTCCAACCCAGTAATGAAAGTTAATCCTGAAGAAGGAAGGAGGAGGCTTTATGAAACAACTTTCTTCCTCAAAAGAGTGCTGGGGGAGCAACCGCAGCAAGAAGTCTTACAGACGAGGAAGAACATGTCGACTCCCCTCCGTTGGGTTTTTTTTTTTTTTTTTCTTTTTCCTTTTTTTTTTTTTGTTTTGTTTGTGGGGTGGGGGGGTTACTAGATCTTTGAACAGTTTAGCATGATATTTTTGTTTGAGAAAAATATCCCAACTTTCACCTATCCGAGCTTCAGTGCCCTTTGTCAATTATGCCCAATAATCATACCCACATTTAAGATATATAAATGCGTTCAAACTGCATGCCTCAACAGAAAAAAAAGCACAAAAGGGACAAAACGTACACATACTAGTCATAGTATGAGTTCTTTGCAAAGAAAATGGATTGTACAAACATGTAACCTATGTTACATGGACTCGGTACAAGTGTCCGGATCGGATACGTGTCCAAGTGTCGGACTCGTCTAATTTTGAAAAAGCAAGACACGGGGACATGGCAAAATGTTCATATTTGTTATTGGTTTTTAGTTATTTCGAAGGGAAAAAGGTGTTTTATGTGATGCATTTGGTTTTAATTGACAACTTGTATCGTCTCAAAGCAATAACTAATTAGACAAAAGAGTATAAGATAGTATCATAATGGCATATCCTATGAGATGTGTCGGACACATATCCCATACCCATGTACAAGTGTCGAGTGTCCGACACGGGTATTTCACGCAAACCGAAGAGTCCGTGTAACATAGCATGTAACACATCACTAAGAATATAAATCCTTTATTGCAACAAGTATTGACAATAAACAGCATCCCAATCTCACCTTAACTTCCTCATAGAGTTTCTTCTCCCATTCATATAGTTTATCCAAAGTAGATGAAAGACGATTACTCCTCGTGTCCAAACCCTTCTCGCTATCCCCGTAGGATCTCGCCACCTTCATTGTTCTAGAAGCTAATCTTCCTGACCGCAGTTGAGGGTGCGAAGATGACAAGGAAGGTGCTATCAGACCCAGAATCTTGGACAAGAGCACTGCATAAACTCAAGTAAGTGCCAAGAAAGTAGCAAAGAAAATGTTTGCTCAGGGGGATTATCATATTTGTTTTTGAACGACAACCCAAACTAAGTTTGATATTATAAAGATAACATAAACTTAGTGGTGATCATATAAAGATAGGTTGATTAGGCATCATATTCACTTCCTACAGTTGGAGATCATTGGCGGAAAGAAGAAACACAGTGTCATCTGCTTATTAGGTTTTCACTCACCATCATCGCTAGAAGAAAGCTGTTTTCCATAATATTTACACAGAGACCAGAAACTGGGTAACTCTTGCATAATACTCCCTCTGTCTCTAAATATTTGATCATATTTCCTTTTGGGTTGTCCCAAAAAAAGTTGGTGACTTTCCAAATTAAGAAAGATTCAATAGGTGTTTTTCCATGTTTAACCTTCTTACACTATTTTCATTCTATTTTTCTCTCCACATTTAATTCCACCAACACATTTTTCTCTCTCCTGACCCACCTTCTTCCCTTCCTCTCTATTTCTCTCTCTTGGGATAAAACGGAAAAATCATAAAATATAACTCATATCCTAAATAAGCATGCAAGTCAAACACGATCAATCAATTAGTATTAAGTTTTGCAGAATGAAGAAGCATAGATCTTTTCATTGTTTATTCTTGAGTAGATCGTAGATCCTAGTATTCTCTCCAGAACTTTTTTGTTTAGTATAAGCTTTCATGATTCGTTGCTCAAGAGCATTAAAACAATAAATTCAACTCTTTTACTGGCAATACAAATTCTCCACTATTTCCAGCCAAAAATCAAGTTCTACCATCCTTTGAAAAGTTGATTTATGTTTTGGAACTTAGTCTAACCATATCTTAAGAAAGTCAATATGTAGTTTGCACTCAGCAAACCACTTTTACATCAATTAAACACCTAATCTAGCAGACCAAAACATCAATTACCTCTCATTGTAGATTTTAGATCTCATAGCATGCTCACAGTAAAACAGGAGTATCCTGAATTTAATATTGATGTAAGTTCGGCTCAGGGTCACCTTCTCGTAAAATCCCAATGTCAAGCAGCAGCTTCCCTCACGATGCTTAAGGGTTTCCAAATTTTACGGCAGATCCACCAAGCAATCACAATGACCAACCCCAGAGTGTTTTATGTTATATTCTACCCTACAAAGCAATTTACTTTTAGCTCATCTTCTCCGGACTTCTTCAAATAGCTTTCGACAAGCAAAGCAGAATTTGAAATCAATAATGACTCCCGACTGGAACTACTAGTCAAATGGTAGCTAATATGTTCAACTATACACGTAACAGGGATCCATTCCTAAAACGCTGAGGTAAATCTAAGCTCACAAGTGCAAGAAAAAAATTGAAGAAGAACCAATAGTTGAAGTTGTACCTTTAAGAGCAGAAAACTTAGGCTGATAAGGTAGCCTGCCCACCTCAAGCATCACAGCAACTTCTTTCCCGTAATTAGAGGCGGTTTCGAATTCACTCTTGATTTCGTTAACAACCTCCTTAAGATCTCGAGTACCATGAGCAGATAAAGTGGTCAAACTACTCAACTGCGAGGATTCAATGTCGTGTCCTGATGGTGATACCTCCTCTACCTCAAAACTGACTCCTTTCTTCCTCCCATACCCACCTTCGGAGCTATTTGACACAACGGAATCCGAACTGCTCTTTTCTACTTTCACATCAAATGATGGCGCTGCCTCGCTATTTTGTGGCGGTACTGCCCTTGAGCTGCTCTCACTGTCATGTGATGGCATTGTTGATGCACTGCTTTCGCTACTATGCAACGGTACTGCCCTCAACTTCCCCTCACTCTTTTGTAATGGCACTGCCCTAGAAGTGCCCATGCCCAAATTTCTCCGTGCATCTTCACTCATCTTCTTCCCCTTGTGGACTTCTCTAGAGACCTCAGTTTCTGTCTCTTCTTCCAACTCTGGAATTCCCTCCCTCTCTCTCACTTCATCCGAATCTGGACTACTAGCCATCGACCCATACCCATATCTGGACTGAGAATAATAACCAGGATAACCATTATCAAACCCATCAAAAGGGTTAAGAAAATCCCAAGCAGACCCCTTTGGCGAAGGAGGCGGAGGCGGACCTTTGGGAGGACTCGGCTTCTGTTCTCCGTACGCCTCTTGAGGCTGTGAACTCATTGCATACCCAAAAAATCCCCCACCCCCACCCGGGTAACTCGAATACACGTTCGCATAACCATCCATCCTCTGCTCCTCTTCGTGAATCACTGTACGAACTCCCGGCGCAGACTTTTTCATGTAATAAGCACGCATATTTGAATTCCCTCCACCACCATACGGTCCTCCCCAACCAGTCTGATAAGGCTGATTCATCCCGTTCCCATAAGATCCCCAGACCGTTTGTGGCGGCTGGTTCATTCCATTTCCATAAGATCCCCAGCTTGTTTGTGGCGGCTGGTTCATTCCATTTCCATAAGATCCCCAGCCCGTTTGTGGCGGCGGATTCATTCCGTACGGATCCCAATATGACTGCGAAGGTTGATAATAAGACGGTATCTCGTCCACCGGACTATCCGGTAACTGAATGTGACTAGTTGACGAATCCAGGTCGGAATCTGAGCCATCCGACAAATGCAAATGCGAATCCTCCGCACCCCCACCATCATCACCGTCAGGGGAATGCAAAATTGAAGTCGAGGACGATGACCCCTTCTTATTACCGCTACTAGTCTTATTACTACGACTAATGTTACTGTGATTATGGTGACCATGATTGCTTGTTCTGTCATATTTCCTTGTTTTTCCTTCGTCCGAGGGCAATGTCAGCACAGGCGAAGACGGCGACGAGGGGACGACAAGCTCCTCATCGACGAAGCGGCTGAGGACGTCACCAACATCCTTCAGGGAGCGAAAATACGATACGTGAGTGGCGGAGAAAGCATAGCGGTGCTCGGCAGCGGCCTTGATGAAGTCTTTGCGCTCCCTGCAAAGAACCACTAATGGCAAATCGTCGGCCTTAGACCCTCCGCAGCCCATACTGTCATCAATCACCAAAACCACCAGAAAAACCCCTAGTTCACCGAAGCACAGGACAATTACAATCATCTCCTCACCTGTGAGTAAAATTGCAGAAACAGGGCGAGCATTCTCAAGTCAAAATTCCCAGATCCACAGTGACGAAAAATTGTTGGGCGGAACCTAGAGAAGCGCATAAAATACGTGGGTTCGTGGGTGTGTCTATGTATCATCCGTGTGTGAAACTAAACAAGCGAAGAGTGCTAAAGCTTCTGAGAGCGCTGGAAAGTCGCAAAAGGGTATACAGCAACAAAATGTTAAGAACCCTCCGGCCGTGATAAATTTTTATTGCTGAAATGCACTTAACCACATTTTCTATTACAGAAGATGCACAAGAGGAAGAGGAGGATAATGATCTCGCCAGTTGTGTGCGTGTAACCCGAAAGGGGTAAAATTTGGCAAGAGGGAGGAAAATCTGACCTTTGAAATTGAGAAGCTACCATCCCCGAGAGAGAGAGGGAGAGAGAGCAGCGTGTTGAATGAAGTTAATGTGCTTGGAGAAGCGGGGTGTCTGTCGGCTCTTTGGTAAAATTTTATGTTGGTCGCGTAGTAGTAGATGGGTTTTGCGGAAGGGAAGAGAAGGGCAGGGCGTACGGGGTTTTGGGAGCGCGTGTGAGGGTGGTGGTGGTGGTGACAGTCATGGCGGTGTCAGAAGGTGACAGAGACAGAGAGAGGGATCGATCGTGGATCCCGGCACGGGTTACGGACCTATGTCACTCAATTCATTAATGAGGGAGGCATAAATAACTTCTTCTTCTTCTTACAGTCTGCTCCCTCCCATTATATCTAATCTACTCTGTCCTCTCTCTGTTAACTGCTTTCATCATCATGCTGCTGCGGCCCCTCTTGGAGCGTGTAATCATATCTGGGTGCACAGAGACAGAGGTGATGAGATGAGAGGGTTTGTGTCCCATGTGGTCACTGTTTGGACAATTTTGCCCCGCCGTATTCTACCGACATCATAGGGTCGTCCGAGGTCGTGTTCGTCATTTGGAGTTGTGATTTATGATGGTGATTTCATTCAAAAGGCAAATGTTTAGGTGAAAGTCAACTGTCAAATTACGCGTAATGCCACCAAATTTGAAAAAAAAGTTAATGGCGACTTTTATTAGTGTGAATGACGACAAGTATTTGTTGGGCGGGGCCACCACCATTGCCTTCACACTTTTCGTTATTTTTTTATAATTATTATCACGGAAGAAAAGTTATTATTACTCTGTATTATATATCTTTTAATGACATTACAACACTTATCTGAAAAGGAAGAAGCGTGAGTTTAGTGCATTATTCTTCTTTCTACCAATTTGTTGTAAAATTCCAACTAAATTATGCACGACTTTAATGTCTCAATATGGTAACAATGTTTTCCTATAAATTTATTATTTTCTCGAATTTTGTATCATTTGTCAATTTCAACCTCTCGAATCTTGCTTTTTTTTTTCTAAATAAATTTATTGTGTTTCTCTTTTGCATTCCGCAGACAAACGTGATGTTTTTATATCTGTGTGAATGCTTGTTGAACTTTTTGTGGAAGAAATTAAAAATATATATATATAGAAAGAAAAGGGATTTGTTGGACGTGAAGTAGGTGTTTGATGAAAAGGCCCTTTTACATGACGGAGACTGGATAATGGTCAATTCTATTCACACTCTTTTTCAAATTTTAATTTTGAGTTGGGCGGGCGGGTACGGGCCAACCATTTAGGCTGCCGGGCCCATGTGTTTACCAATTCAATCCCAGCCCCGTAGTTTAGTGGTACTCGTGGACCCCACCTCCTAATGATGCACCCCCCAAACTTTGCTCTTCTGGATTAGGGTTCCCCACGTTTGCAGACTTCCTTCCTAACAACACCACATAGTATAGCATGTACGAGGATCATTACTGTGTGTACAGCTTTGTAGCAGCTCTAGTAATAAAAAATTATTAATAAAAATATTTAATTTTATTCTAAAAATTTATGGTGATGATCTTTCGTTGCTAAAATATATTTAGCGACGACATATTATATAACAGGGAATTATAGTCCAAACTATACATGTTGCAATAACTATATCCTTAAACTTTTTTTAAAATATTCAAAGTCCAATGCTGGGTGCCAATAACAGCAGCATACACAACCATAGTAGTTGGTCATGTTGTTTAACTATTTTAGAAGAATAAATTTTAGTTGCTATATAGGTTATAGGAAGATAGTTGCAATCATTCATACAGTGTTAATTAATGGTGGGTTAAATATAATTAATGACCAACACTTTTAGAGATGATTCTACACAGTACTTTTTTCATGTTACTAAACAAAAGCCGTTAAGATTATTTAGCGACTATCGATATGTGGAGGGTTGTAACTATCTTTCTCCAATTCCAATAGCGGCCAAAAGAGTTTCTCTTAGAATTAGCTCCACTAGTGTGTTACATCACCAGCACAACCGCCGTTATCATCACTACCACCACCATTATACCACACTGCCGCCGCTACCTCCACACCGTTCTTATCTACACCTCTACAGTCATTGTTGTCGGTATCATTTAATGTTGTCACCGACACTATAACTAGTGATGCCCTAATATCACCACTACCACCACCACACCCTCCGTTACTATTACTAGTTTGTCCCACCACCAACAACCACCACTAATGTCACACCACCCCACCACTATTGTCTTTGCTGCCACCATCGCTACTGTCACCGACACTAGTACTAGTGAGTAGTGACATCCTAATAATAGAACCATTACTACTACCATTACCATCACCAGACTGTCCCGCGGCTACTGTAGCAGCTGTCACCAATGCCACAACACCATATTTATCGTTGTTATCGTCACTATTGTCACCAGTTCTGCAATTAGTGACGCCTTAATAACACAATGACCATTACCATCAATATAGACCAGCCCACCATCCCGTTGATAATGCTACATTACCCTCACCACTTCCACCACTAGTGTCATCGCACAGTCCCTTACACGACTACAACTCGCACACCAGTGCCAATGCCACCAGGTGCTCTCACCAATACATGTGAAATCGCTTATTATAGTTGTTTTCATGGTACGCTGACGATATGATTTCTAAAATCTCAATGCTTTGTGATTTATTCTGTTATCCGAGCACAAGATATGAATTCTGTGATTTTGGTACCTTTTTGTGTGTGTGTGTGTGTGTGTGAGAGAGAGAGAGAGAGAGAGAGAGAGAGAGAGAGAGATTTGTTTTCAAATGGGATATGCTGACATGGAAAAGAGAGAAAAGTCAAACTTATGAGATTGGTTGAATTCAAATGACATAAAAAGAGGCACGCTAAATAGGAAATAAAATGTTACATTCTCTCAGTTTCGACTTTCACACACACACACACACACACACACATATATATATATATATATATATATATATATATATATATATAGATTTCTCATTGTAAGTTAATTTTGTGATTTTTGGGAACCGCAGGAGTTCTACTATTTTCTTTGCTTGGGTTTTATAGTTCTTTCCAAAGGAAAAAAAATGTTTCTTTAGTCTTTCTCCCGGAGAGGATGCACAAAAGCCATGAAAGTAGTCATAAAATGAGCAATGCTTCAAATTTTGAACTATACTATAGAAATCTAATTGCTAAAGCCACCAAAATCGTCATAAATTAAGAGATGCTTCAAAATTGATGTTTGAACAAAATAATGACAATAAAACATGATATCATAGTTATGAATATCGTAACAGAGTGCGTACCGTTTTCTTCGCAAAATGATATCTCAAAATTTTCATTAACAATATATATTTGTATTATTCATTCATTGACGAACTAACAATATATACATATATTTTTTCTTACTTACAGCTCCTTTAAAATAAACTATATGCCCTATAAAGCTTGAATCAGCGTAGTTTTCAAATAAGCTATTGGTTCCCGAATAAGTTGTGTTGTTTGCATACAGTGATATTAGAAATAAATAGCTTATTCAATTAAATTATCTCCTCTTGGACTATCCCCTCCCCATTCCTTTTAACAACCTCATTCACAAATTTTTATATAAGAATAAGTAGTTTGTTCAATAATAAGGTTTTTGGGTTCAAAAATAAGTTATTTTTTTGTGTGTGCATGTGTGTACGCGAGGGCTACGTGTAAAGTAGTACATCATACAGATGAAAGAATATGATCAAAGCTTCCAGGTATGAAGTAAATCAAAGATAAGTGAAGAATGAAAACTTATCAGGAAAGATTTTACAAATTATAATGAATTTTATGAGCATGAGGCTACAAAGACTTTTATTAGTACAATAGAACTTAGAGTGTTTTTCTATTTAGTCTTTATATAGTCAATTTATAAAATTTGTTATTTTTACATTTTTCAAGGAACCGGTACAAAATACAATATATTGGCTGGTACGTAGTTTTCGGCCGATATTACCTGTACCGGTTGGTACAACCGTACCAACCGGTACGTAGCGGTATGTTGACCGATACAAAATTTAAGGGATATCGTACCAGTAAAAGATAAAAATGGTACGTACAGGCCGGTACGACCAGTACCGGTACGGTATTGATAACTACGCATGATATGTAAGTTGCATTATTTACTATTAAAAATGTAAACTAAGGAATCTTATCATGTTACTTTTAAAAGAGAGTACCCTTAAGACGAAGATTTTTATACCCTCCTAAATATTCCCAAACTTTAATTGTTCGAAATACCTCATCAAAGAGAGTGAGGGTCAAAATAATAAGGAACCAAAATAAATTTGTGAAATAGACCACACAACTCACATCCCTCATTTATCTCTCACACCACTCATTTATCTCTCACACAATCTCTACAAACCCACAAGCTCACGTCTCTCAACTTTCTCGGAAAGTATTTTGGCCATTTATCTTATCTTACACACGCTTTGGGTATGCTCCAAATTAGAAGTAATAAGCTAAGGGACTTGGATGGTTGTGAATATGGAACATATTCTAAGTATAAGATATCTTCGGTGCGAGAGCTAAATATTTTAAGCTTGCCTAGCAAATTTTGTAATAATTTCTTATATTAACCAAAATTCCATCATTAAGTAAAAGAATAGGTTTTCACCGATCACCGAAAAACCATACTTTGATGTCACGCCAGAATCTTCAATAGGTAAACAATACTGGATATGGGTAGAAACAAAGGACACAAGTTTGAGCAATGTGATTCCTAAGTTCAAACATGCTATAATGAATTCAGTGAATCCCAAAGCTCATTCTGCAATACACATGGTTCGAGTTATTCTCTTTTATTTTTACCTTTCTGGTTTCCTTTTTCTAATTTTATTGGTTTTTTTTAAATTTACTTTGGAACCAGTTCTTTCAAATTTTGGATTTCAAACTGAAAAATGGATTGAAATTCAATTTTTTTTCTTTCTGTTTGGAACAAAAGCAAAATGAGATTGCAGAATTCCTACTTGTGCTTGAAAACCAGAGAAAATTGGAAGGTATTAATTTTATCTAACCATATCCTCAGCTTAAAAACAATTATCATAAGTGATTCACATGCATTGTTGACGGCACATGATGGCAATGGTTTGCGAGTTGTAGTCACAGAGTAAATGCTAGTGTAGCGACACCGATTGTGGAATTAGTATGAGGGTGGTGTGGCTTTAATCTCGGAGGTGGTCTAGAGTGATCGTAATAATGGTAGTGATTGTTGTGTTATACTAGCTGTAGTATTAGTGACAACAGTGATGGTGGCAGCACAAGGCAGCACAATGATGGTAGTGGTGGTGTAGATTCAGTGATGGTGGTGTGGCATCGACGGGAGCAATAACGATGGTGGTTATGGGCCATCTGATGATGGTAACAGTAGCAATGCGACGATGGTAGTGGTGGTCTAGAGTTAGCGTTCATGGTGATGGTGAGGCAATGTAGCGATGATAACGAAGGTCTTCCGGGTATCATCAGTGATAGTGTTAAACGGTAGCGAAGGTGCTAGCAGCATAGACGGTGGTGTGGTGGCGTTAGTTTAGATGGTAATGATGAATAGTGGCCATAGTGGTGATGTAACACACTTCTGGCAGGGTGGTCATGGGGGCAACAACAAGGTGGAGGTAGTGGTGTGGTGTGGTGATGACAGAATGTGCTGGTGTACTGGCAGTTAAAATGCTGTGGTGGTATCGTACGGTTGGTTATGGTCAAGAAGGCTTGCTCTTTATCTTGACTTTCTATGTTCAAACCTTGAGGCTAGCATCCGGAGTAAAAAGTTTCTTCTAAAGGCATTAGGCCGATGTGGGGGGTGCACCCTTAAGATCGCCCGAGAAGGAGGAGACTTATTCTCAGTTGACGCTAAAGCTGGCCCAAAGATACTCTTTATCATCCAACAAAAATAATTGAAAAAAAAATAAGCTATAGAGGTTAAGAAAATGGTAAAATAGGATAAATAATTATTTTTAGTTCAAGTGTATTTGAAACCATGAAATTTGATAATTTTTCATTGGATTTCACATTATAAGAAAAATAATCTAGTCATATCCCACAAAATTCAATTTCTAGTTTTTTAATATTTCAAACAACTAAAAATAAGCATTTGAAATAAAATTCCATGGATAAGGATATCTGTTGCACAACATTGTTTGAATGACAACAGGTTGCTACTAAAAGTATTTTGACACTATTGCCAAACTTGATAGTGACAATTTTTTAAATCCCTCAGCAGTTAGAAACAATTTTTTACTGTAGCAGATGGTTCTAAAAAACATGTTTCGGTAGGTGCAAATGATCTAACCCAAGTTCCATTGACTCTATAGTTATAAACACACATTTATTCGGTATAATATGCTTGAGGTTCTTTTTCATTTACTTGGCCCTAGATATACTCACAGTTCCTTGTACGGTAAATACAATAATGCATCAATAACTATTCACAAACATCGAGGAACGTTAGGTAATATTGGAAGTGTTGCAAGAAATAAGCAAGAACAACTATTAAAAATAAAGTAAAATCAACTGGATGAGACGCGGATTAGGTTGCTCTCTTAAGGTGATCCACGCCCCTTCAAGTTATCACCAGTGTAGCAAGGTCATCGGCGCCTCGCCTCTGAAATACAACAGCTTAGCTTTCACTATTTCTTCACTCATTTTCCCGCACAAACGAATGAAGCAGAAGCTTCACTTGATACCTTACCAAAATTCCCACAAGTCTAAGTGTTTAGAAATTAGAAGAAGAGAGTAAGAGAGAAAGCTTGAGTTGTCTGTCAAAAAGTGTAGAAGAAGTTTCCTTTTAAAGGTGAAAAAAAATAGTTGTTGAAAATATGTTACAAAGGATTAAATTTGAAATTCATTTTAGAATAAAATATTGTGATAAAAAGTATGATTGTTTGTGTAATAAAAGAAAATATGACTATTGGTAATAAAATGAGCATTACATAGGTAGCCCAACAGCTATATCGCATCTCCCCCATTTGTCATTTCCCCCTTGCGCTTGCAAGTTTTAGACTCAAGCACATCTTTCTAGAAGACCAAAGTGTATCCTCTTATACACTCTTTAAAGTTGTTTACAATGGCCAATGTAGGATAATTATCTTTCAAAACCATAAGCATAAAAGAAAATCTCAACTTTTCATCTACAAGCAATGTAGGACTAAAGCACCTTCGGTTTTCTCAAAACTCTAATGTTTTCTCAGAACCATTTTTGAAAAGAAAAAGCAAGTCTTTTGTTAAAATACTCCAACAATTCCCTACTCATTTTAATAAAAAATTTCACAACTTAAACACTGGACAAAAGGTGATAATCTCATGCATTGTAAAAGTAGGTCTTCCTTGAAATCTTCACTTAGTGTTTCGGTCTTCCCATATTAGAGCCAAAGGGGACACAGCCTTAAACAGGTAGCTACTTGAGGATACGCAGAAGACATCACACACATGTGACTCAAGGTCTCCTATATCAACCTTCATAAGCCAGCACGATATGGCCACGTGCTTTATCATAGTTTTTATGAGTGCTCTAAAGAATTAGCTCGATTCTTATAGGAAACGGCCCCACTTCCACACTCATATAGATGAGTCTATTAAGGATGCTCCCCTAACTATTATATTCCACCCATATGGGCTATAGAACTCATTAAGATTTTCAATGAATCTCAACTTCCAATATCGTTACGAGAAACATGTACTTACACAATAGGGATGGACATTGTCATAAGATAAAAGGGGTACATGTATAAAACTAGTCACTCTATTATTCGTTGGTCTCTTTAGTTAGTTCTTGGGATCTCCGATCCCTATGAGGTTGTATACTTATAAGTGATTTATACAACTTTGGGCTTAAGTCCCATCCTCCTCGATGTGTACTAGATTTTTCCCTAGTTAAAGCTTTTATCAGTGGATCAGCGAGATTATCTCATGATCTCACGTAATTAATATTAATAGCACATTTGTTAAGGTAAGATCTCATAGTACTGTGTTTTCTTCTCACTAATCTGGATTTTCCATTATAGTACTTACTTTGCACTTTACCAATTACTCTATGTTGTCACAACGAATCAAAACAAGTGGCATTGGTTTCTCCCACATAGGCATCTGGAACAATATATCACGTAGCCAACTTGCTTCTTCACTTGTCGAAGCCAAGGCAATTAGTTCAGCTTCCATGGTAGATTTTGTAATAATTTGTTGCTTCTTGGATCTTTAACATATAGCTCCACCACCTAGCGTAAACACATAGCCTGTTATTGACATGGAATCTTCAGATTGAGAATTCCAATCTACATCACTAAAACCTTCAAGAACAGCTAGTTGTCTTTGATACATCAAATCGTGGCTAATTGTTCTTTTAAGATAATCCATAACACGATACATGGCATTCCAATATTCAAGATTAGGTTTATTTGTAAATCTATTAAGAATACCAACATCATATGCATTATCAGTCCTTGTGCAATCAGTCACATATCTAGTATCAATTATACTTGCAAATTCTTTTTGATTCAAAAATATCAATATCAAGCTTAGTAGGATATAAAATTTTTGAGGATCAAAAGGAGTGCAAGCTGTCTTGCAATCAAAAGATTTGTATTTCCTCAAAATTTTCTCAATATAATGAGCTTGATCAAGAAATATGCCATCACGATTAGTAGGAATTTTCATGCTTAGAATAATATCTGCTTCACCCAAGTCTTTCGTTTCAAAAATCATTTTCAACAAAAAATTGGTGAATTCAATAATTTTTATGCTGGTGTCAAAAATAAAAAGGTCATCCACATACAAGCAAGTGATAAATTCTCACAATTTTCAAATTTATAGCAGGAGCATTTATCACTTTTATTTGCTCTAAAACCACTAGTTAGAACACATTGATCAAATTTGTCATGCCATTGTTTGGGAGCCTATTTCAACCCATATAGGGATATAGTCAACTTACACACCTTGCTCTCATGTCCTGGTTGTATGTAATCTTTTGATTAGTCCATATAAATCTCTTCTTCCAATTCTCCATTTAAGAAGGTTGTTTTAACATCCATTTGGTGAATCTTTAAATTATGGACTGTTGCATTAGCAAATAAAAGCTTAATGTATGTTATTCTGGTGACTGGCAAGAAAATATCAAAAAAGTCAATATCCTCTTGTTGTTTGAACCCCTTTGCAACCAACCTCACTTTAAACTTATCAATTGTAGCATTAGGTTTAAGCTTTTTTCTTAGAATCCATTTATAACCTATAGATTTGCAACCTGAAAGTAAGTCAACTAACTTCCATGTTCTATTAGCCATTAGAGACTCTATTTCATCATTTATGACTTCTTTCTTAATCTGGCGAAGATAAGGCTTCTGGTAGGGTATTAGGATCAACACTGTATACAAGGTAATTAGGGCCAAAGTCTTTTTTTATCCTTTCACGTTTGTTCCTTCTTTGTTCTTGGTCTTCTATGTTAAGAGTTTGCGAGGAGCTTGCCTCTTGACTAAGTTGAGATGATTCTATGGCTTTGGTTTCCACACCCCCACTATCTTTGGATTTGAAAGGAAACTTTTCTTTATGAAAGATGGCATCCATAGATTTAACCACAACATTGTTCTCAAGATCAAGACACTTATAAACTTTACTTCTAAGAGTATAACAAACAAAAACGCAATGTAATGGTTTAATTCCCAACTTGGAAATTTTTTGGTCAGAGATCCTCATAAAGGCTAAGCATCCCAAAACTCTAAGTTGTTCTCAGTTTAATTTTCTATTTCTCCATAACTCATAAGGGGTTTTGAGGATATTCTTTCTAAGTGTTCTACTAAGGGCATAGTTTGCAGTCAACAGAGTTTCACGCCAAAGACTCTTAGGTGCACCAGAGCTAGCAAGCATTGCATTATTAGAGCTAATTCAGTCAGATATATGTGATTTTGAATGCATTTTCCTGGAAAAAAAAGATACTTTATCACTTTTATTGAAGATTTTCTAGATATTGTTATGTTTATCTCATGAAAAATAAAAGTGATGCTTTTGAATGCTTATGGTGTTTATCAAGGAAGTAGAAAATTGCTTTGATAGAAAAGTGAAAAGATTGAGAAGTGATAGAAGTATGGAATATGACTCCTTAGGCCTTATCACATATATCCAATATTTAGGGATAGTTCATCAAACTACCCCCCTTTATTCGCCTGCCCCTAATGGCGTGGCTGAAAGTTTGCTTGAATCCTACCTTGTTGAGAAGATAATCGGACAACAGGTCCTTCCTAATATTCGAAGTGTGTAGCACGTTCTTAAGGGTCAAAATTATGTCCAAGGTAAACTTAAGAACAACATCTCTCGTACCTAAGACTTTTGTGGAGTGAGAATTTTCAAGCAAAACTTTCTTTTCTTTTTTCACCGGAACGTAGTTTTAAAACTGATTGTCATCATGACAAACATGTCTTGATGCCCCGGAGTTGGCCCACCATCCTTCCTAACTTCCAACCAAGTTTATTTCTGAAATCATATTAATAAGTGATTCTTCCATAACATTTGCTTATGGTGTTGAAACGAGGTTTCTATTGCGACAATTTCTAACATGGTGCCTTTGTTTTCCACATACAAAATATGCATGCACCATTTGCAAAATTGTTGTTGCTAGAATTGTTATTGAAATTTTAATTTTTCTTGTTGCTATTTGCACGATTGAAAGGATGGCCTTGGTTCCACTTTTTTTAGGCATAGAAAGAATGTTGATTTTTTTAACATTTATTTTTAATATGCTTGCCTCTAACATTCAAAAAATTATTTGGCCTTTAAAAATTGTGTTGACCTTTAAAATCGCTATCACTAGAAGTTAGGAAGTTTACCTTAGCACCGTTAACGTTAGGGTAACCGTTATCTTGGTGGTTGTTGGCATGGCTGGGATGTGTGTTGTGGGCAAGAGTTTCATTCTCCTTGTCTTGCTTTCTAGCTTCCTCAATTTGAAGCGTGCCATGAGGTTGACAATAAACAGTTCCGATCGCTTGTGACGGAGGGCCTTTTAGAACTCCTTCCACGTATTAGACAACTTTTCTATGATGACAGCCACTTTCATTTGTTCATCTACATGAATCTTTCGGAGATGATTTCATGTACAGTCATCTGGAGGTCGTGCATCTGAGATACAACCGACATATTCTCCGACATCTTGTAATTGAAGAAACGGCTACATGTATACTTCTTTTTTTCGGCTTTTTCGGTGTCGTATTTTTGTTGCAAAGCTTTCCACATTCTTTTGGCAGAATTATAAGTATGCAAATAATGATCATAAAGCTCATCGGAAAGAACAATTGAACAAATAATTACGAAAATCTTCTTCGTCACTTTCCTACTTTGCAACATATTTTTCATGCTCCGCCAATTGCTCTCAATTCATATTTTTTTGTGTTCATCTTCTTTGGATTTTTGGCAGTTAAAATCCACGCTACCTTTATCAACTTGAGATAGATCAATACATTGCTAGCCCACCTTTTGAAGTTTTGTCCACCAAAACGAAATGACTTATTCAAGTCATTTGAGTTGGTAACGAGTAAAAGAAGACATGGTGGAATCCCATCGAGTCGTCTTCAATTGTTGGAAGTGTTGCAAAAAACAGACAAGAATAACATCCAAAAAAATAAAGTAAAATCAGCTAACTGAGGCGTGGACTAGGTTGCTTTCTTAAGACGATTTGCACCTCTTTAGATTACCACCGATGCAACAAGGTTATTGATATATCACCTCCCGGATACAATAGCTCAGCTTCACTGTTATTTCACATATACTTCTGCACAAACGAATGAAGCATTCTATAACTTACCAAAAATGCCTACAAGTCTAAATGTTTAGAAATCAGAAGAAGAGAGTAAGAGAGAAAGCTTGAATTTTGTGTCAAAAAGTGTGGAAGAAGTCTTCCTTTTATAGGTCAAGAAAAATAGTTGCCGGAGAGTAAGAGAGAAAGCTTGAGTTTTGTGTCAAAAAGTGTGGAAGAAGTCCTTTTTTATAGGTGAAGAAAAAAAGCTGTTGAAAATCTATTATTACAAATAAAACTCATATCTCTCTCACTTATCCTTCCCCCTTTGCCCCTTTGCGTGTACGAATCTTAGATTCAAGCACATCTTGCTAAAAAGTCAAGGAATATCATCTCATATACTACTTAAAGTTCTTTTCAATGACCTATGTGGGACATGTTTCTTTCAAAAGCTTAAGTAGGTAAGAAAATCTACTTTTCATTTATAAGCAATGTTGAACTGAAGCACCTATGCTTTTCTCAAAACTCTAATGTTTACTCAAAATCATTCTTGAAAAGAAAAGGGAATTTTTTTTGGTTAAAATACTCCAACGGGTAGATAAGTACTTCAAGTGCAAGTTGAGAAAGAACTTTTTTTTTCTTTTCTTTTTTGAGTTAAAAATAGAAATATAGCCCAAGATAAGAAAGAATATGTGCTACACTTGATTATACAAGTATCGATGATAGAACGGTCTTTAGCTCCAATTTGTACGACAGCTTATGTTACTCTAATACCCGAAAAGATACTTTTTTACTGCTACCCTGTTTAAAGGAAGATGAGTGCAACTCTTCTTATAGCGACGCTTAATAGTTACTATATTTAGCAACATTTCTACTATAACTTTCAGCAACAATTCTTAACAGGACTTTTTTAGCATCACTATATAAAAGCCATTAAAAATATATAAGGAACATTTACTGTCACTATCTTCCTACAATCCGGATAACAGATTAGCAGCCAAAGTTTTTTCTTCATCAGAAGTGAAAATCTACATGTTTAATTGAATACCAATGTCAGAGCATAGAGTTTCATCTTTTCCATTTTTGTGAGTGCCTATTATTGAAAACTATTTTGTTCTTCTCAGGTTTCTCAAATTAAGAATACCTAAGGTACGGAAAAGGGGGCTCCTTCATGTTTTAGTGTCTGTTTGTGTGGTGGGGGTTTTCGGCTGTCTTTACAGCATTGGAATCTGGTTTCTTTGGTCCATTGTAGTGGACAGGTTGGAGTCCATGGTTAATAGGTATAACGGACGCAAATGATCTAATGAGATAGAGAAATTTCCGGACAACAAGGAGTTAAGGAATTCTTATCATCCTCTCCTCTTAACCGTCAGTTGCACGTCATATTTATCACAGTTGCACTCAAGGTTCTTTGTTGATGGAGAATGAATCTCTTTTGAACGAGCAAGAATGACAATTAAAGTGGCTGCAACACAAACAAAAGGCTCATCAAATATAATTGTGAAGGTGAAAAGTGAACAACCATGTCATCAGCAGGATCTGCAACGCAAGTCACAGTTCAGTAAGCAAGTGCAATGACTTGAGCCTGGCTATATAGTCGTTTGCACAAGCACTATAACCAACTCTTTAACACTACATCAATGCTGAGTAAACAAGAAAAGAAGATCAAAGAATTTCTATTAAGCAGCCCAAAACAAAATCAGTTCATAACCAGAGATGTCAGAAGTGCCAAAACTGCAACCACAATCATGATATTAAGAAAATAGTTCGATTGTAGTGGCTTATCTGGGCTGCCCCCAAATCCTTCATACTCTGCTCGAATCTTCTGCTTCATAGCATCAGAGAGCTCTCTCTGCAATTCAAATAGGCAATACCATTGAATTTATTCTCTCCTTCATTTAGACTTCCAAGTTTTAGATGCGTGAGTTCACAGGGTTTGATAATAGCTTGATCTTGTGTTATTTAAAACAAACGGCAGAAGAAAACAAGATGCTTGCAATTTAATCCTGCATCAAATCATCGAAAGTAAAAGATTTAAACGGACATGAAAAAGATCCCAGCATGGGAGTTTTTTTGTGCAAGATATTGAATATAAGATAGGTATATACTGCCACAACCTTTCCAGTGGAGTACTTGGCTGCCACAAACTTTTCTGGTGCAGCTTTTGCAGGACCATCATCTAAAGAGAAGCCCTGATCAGAAGATGCCACCAAATTTATGAGTAAGAATACTCATGAAAGGGAAATTACCACACTTGAATGAGTATATGCCCAATTGAAACTGGGTGGGCAAACCAAATAGGTAAACATGTATCATCAGTAGATTGGAAAGGCAAAAATGATGGAGGTCACTCAACTTCATAGATCTGGAAAATAACAACTACTAGAGTTTAGGTTACATGATAATGAAAGTCTAAAGGGTTAAAGGCAATGAAGAAACAAAGAGGAACAAAAATTTACGAAATGAGGAAGTTAGACAAAGGAAACGGGATTAAAGGGGGTTCTGACTTCTGAATCATGCACGGCATAAAGTAAAGGCTCTGCAACTTTAATTTATACAAGTGGAAAATGTTTATCTCACACGCCACAGAACATTACAAGTATTCACGATATCTTCAGCAGAAATCTAGCACAAAGTTTCTCTGTAAAAGCCAGTAGAAGTTGCAGAATGATATTCACATAAAGCGATATTCAATTGAGCCTAACCTCCGGAGGATCAAATTTGGCTCCAAGGTTGCTGAGTTTGGCATGGGCTTCGGCATAATCTGTAAAAAAGGCCTCCTGATCTTCAGCATATTTCTCGGCATATACCTGCAGAATATGCACATTTGACATCGATAAAGATGTAAAGTACTAAAGCTTCTGCTGATGAACATCTCTTTGTTTCACCTTAAATGATGGATCCTCAAAAATGGCAGCATCAGTTGGCAAAACCAGTAGATCTTCATCCCTTTTAGCTTTGATATCCTGAGCAGATTTATTGCATTTTAGCTATTCAAACTCACTGTCTTTTTGTTCCTTAATAAACAAAAACTTTGTCACTGTATATCTCACCTTGAAGTAAGAGTTGTCAAATTTCAGCCACTGCACTGTCCATGATTGGCCTCCTGGAGCTCCTGGACCATCTTTCTGTCATGCAACAGATATGGTTCAGTTAGTAAATAGAGGTACAGCAATCTAGTCAACCATCCCAGTAGGACAGAAGCCCAGGGAAGCTAATAATCTACAGCCTTTGGAAGTCTATATTACTATAAGAATGCTTCAATTCCACAAAATAGTGGTTGCATGTATGCTTTACAAACAACAAAAACAACTATAATGGATTTTTCATGCCTAGTAATTCTTGACATTCCGAGTGCAGAACAACGCATCAGGATTTTCAAATCCGGTAGTTCTTAGAATGTGGTTTGTTCTTCTATTACAAACCTACTTAAATACCGTATATTTAGTCTCTGGCTTGCCCCAGCCACTGCGTTCTGGTCTGGACCTTCCCAAAGTGTGTGCACCAGATAGTGCAACTATTTCCTGAAAACAAACATCTCAATGGTAATTACAACGCCGCCATTTATAATGACATCAAGAGCAGAAATTTGTCAGTAAATGATAACCTTGTCATCTAGTCCCATTCTGTAGAAGACATCACGTAAATGAGAAGCAGGTGAAGGGGGGCCGGCATCTATTTACAAGATGAAACTTCAGAAGTTAGTAGCTGAAGCTGAAGTTTATTTACATTTCCATTCAGATAGCAAAAAATGGCATCAGGATATTAATAAATGATAAAATGTCAATCCCAAAAATATAGAGCAACTTAAAATTAATGACGCAGTACAATACTCCAAAATTCTTCTGGAACTTATTTATCTTTTCTATATGTATAAATTGCGCAGATGTAATGCTGCGGTTGATGCCTGTTAATTCTATTATAAAAACCCAATCATGTGCGTTATTGTCTACAACCTATGTTACATGGACTCTTCGGTTTTGCGTGAAGTACCTGTGTCGGACACTCGACACTTGGACATGGGTATGGGATATGTGTCCGACACATCTCATAGGATATGCCATTATGATACTATCTTATAGTCTTTTGTTTAATTAGTAGTTGCTTTGAGTGGAGATAAGTTGTCAATTAAAACCAAATGCATTACATAAAACACCCTTTTGCCTTTGAAATAACTAAAAAGCAATAATAAATATGAACATTTTGCCGTGTCCCCGTGTCTTGCGTTTTCAAAATTAGACGAGTCCGACACTTGGACACGTATCCGATCCAGACACTCGTACCGAGTCCATGTAACATAGTCTACAACAAAGTCCTTGAGGTGTATCCTTCTAGAAATGCAATAAGATTGTGTACTGCTCATATCAGAATGAGCACCTCACCGCTTGGGAATAGTCGGAATTCCATCAAAGCGAAACTATGTCTAGTACAAACGCATTGGTTATAGTGAAGTACACGATCTGCCTCCAAAGTGGTACAAATCACATAATTCGATCAATGCCCCAGAAACAAATGTAGTTTCAAACGTTATACCAGACATTGATATGCAGTTCAACGAGTTATACAGTCAACTGACTAATATATAGAGGGCGGTCACCAAGGATTCCATCAAATATGTCTACTTATGCTATTATTGTTTTCTGGCGAAAGACGATTATTCACAATTTGCATAAGAAACACAGACATAGTTCAAAGGTCAGATTAGGTTATAATACCAGGGAGCCTCCCCTCTTCTGGACATTGCTCAGGTCCAGAAACATCCACTCTTCCATACTTCATCGGGAGTTTGGGGCCCCCAGCATCCTGCGCATATCAACAAATAAAAGTAAATCAATGTCTAGATAAGGTTTTTTAATTCATATAGATGCCAGAATATTATGAATGACCTCCACAGCAGTAGCACTGGCCAACTGGAATAGGTCCGCATATGTCACCCCAGAATATTTCTCTTTAATAGGCTGGAGAAGTTTAAGTGCATTCACAAGCCCTGTAATGCCACTTTCCATGAGAAAATCCTTACCAACCACACAAAAACATTAATTAAAAAGACATACCAGCATTTGCTGCATGTTTCTGTTCAACTTCAAACCTTAAACTCCCATTAGCTCCACCTCTTTGTGGCCACTCCTCAATATTCTTGTTATAAGTACCAGCATCATGCCATCCCAGGCGAACCTATGCGGATATGAAATTACTCAGACTATACTTTGCACTGCCCTTTCGGGCCTTTACTACGTAAATTAACAGAGCCATGATCACTTTCAAAAGATACCAGTTCATATGTCATTTCATTTGCTGCAAGAGAAACTGCCTTCCTTTTCATAATATATGCAGAGATGTATGAAACTATTCAAAATGGGAAATGATGACCAGACACCACTTTTCACCACTTGCAATATTCATGTCACAAAAGATAGAAACAAAGGTGTCACTAGAAGGCTTAACAAAAATCTAATTAAGGGTGGAGTACGGTTATCAACTCCCTATAGAGATAGGGAGAGAAGAAGACACGGAAGAGTAGAAGGTAAGTAAAAAAATACATTAGATAGAGGATCTCCATTGCAAAGTTCAAGGAGGATAATGGGAAAACGACCCTCATCTTAGTAAGCGGGATGCCAAGACCTTTCCAATTACAAGGGAAAAAGAGAGAGCTTGCTTTCACCTTTTCCTAGGAGTATCAAAACAGAGTTCAATTTTAACTTGAAATTGGTGATTATCAAGTAGGATACTTAGACTCCATCCACGGGCTCGGAACATATAAACAGCCAATCTGCAATAGCAGGAGTAAGACTACTTACATTACCCTCTCCTCACACAATAGTAGCACGGGCATACAGCACTAGGCAACGGTAGCTGCCTCAGCAGAACCTAATAGATGTCACCAAAAAAGCCCTAATACAATCCCAGACACTGTGAAATGTTGGGGTCCAATGTCTTAAAAGAGGCTTCTATTAGATGAGTCACCTCATAATTTGTAATTCAACTATAATTTGGAATCCCTAGCATCGTCCTCTACAAAATAATATGAGTAATGCAACTCTGTGCAAATTATTTTTGCAAAAGTTACACCACTAGTGAGCTACAGTTTAAAGCAACTGGGATCCACCATTTCCAAAATAACTTGGATCAGAAAGAACCACAACTACTTTTAAGATATTAATCTCGGAAGCTATCATTACTGGAAATTAAAAACACCCACAACAACTCTTGAGATATTAATCTAGGAAGCTAGCATTACTGAAAATTAAAAACACCCATAATGCTTCTCATATTGGCAGCCAAGGAAACAGAAGTAAGATCAGGGTCCAATATCTGATGGAAATGATTGTTTTTCTTGCCTTTCATCATGCATAAAATTTTATCTCCAGATACTGCCAGTAGTCAAGATAAGCCAAAACTCGCCTTCCAAACAAAAAAAGTCACACTCCTTGACGTCTTTGATCTCCAATGGCTTTCTGTGAAAGAGAGGTCTAGACACCATCAATGATTACCAGTATGGTCCCCTCTCGATTTAAAGTCATAGAAAGCATCAAAGATGCTCGTAAAGACTAGGTTTTACACCGTCTCCTCTACAATCCCTGCAGCAAGCACCACCACCATCACCCAACACCAACTCCGACCCCCACCGTCTCCCTCTCTCTCTCCTCTCTCCCTCCCTCCCCCTCCATTGTTTTCCTTGCCTTTCAACACATAAAAAATTTCCAGATTCTATCACTAGTCAAAATAAGCCGAATACCAAACAGAAAAAGTCATCCTCCTTGGTGCCTTTCATCTCCAATGACTTTCTGTGAAACGGATGTCTACCCACCATGGAAGATTAGTTGTAAGGTCCCCTCTAGATTGCAATTCATAGAAAGTATCAAAGACAGCTCCTAAAGACTAGGTTCTGCACTGTTTCCTCAAGAATCTCAGCAGCAAGCACCACCACCACCACACACCACCTCCCTCTCTCCCTCCCTCCTTCCCTCCCTCCCTCCTTCCTTCCTTCCTTCCTTCCAATGACTATATATCCCACGGTGTTTGCGCTCGCTGGCAAAGCGTTTGGAAGATTGTAAATCGTGAAATGAAATGTAGAAAATGCACCCATATATAAATCAAAAGCATCTAACTTCTAACCTATGAAGGCTTTTGTCATGAAAAGAAAAACTACACTACTTTTTCCTAAGAGGAAGACTTTTGTTTGAAAAGAGAAAGGAAAAGGATGTGATTGATGATCATTGTTCCCTTAGATTGAGTCTTGCATCTGATATTTATACTACAAACTACCTAATAGAAAATAACAAGTACCACTTAGAAAATAACTAATACCCCATAGAAAATACTTCTCCTAACTTCTACTATATGGGTAAGTACCCTCTAGAAAATAGCAACACATTTAGCTTAAGTTAGTATCTTCACATGAGAAAATAACTTCCAAATTTGAATCCATCATCATCTCCTTCTTTTTAAATTGTAATAAAAAACTGAATCGCATTTAGTGGCATTTAGTAAAAGACAAACCATTAACTTTAAGTGGCTCTAAATTGTGCCTATCGATAGTGAGAAAATATTTGTTGGCGCAAACACATAGTGACAAATCCAACTGTAAGATCAGTCCCTTTCATAGTTAAAGATCACGTGTCATTACAATTATTCTGCTGTTACTATAACTTCTGCGGTTGTTTTTTCTCCTCAATATATTAATTACGGCAAGCATTTGGAAATTATTCTCGAATCAATCTCAAAATTTTGGGTTTTCCCACTCAATTGCTTAGAATCAGATGAGATAATCGAAAAGTTAATCAAATTATTCTTGTGTTGTAACGTGATTGCTGTCACTACCCCTATTTGTTCAGATGCGTATTTCTATCCTACTGTAAGGTGATTCTGCAGCCTGCAGCTGCAAATCTGTGAATAAACCTGCAGCATACAGTCCTATAAAGTGCTGAAAGTAAAGTGTTTACCATTTTTACCCCACTCTAATAGTCTTCTTTTTTCCTTTTTGGCACGCAAATAAGTTACACTTTGAAATTTATACTTTCAATCTAACCCAATTGATTTTATATAAACCTCCCTTTTAGAACAGTTTTCAGGTTCCTCTGCAAAAAAACAAGGTTAAGATTTACTTTATGTTCCAAACTTATCTTGGTCGCACCCATGGGCCCACTATGGGTCCCGTTTCACGCGACATGTCGATACAGTCAACAGTCAAATTTTCAACGCTTCCAACCGGTCAAAACGTGCACGCTCAAGTCATGTGCATTTTTCATTTTTCCTACGATACTTCGTCACTAAGAAATTTATTTTTGCGCAACTTACGCCAACGCCTCATCGCGCCTCGAGCATCGCACACCACCCGTCAATGCACCTTGCCAAATTGCCAAGGGGAATAGCCTTGGCCTTCCCCTAGGGGTCGGCCTCGGCCACCCTTGGAGGGTTGGCCATGGCCTTCCCTCAAGGGTTGGCTTGCCTTCTCCCAATGCTTGTTCTCCATCTTGACCTTGCGCCGTCCGCGACACCAGCCGGCTTCCGCGCGCCGTCTTCGGGATGTCTGTCGCCAAAGGTTGCGTGCAGGTCCGCGACGCCCGTTGTCGCCCTCGTTCTAACTTCGTGACACCTGTCGCCGACGGTCACGTCCAATTTCCGGGACGCCCCCCATTGCCCGCGCGCCGTCTCCACGATGCCAGTCACCCGTGCCCGTTTGCCACTTCGGCAACAACCGCAGCCCAGCCCATGCACCGTTCATGCGTCACGTGCCCCCATCACGACGCCCACTTCCGTGACACCAGTTGCCCGCGCCCATAAGCTACTCATGCATCACGTGCCCCAGGAATGACGCCCACATCCGCGACGTCCCATCGCCCTCACCCATGCGCCATTCATGGGTCACGTGCCCCCGCCACGATGCCCACATCCTCGACACCCGTCGCCCGGGCCCATACGCTGCTCATGCTTCACGTGCCCCCGGCATGACGTTAACTTACGCAAGACCAGTCGCCCGCACCCATGGGCCGCTCATGCGTCACGTGCCCCTAGCACGACGCCCACTTCTGCAACAGAGGTCGTCGCGCTCGTGCGCCACTTTTATAACATGTACCCCTGGCACCAGGTATTGTCTCGCGACAGATATCGCCACGCCTATGTGCCACTCTCATGTCTCGTGTTGTTGGCACTGCACCCATGCTCCACTCTCATGTCTTGTGCCGTTGACACCGCGCCAATGCGCCACTCTCATGTTATGTGCCAGCAAGCACCGCACCCTGTTCATCACACCATGTGCCCCCCACCACCGACGTGGAACATGCTTCGACCCACTCTCCAAAGTATGTAGCATTCCAAGGGGCTCCGCTCGCAGTGCTCTGGCATGAGGACCCTTTACAGCGGGATAGCCTCGCTACCAAAGAAGCTATCTCCACCTGAGGCGACTTGCATGACACTAGGCACGCCTCAGCTATGACCACGTCGTACTCACATTACCGGTGATTGTCAGCGCCAGCACCTGCTCACCCACCATGCGCCCCCACCGTAGACGTGGAACATGTTTCGACCCACTCTCCGGAGTGTGCAGCATTCCAAGGGTCTCCACTCACAGTGCTCCGGCATGAGAACCCTTCACAGCGGGATAGGCTCGCTACCACTAAAACTATCTCTGCCTGGGGCGACTTGCATGACACTGGGCACTCCTAAGTTGTGACCGCGTCGCACTCACGTTGTTGGTGATCGTCGGCGCCGCTAGGACGATGACCCCCGTGTCACTTAGAGACGGAAGCACGTCTTTGGAGGGCATCGTGCCTAGTCCCCTTGGTGGTCGGGCATAGGGACCCTTCCTCACCGCTATTAGGTTCTCTCTGCGTCTCTCGGCGCACCCCTGTGGGATTCAGTAAGGGCCTAGACCGGTGGCTAGAGCAAGGGCTTACTCTGATCATACTGACGATGTGTGGTCAGTCTTTTCAGACAGGTAGAGCGACGCTATATAGGATAGACAGCGCGAACATGAAAATTGACAGTCCAAAGGAGCACCGGTATTTGTGGACCCCCAGGTGACATGTCACTCACAGGGACGACACGTGGCAACTGATGACACAGGCATACTTTTACCTGTAAATAGAGGACTTTAGAATTCATTTGGAAGAACTTTTCTCATTCTCACAAAATCACTTTCTTACTCTAGAATCCAGAGCAACTGAATTCTAGAGAGAGAAACATAATTGGACTGTGACATGGGACCTTGACGTAGACCTTAGCCTGGACTGTCGACTGTCGGCCCTGTTCGTCTCAGTCTTATCTCCACAGCACTGCCACTCCTCACGACCTGTCTGGGAGCCTTACTCTCTGCTCTTACTCCACCCTCACTGTGTCCCAGTTTGTACATTTAGCAACTGACATGGATTGTATCCTTTGTGGCACCTCCACGTAACTACAAACCCACTTTCCTTAGCATCACTTTATAAGTTTAGTTTAAGTTGCATCCTTTAAGCTGTGTAGACGCATTACATAAATCTTTAAGAACTTAAGACCCTCTATCATTCGGGAGGGGAAATGTGATGCGGTTCAATCACGTCGTTGTCACCTAAACAAACTATATTGACCGAAGTTAAGTCACCCTAGCTGGACATACCACTATATGTTCTTGGAGAAAATTTAAATCTAAGCACGGCTAAAGCAACTAAAACTTACGCGTGCATGTTATGATCACTTGAAGATTTGAACAGTTAGTACTATGCAAATCAACAAGCACCTCCACTCATCTGACTCCACTACAGCTATTTGACAGTGTTCAGTATTTAGTGGGTTTTTAGATGTCGCTAAAAACAACTTATGCGTGCATGTAATCTGATCACGAAAAAATTTCAACAACTAGTACTGTGCAAATTAAGAAGCACCTCCACTCATCTAACTCCAGTACAGCATTTGACCGTGTTCTGTAAAGTTTTAGTGGGCTTTTACATGTCGCTAAAAACAACTTTGTCGCCAAGCCTCTAAAATCACCAATATTGTGCGCATTAATTACCTTATAACCTAGTATATTTGACCTGATGCAACACCGTATACGATAAAATCGCATATTATTAACACATAAAATTAGGGAAGTTACCAGAATGGGATGACAGAAGGTAGTTTTGAGGAGCTCTTTGATGTCTTCCCTGGCGCTCTTCAGCTGATCGGAATCGGAGGCAAAGCATTTCGGAGAAGCCGCCGTGCTGTAATTGCCGGCGGAGGACGCGTGGACCGTCGATCTTTTATGCTAAATGGAGATAGAAAAGCATACAGCGAGCTAAGTTGCATTGCAGGGTATATTTACAGCCTTTGCAGCGACAGATATAAAGAGTGGGAAACTAAGAAAGAAGTTAGTATACCTGGCGGAGGAACAGGTGGGAGAGAAGGGGAGTTGATCTGAGGCACCTGAGGGAAGGAGGAGGTGAGGCGGAGGAGAGGGAGACTGTGGACTTAGTTGCGGCGGCGGGGGAGAGGAGGCGGGAGGCGGCGGCGCCACCAAAAGCAGCAGCCATTGATGATGGTGATGATGAAGATGTGAGAGAGAGAGAGAGAGAGAGAGAGAGAGCATAGTTGGATTGGTCGAGCTCAGTGGGCTTTATAGGTGCGACTGTGGCGTCTGGCTCCCTTGAGTTCTGGGGGGGGGGGGGGGGGTGTAGGTGGTGGACTGAGGTTCAGTCAAATGCTTAGAGAGTTTTGTTTGGTTGTTACTCCTGTCCTGCTCTACTACTATTTTGGACTTGGAGCTAATTTATTTAGTGGCTCTTTGCCTCTGTCCTTACCTCAAAAGGACACATAAATTCACATTTCCGATGTCGGAGCCACTTTGCAAGTTCTTTCACACCACACATTCTTCAATTTTTCAGAATTTTTCTTGGAAGTGTTTTTTCAACTCCAAGGTAACGGTGAAGGTCGTTTATCATGGGACTTAAAAGAGTTTTAGTAACTTAAAATGGAGTTCAAATATTAATTTTTTCCCTTTTTTTTTAGTGTTCAAAGCATTAAAATATCGTAAAGGTAATGAATGACCTTTTTTGGATAGTTTATATCATCAGTTGACATTTGAAATAAAATTGTAGTGAGTGGTTTAACATGTGGCAGTGAAAGTATGGGGCCATGCACGAAAGTGTAGATGTTAAACGGCTGACTGTGATGGTGGTGAACTCTTAAAGGTGATTGTAGTTAGAGGTGTTAAAGGACTGGGCTTGGGCCGGCCCAAGCCCTTCGGATCTGGCAAGGAAACAGGCCGAGCCGAACCGCGGACGTGGGGAACCTGGCTTGGCCTTGGGCAGGCCACCTAAAGGATATCAGGGTCCAGTCCAAGTCCTCCAAGCCTTTGGCCCAAATTTTAAGGCCGAGCTTGGGCCAGACCTGGGACTAAATAAAAAAATATTTTTATTCATTTTTTATTTTGCTATAAAATTAAATTTAAGATATATTCGTACGTGGGCCCTCCTCCTTTTATCCGAGTTTGGGACCAGATGCTTGTAAATAAGCAGGCGAAGTTACCTATTTTATTTTATGTAAATGCTTTTCGAAAAAAGTGAGAAAAAATTGTCTATTTTGCTTGTAAATAGTTACATTCTCATGTCATTGCTTAAAAATAATTCACGGCAAAAATATAAACTATCTCTTGGGAAATAATTTATTCTAAAAACTTGAAAAAAAGAAAAGGAAAGGAAATTACCTAATCATCTGGAAGATCTTCAACGCTCACATTGTTACTCTTCCTATCATCAACTGGTTTATCTTACTCTCGATATTTTGCATCAAGATAATCCTTCTAATATACACATAATTCAAGTGACACGAGTTAAGACGACTCATCATGTCATCTAACACCCTCCTACGCTTGAAGAACACGATTCTGATACAACCGGAGAGGCTTGCACCGGTAGTACATCCCAGACAATTTGAGATAAAGTTTATAATTTTTTGCATTTTGTTTTCAAAACATTAACAAATTAAATTCGTCTGCTCATCCATTGGTAATGAAGAATAATGATCAGTATTTGCATATAAACCAACATTAAAAGAGAAAAAAGAAGACGAGCCTGTAGAACTGGAAGTACTTCCCCCACTGTTGTTTGTTTTGCCACTATATGTTCAAGGCTCTTAAGAAATGGCCCATAATATATTTGACCGCTCGACGATGTAGCTTGCCACGTACGTTGGCGAATTTTCGATATAACTTATAAAGATCTTCAAATGACTTACTCACTTTCTTTGTAAGTGCGGTTGTGTCAACTGCCGTGTAGTACATTTTTTAGATATTTTTACTATTGAGACATGTGCGCCATACAACTTGAACTTAGGATCCAAACAAGTGACGACAGAAAAAATAAGAGGCAATTCTATCGAATATTTATTAAACTTAATGTCTATTTGTTCTACTATTTCCTGAAAGGGTTCTATATATCTTCATTTCGCTAAAATGATAATAATTTTAGAATTTCTACAATAGCAACAGGGGACATGGGATAGTACTAAAGGTGTCAATGGACTGGGCTTGAGCTGGCCCAGCCTGGGCCCAACAGGCCCGCTGAGAAAATGAGCCGGTGTCGGGCCGAGGGGGTGGTGAACCCGACTGGGCCGGGCCAGGGAAAAGGGATATCCAGGCCCAGTCCAAGCCCTGGCCCTAGGCCCCAATATTTAGGACTTCCTCAAGACCCTTTGACACTTCACTCACTTCATGGAATTAAATTTAGAATTAAATTCATCTTTTTTATTTGAAACAAAAAAAAATAAATTACATAATTCTTATTTATGTTTAGAACACATATGTGTTCTGCATCACAAGCCAAGGGAATAATATAAAAACATTTATCAGAAAATATTAAATAAAAGCCCACTCAGAAATTATCAAAAACACGTTACCGTCACCACACAGTCACACTTCACTGCGTATGTAAAAGAAAATATTGATCATATGAATTCAACAATACCTCCAAAACTATTAATTTAACTAAAAAGATCCAAAATGTCAAAAAGATGAAAATGTAATAAAATGGACTTCAAAAAAAAGAAAAGAAAAAAATTATAAGGGAGGGGGCCAACTGGCCGGGGCCGGGCCTGTTTCACAAATATTTCGGCCTGGCCCTATAGACCAGGGCGGCACTATTCACCCTTAAGGTCGAGCCGGCCCGATCGGCCCGGCCCTTTTGACACCTCTAGATAGTACGCACCAGACAATATAACGGTAAACGTATAAAATTCTTTCAAAAATTCAACTAGGTGGGCAGTTATCTGTCATTCATCATGAGTTGGCAAGCCTGTGAAAACATGATTAATAGATAGTGAATATACACTTCTTCATATACCATAACATGTAAGTACTTTTGATATGTAGAGTTCCACCTACGCACGACATCTGAAAGTGGTCTCCTACGAGAAAAATTATATTGAACGCACAAATTTTCAAATTGATGTATTCTTGGACCCTAATAATTAATATACGCCGTCATACCCCTCATTTTATGAAGAATATCTTCTGCAGCAATTAAAGCATCAACAATTAAATTAATTATATGACAAACACATAGAACAAGAAACAATTTACCATCAAGTATAAGTCTAAGATTCCTCTTAAAGACTTCAACAACAGCTATATTGTTAGAAGCATTATCAAAATTGATACTCATTATCTTGTCCTTTTATTTGAAACGTGTTACATACTCACTCAGACTATAATGTTAGCAACGTGTACTGCCTCATGTGAATAAGGAAAGAGTTTAAAAACGATGATTCTCTTATTCATAACCCAATCAAATTCATTCCAACGGGCCATCACACAAGAATAATTAACTAGAGTAAAAGTAGATTTTCAAACATCAGAAGTAAAACTAACTCTACCATCAAATTTATCAAAATAACCAATCAAGTGTTCTTTAGCAGCATTATACTATTTAAATGCATCAAACCTAGTTATATTTTTAAAATTTTAAATTAGTATTCATATATCTAGAATACTTATCATTATAAGCAAAACTAAAAGCTTATTCATCGTGAATAATAAATTTAGAAAGATCGTCTCTTTGGTCTTACTGATTATAAATAAATAACTTATCGTCAAAATATAACTGGGTTTGGGTAGAATCGACATGGCCTTGATTAGATGCACATGTCGGGTAATGCCTTTTTTAAGATGTCTATTACCACTACCAAACTAAAATAAATGTCCACAATACTTAGATTGAGTTTTGTGAACGCCATCAACTAAATGTCCTCAAAATCATTCCAATACTGAGCTTTATTTTTTTTTTCCTTTTGAATTTTTTGGCGGACTAGAGACAGGATTGCTCGGTCTTTCTTCATGATGACCACTCATCGGGATAAACTTCTGTCCTGGAGAAGTAGTGTCGCCAACTGAGCTACATTTTTAAGTAAAATAGAAGAGTATCTAGTGAAGGTGTATATTTAAAATCTAAAATGTTTTGGTTAAACTGAATAAAATTTTGGGTATCTACACCCATTAGTGGTGGATCTTAAAATTCTGGTGCTTGTGGTGGTGCTGAACGTCTTCGGCTACGTGATCTAAATAATCTTGAGAAAGCTATATTTGACGCTAAAATTGTTTGACAAGAATGAAAAATGAAACTGATAAGAGTAATTAAATGGAAAAGAATAAAAGTACTAAATAATTATGTAATACTTGTAGTTAAAAATTAGAGAGTGTTAGTAGTTCGTAATAAATAAGAATGGCAGGAAAACATGTAGAATTTAGAAGAGAGAGAGAGAGTGTGTGTGAGAGGATTGGTGCGAAAAATATGAAGAAGATGGGACAAATTTTTTAATTTTTCAAAGTTTACAAAAGATCAAAATACCCTAAAACCTAGTCATTTATATTTGTTGGGAGGGTAAAAATATAAAAGTTCATAAAAGAGTTGTTGGAATATTGTTGGATGAAAAATAAACCCCCCAAACTAGCTGTTATATAGCCGTGGCAGGGGGGGAGGAGGAGTAAAAATGAAATTTTTAGAAGTTATAGTCATTGGAGGGAATCTGATTTCTTTTATTTTTTTTGAATTTTTGGGGTCGGAGCCGGTTCCTGCTAGACCAGGGCTTTTTGAATCTGCCAAAAAAAGGGTGGTGCCCGATCTTTTTAGGGCCAAGCCATTTTGGGGCTTTGGATCAGGCTTGGCCTATACTTTTTTAGAGAATATTTTGGCCTGGCCCTGGCCTTATGGACCAGGGCCATCATTGTTCACCTGAAGGGTCGGGCTGGCCCACGAGCAGCTTGGCCCTTTTGACACCTCTAGTTGTGGTGGTGGTGTGAGAAGGACTAGCTCCTACAAAATTAACAGTTGTATTGGTGTGGAATATCATGTGATGACAACAGTGGTGCTTTAGTAGTGCTAAAGGTGAAAATGGAATTGGCACGGGCATGTGAAGGAATAGATTTTTTTATAAGAAGTGGCAGTGTGGTAGCAAACTCTCAAATACCTATTATGTTCTCTCCTCTCGTGGTAAAAGCAAGTAACAAGCAGTGACATCAGTGGAGGAGGTGGTGGTGCTGCCAGCTGTAGTGGTGGTAATAGCAATGGTGGTGGTGTTTGTGGTGGTGCAAGAATAAGTAATGGTAATACTAGGTCATATGCCACAGGTGGTGGTCCGCTAACATTGTTGTAGTCGCAGCAGTAAAGGTGGTGTTAGTAAATTTTTGGTGAAGTCTTAATTGAAGTTCAGAATTAGTAGATTAAATATAGCTTTAATAAATCCAAATCCCATGCCAAATTTTCTTCAGATTCATTCGATGAAGAGAAGATAAATATCATAGAATTTACAAATTACTTGAGATTATAATTAATTTTCTCTGAACATCCAAGTCCAAACTTGACTTTGTCAAATGATTATACCTTGCAAATGGTAACCTTGTCAAAGGACATGCCAAGGTTAATATATGATAGAAATAATAATCTTAGTATCCCATGGCAATATTCTTCTCGAGTCGATGATTAACCTGATCTGATGGCCTGATTATAGGGTGCCTTGATTTTAGACATTCGACAAGCCAACCATCACACCCATCCAAGATTTTAAGGTTATGTTATTGGTACCATCTGTAATGACCAAGAACTACGGTCTCACAACAATTACGGTCTCACAACAGATACGTAACGTTTAATAAAACCTTGTCAGGGCTTTCAAATGTCAAATTACATTTTGTGTTTCCGTCTTTAGCTATTAAAGAGCCACTTTATGGTCGATTAGAGCTTTATATATGACTGAAGGGGAGCATGTGGAAACCGCCATGAGAACAAATGAGGTTATTTTTCCTGAGGGGTCTAGATTACTAAGCATAACTTTCTTGGAGAACGTGGTATTTCAAGAGGGTATCATGCAGGGTACCAAAGCTTACAATTTATTGCATTTAAAATTAAGTTGTTAGCATTCATATTATGGTCAAATCTATCGTGATGTTATACCTCATTTTTAGACATTAAACATATGTGAAGTTAATAATGTTCAACCTGTGCTATTATACCAATAGTCCACCTCGTCATTAAGGACTTCCTGAGCGTCATGCACATGAAATAACCTCTATTGATATACATCTTTGGTTTTAACAACCCCGCGTACTGACATCTCAATGGGTCCACCAATACTAACTCACCAAGCTTTTTGGTAACACTTATTGTCTAAAGTACTAGTTCAAAGATATTAAGGGCCCGTACGTTTACGTAATTCGTTTCAGTTTTCATTTTCATAATTTTGTATTCAGATAGAAAATTCATTCTTGTACTTTTATTATTTATACAAAAAAATTTAGGTACTTTTTCTGTCGGATTTGTATACTTATATCATTTTTATTTTCACTTTTGTACAGGTATCTTTAAATTATTTATAATATATACTACATGACCCACACCCTCCCCCGCCCCCCCCCCCCACTCTCTAGAAATCTTCCCCATCTACCGCCACCCCAAGATGAGGTTTGAGTGTCTAATAGGGGAAGGGCTTCATCGGAGACCCGTACGGGATCGACGCCAGCTTCACCAGAGAATGACGACTTCGTGATTGAGTCGTTCCCGACCTTCCATCCCGACTGCATCGACGTGTGGCTTACTTTTCACTCAACCTGCCCAGTCTGCCGAGTGAACCTGTCATCTGAGATGGTGAGTCCAAAGATTGCCATGGAAATTGATTGACGTGGATGGTGAGTCCATCGACGCGTGGCTGGCTTTCCATCCCGACTGCCGAGCGAACCTAGCTTTCTAAGATCAACTTTCAATTGCCGTGGAAATTGATCTGCCGTGGCAACCCCGACTGCCTGAGATGGTGAGTCTAGAGCAAAATCGAAAGATTATAACGAAGAACAGAGAGGGAGGGAACATAAGGGGCTGTATGTTTACGTTTTTCAGTTTTCATTTTTGTAATGATGATGAAAAAGATGCCTTTTTTCGTGTATGTTTATGTTTTTTCGGTTCCGTTTTGGATAAAATTTCCAAATAGTATCAAAAAAGCTGAAAACACCCAAAGGGTATTTTCACCTTTTTCCTCGAACTGTATTCTCCTAGTCAGAATACCACCTCTTCTCCCTCATATCTACCACCCTGTTTCAACAAACACTCACCAAACTAGACCACCCATTTTACTGGGTCTTCCTAGAAATGGAAATAGTGGAGTCCATTAATGAATTAGTTCAGAAAAAAGTTGGTGAAAACGAAAAATGAAAATGATAAACGTATAGAAAAAATTAAAAAAGTAGATACGAAAAAAAGTAAAAGTATACAATACGATTTTAGAACTGAATACTAAATTCTGGAAACCAAAAATAGAATATAGAATACAGAAAAAAAAATCTCGTAAGCGTACAAGCCCTAAATATTTTGAGGTGGTGCCATGTGGTTCACTGGCGGCTCTAGTCTTTTGAGGTAGTGCCATCGTGGTGCTAGGGGAGAGAGAGAGGGGGAGGGAGAGCATAAATCTGACACAGAAGAAATTTTCTGACATTGAGTTCACCTTTTTCCGAAAAAGGTGAAAACACCCTTCACAATTTTTGCTAATGTTTCGAAAAAGTACCCAAAACGAATACGAAAAAAGATAAAAGTACACAAAAAAGACATCTTTTTCATCATCATTACAAAAATAAATACAAAAATTTGTAAACGTACAGCCCCTAACACATCGTGTTTTCTCTTCAACAAACATCAACATACGCTATGTTTTCAAGGTTTAAGTCGAATTGATAAAATCCTTCTCTTAAACTAAAACAAGAATAAGTCAAGCTATACTACATACTATCTCAAGTGGGTGGGTTAGGGACAAACGTGCACAAGTGTGAGGCTTAAAAACAAGAGCACAATTACCACAATCATAGGACATTGTACATTTTGAACAACCCAAAGAAAATATAGAAAATGACAAAATGTAATAGGAAATTTTTCAAGTCTAGTCCTCTTAATTTTTAGTCCCTAGTGAAGTAGCCACTGTTGCGAACCGCCTGGAAATTTTTTACGAATGGATTTTAAAAGTCGCTCTTATTTAATTAAGCAAAGAAAAATAAGAAAATGACTCCAAAAATGTCCAAAAGACTACTAATCTATTGAAAACAAAGAAACGGGTGCGCGACTAGTTATATGATGGGAATGTGTTAGACACCCATTATACCTTTCCGATCACTACATCATTTTTATTTATTCTTGGCTTTTATAACACCTAAATATGCAATAAAATGTTTAATCCTAAGTTTAATTTTATAACTTTGGCTTGAAGTCGACATTAGGGGTCGAATGGTCTACTTATCCAGTCAAACAAACCAGAATCAAAACCATTGTAGCTCGACTATGACCCTACAAGAGGCGATCTGCGCTTCAGTGTTATACTTGAACTAAGAAATGAAAAGACTCTTTTTAACGATTTTTGTACTGGAAATGACATGCGATCATGGGAAAGGGAAATTATTCTAGACTACTAAACTAGACTAGAAAAATACTAAATATACCTTGTGAGTCTGCCTGCCTCGAAGACTCGGGAACACTTTGTGAAGAATCCATGATAGACTTGAAACTCTTTCAAGTGAATTATGAAGTGCTAATTTCTCTTGAAAAATAATACACCACTTCTAAGAGAAACGATATAAACGCTCTAGGGAGAAAAATTCAATCTTTTAAAATGTAGGACAATGGCTTTATTTATAGAGCCTTGGGCGCAAGAAGTGATAAAGATGGCCATATCAATCTGTGATTTGATGATAAGACAAAATATTTGATAAAAATCGTAAATTGACAAAAGTCAACTAATTGGGCGGTTTGTCGAAAATCGGCCGGTTGATCCCATAATTTTATAATATTTTTTTAAAATTTTGAGACATTATCTAACCCTAATTCGGTAATTATCTCTAATTTTAGATGGTATGTGCCAGATTTAGAAATTATCTTTATATTTATGTAAATCAAGGATTTGATCACTTGCATCAAGGATAAATCACAATTAATTCCTAAAATTTTCTAAGTAAATCAAAATCTAGATACGTAGACCGGACTGACCTAGCTGGACTAACTGAGCCCAATTGGCTAGACTGGGCAACTAGACTGGACTGATGGACTAGACAATTGGACTGGACTAGACCAGGTTAAATAAATTAAGTTACATTATCCGGCCAAATCCTTAATAACAAACTCTAATATATAATAAATTCCAATACTTCTTTAAAACCATGACTACAAAAATGGGGTGTTTACAAGGATTTTATATGGTGGCTAGACAGTGGCCTTCAATCATTGTTTTCAAGAAGACACAAGCACCATTGTTTTCAAGAAGACACATGCACAACGTACATCATTTTGAGTTATTGTTTTCCTTTTAGTGCCCTAACTTTTGCTTAAACTGCCCTTTCAGGATTTTCAGTCTATCAGGCTTTAGTTTTAGATAAGTGGTCCATGCTAGGAGAGACTGAGTAAGTTAGATAAGAAGAGAAAGTGTCAACATCAATGTCACACCTCATTCACTTAGAGAAGAGGATTAACATGGTCAAAAAGGAAAAACAAAGGTCCGTGAATGGAATGGGAACACAGATGAAGGTGATGTGATCATGAATGGTTTGCTTTGAAATGAATTAACAGCTTCTTCTCGATAATCTTGGATCTTTGCTCAAAATTAATGAAAAACCTAACTTCCTTATAAAGTTTTGACATTAAATTTCCATAAAATCAAATTTTAATTTAACTATTGAACCAAAAATAAAAAAAAAAGGCAGTTATCACCCAATGCTAAGACACCTTAAGAGACCAGGTACTAGAAAGTGCCATTCGAGGTCGTTAAATAGCATATTGAGGTTGCTAAATGAGATTAGCGATTGGAAATGGCAGTTGCTCACTATAAACCAAGTTGCTAAGTGTTAGCTACCGCAAGGAAAAGTCAGTTGCTAAATTTAGCGACCACCTTCACCAGTCAAGCGACGACTATAGCTATTGCTAAAGTTCTTTTGGCAATTCAACTACTTATGAGCCAATTACTGTATTTTGCATTTTAATCTTTTTATAACGTATTTGGGCAATTTAATCATTTTATTGTGCATATTGCATTTTATTTGGTGAAATCGGTAATCCTGATCATTACTCTATTAAATGAAACCAATGTCACATAATTAATTCCAAAAATTCACAAAGTAAGGCTTCACACAACTTTTTCATTTCATTAGCAATCAGATCCCAAATGGTAAATAACGACATTAACTCTCCATCATAGGCAATGTCCTGTACCAAAATAAAGAAATGAGTTTGGTAGTTAACCACCCAGGCCAATGACCATGGCCACAACCAACCACCATCTAACCATAGTACCCACAACCTAGCACCACTGCATCCCAACCCATCACTGTACCCGCAACCTACCAACGACTGTCATTGAAACCAAACACCCACAACCACCAAAGTTTCATTAACCCACCACCGGCAGAAGCCCAATTACAGTAGCCACAACCAACAAGAACCTCTAACCACGGTAGCCATCATTCGTAACAACAGCCAGCCACCATTAAATAACCATGATCCCTACCACCGCACCTATGAACAAGGTAACCACATCTACTGCCAATTGCGTGTAGATCATATTTGGGGTACTAGTGCTACTTTACAGTTTTATAGTTCACTTTGGTTATAAAAACGGCACATATCATGCACATGACCATTTTGACAACTATTTTTGGACGTACGTCAGGTTTTTGAGTCGTTTACAACGGTTTTGTCAATGAGACTTTATTGCATAAGTTGCAATTACATGAAGAGACCTGCAAAAACGTGCATATTGCAAGAGGCAAAATTGTATTTAACCCGTAATCTATTCCAAACTACTAATGATAAACTACTAATGATGCACCATAAAATTTTGAAATATGACAAAACGGTCATCGATAATTTACAAGTCTTTGCTGGTATCTCTCCGTATTCGTAATGTTGCTGCTAGAATATTGATCGGGAACCACGGCTGGGAAATGGACCTGCAAAATAGAACACGGAGTGACCACCGGGGATGTTCCGGTGGAGGATGCTCCGATGCTAAAGTCAGAACGTCGCTACTAGGGTAGAGCTCTGAATAGCAGAAAATGTACTGGGGTCCTTGTGTGTGAACTTGTCTACGTACCTGAGGGTAATCCCCTTTACATAGGCATCAACTGAAGAGTCCTGGTTGACTTACATGTCTATGCAGATAATCCTTAGCCCCGATTAATTAGGATTACGTTAGGATCCTTATAGAATCTGAACTCTGCCGACACGATAACCTTGAAATCCAAGATAAGGTTGACCCGAGTCAACCTTGCCACGTGTCGATATCTGGTTGGGCAGATATTTCCCGCTATATCATAATGCCCCCACTTTTTTAGCCAAAATGTTTGGCTGAGAAAATGTATCTCGGGTGTCTTGAGACACGCATCAAATTTTTCACGGACCTTTTCTCGCTCTTGTAAGCACAAATAATATTTTCTCCGATCTTTTTGCTGACCAAAAAGTGCCTAAAGACCAAATAACCAATTATTTAAAATTGGCTATTTGTTGCATAAATAGCATTCTGAAATTATTCGAAATTCTTCTTGTATTTTTTCGAATTTTTCCTTGAATTTTCTGCTTGGACCAAGGCCTGCACGGGAAGCAGGCTCGGACTAGCTTCTCGGGAAGCCTGCTTGGATAGTGGGCTCGGACTTGCTGCCCGGGAAGCCTGCTCAGATCCGCTGCTCGGGAGGTGGGCTCGGACCAACTGTCCGGGAAGCCTGTGCGGGCATGCTGCGCGGACGACCTTTCCTTGGACGCGGACCTTGTGCCTGAGAGGCCCACCTTTGTTGAAGTCCAAAGCCTAAAATGAATGGAGCTTCCGGGCGCGGCTGAAAACTTGGAAAATCCATAAATTCTGTTCAGAAAGCCTGCTCGGGAAGTGGGCTCGGACTTGCTGTCCGGGAAGCCTGCTCGGGAAATGGGCTCGGACCTCCTATCCAGGAAGCCTGCTTGGGAATCGGACATGCTGACCGGGAAGTCTGTTTGGGCTTGAAGACTGGAAAGCCCATTTTATTCTTCTATTTTCTCTGTTCGGTCATGCTGTGCGGGCTTCGGCCTGATGGTGGGAAGGCCCATTGGCTTGCTGCTCGGGAAGCAGGCTCAGACTAAGGGCTTGCGGTGCGGACATGCTGCTTGGACGGCCCAATTTCTCTGCTTGGGCTTGAAGTTATGTTGTGGCATGTTTCCTTGCAAAAATGGAACTTTTCTGAAGCTGCTGGGAGGTCTTGAACTCCTGACCATGCGCATGCATGAGGCATGGCTTTCCGTTGGGCTGCTTGACCACTTTTGGCATTTCCGAGCAGAAAACTTATTTAAACTATCAATTTAAATTTTGAAAGGACCACAACTTCTTGCTGGGACCTCAGTTTTAGGTGAATTTTTTTTTTGATTCTAAGTACTTTCTCTAGCTCTATCCATAGAAAAATCATATTTTCTTCAAAAGAGTTTCTTTGACTTCCATGCAAGAGATTTCCTTAATCAAACTCCCTGGAGCTTTATACGTATGGTTTGCTTGAAAAAGAAACTTGACTCGCCTAGGCTGCTCGGCAACTCTGCACGGAGCTTGGGAGCAAGGTTCTTGAGCATCTATTCGGATGAGCTGCTCGGGAATCCTTCTAGAATGCCAAGTGCTGGTGCAAGGTGCTTAAGTACCCTGCTCGGGCATTCTGCTCGGACTCTCTGCTCGGGCACTCTACTCGGACACAGAGCTTGGGAGCAAGGTTCTTGAGCATCTATTCTGATGAGCTGCTCGAGAATCCTTCTAGGATGCCAAGTGCTGGTGCAAGGTGTTTAAGCACCCTGCTCGGATGCTCTGCTCAGGAACTCTGCTCGGACACAGAGCTTCAGAGCAAGGTTCTTGAGCATCTATTCGGATGAGCTGCTCAGGAATCCTTCTAGGATGCCAAGTGCTGGTGCACGGTGCTTAAGCACCTTGCTCGGATGCTCTGCTCGGGCATTCTACTCGGGTATTCTGCTCGGACGCTCTGCTCGGACACAGAGCTTGGGAGCAAGGTTCTTGAGCATCTATTCGGATGAGCTGCTCGGGAATCCTTCTAGGATGCCAAGTGTGGGTGCAAGGTGCTTAAGCACCCTGCTCGGACGCTCTGCTCGGGCACCCTGCTCGGAGACTCTGCTCGGGCACTCTACTCGGACACAGAGCTTGGGAGCAAGGTTCTTGAGCATCTATTCGGATGAGCTGCTCATGAATCCTTCTAGGATGCCAAGTGCTGGTGCAAGGTGCTTAAGCACCCTGCTGACATAGAGCTTGCGAGCAAGGTTCTTGAGCATCTATTCGGATGAGCTGCTCGGGAACCCTGTTTGGACACAGAGCTTGGGAGCAAGGTGCTTGAGCACCCGTTAGGACCGGCTGCTCGGACGGTTGCCAGAAACTTAAGCTCTTGAGAACCTTTATATGATGTAAAATTCTACAAAACTAACTGCTCAGGCATTCTGTTCGGATGACACTCTGCAGGGCCATGCTGTTCGAGTGATGAGCTCGACCATCATCCTGCCAGGGTAGATACTAAACTTTGGGCTCTTGAGGGCACAAGGGAATTCAAATGAGGCGATCTAATCGGGTGACATATTCAGTTGGCATCATGCTCGGGCAGACACCAGAGACTTAAGCTCTCGAAAAATTTAAAATATAGAATCCCATCGCCATCATTTTTCTAAGCATTTTTATGCCCCCTAGAGGGGTTTGACCTGTGTGTTTTTCACCTCTCCTTGGGAGGGTGCTTATGCAATTGTGTTTTTAAGCTTGTGCTGTCCAAATCTTGCATTTTTTTTAACTTTAGCGCGAACCCTTGTCGTCACCTAAGGGCTGGCAAAGAAGCCTCACTCACGCTTGGCTAAGGTTTGAATTAACAAAATAGGGTGGGACGACGATCCCCCACTTGGTTTTGCCGTTTCTCGGGCTAGAACTAAAGCTAGACCGTGTTAGGTGAGACTTGTGTCTTACCCTATCACATTTGGGTGATATTTTTGCTTGAGCAACCTTCATGGTTTTACTTTGACGTGAACCCTTATCGTCAGCTAAGGGCTGGCAAAGAAGCCTCGCACTCACGCTCGGCCATGTTTCGAATTAACAAAACAGGGTAGGGCGACGAACTCCCACTAGGTTTTGCCGTTTCTCGGGCTAGAACTAGAGCTAGACCGTGTTAGGTGAGACTTGTGTCTTACCCTATCACCTTGGGTGATATTTTCACTGCCCCCTGGGGGGGTGTTTTATGCAACTGCGTTTATGAGCTTGTGCCCTTCACATCTTGCATTGTGTTTTTACTTTGGGAAGAGTGTATGAGAAAGGCATTTGGGCTCTTGGGAGCCAAGTTAATCTGCAAAAAGCCAAAGACGAGCAGCCTGCTCGGTTAAACTGCTCGGGTGACATATTCGCACGACGCGCTAAGGCGCTTTGCTCGGATTGGCCCATATTTAGTAGTTCTTGAGAACTTAGAAACAATAAGAAGAGGTTTACTTGATCACTGCTTGAGCAAGAGTTTGCAATCATCGTAGTTATGCTCAGAAAATGACTCTATTGCTTGGGTAAAACATTGAAAGTACAATGGTGACTAATGGTGTCCTTGTTATTCACAACTGACTACCTGAATACTACTCTAAGAATTCGAAAAAGAATCCTAAGTCTTACTTCAGAATGGGCAAAGTCTAAGCCTCTCGCCCTAAAAAAAAGAGCATCTTTCTTTGGGGCAAGGTGCTAATGATAGTAGCGTCAAAGGTTCTCTTTTAGGCCATCTTGGAGGTCCTCGATGATAAAGGCTTCTTTATTTATGGCTCGACATGATGCCATGTAGCATTGTCGGGCCACTATCTGGTCGCCTTTGACTTCCCCTACTCCATGTTCTGTAGGGAACTTCATCTCTCAGATGATACGTGGATACCACTGCCTTTAACTGGTTCAAGGCTGTTCTCCCGAGTATGGCATTGTAAGCTGAAGGAACACGAACAACCACAAAATCTAGCATCAACTTGGCTTGAGTTGGAGGGGTGCCGATGGCGACTGGTAACGCAATGATCCCTTCAACTGCAGCAGGGTGATTTGAGAAGCCGTAGAGGGGTGTATCCATCTTGCGCAGCCGATCAGATGGGATGTTCATCTTCTGGAAGGCTTCATAAAAAAGTACCTCGACTGAACTCCCATTATCAACTAAAATCCTTTTGACATCAAAATTACCCACTCAGAGTGTGACAACCAGCGGGTCATCATGGGGTGTTTTTATATCCCCTATCTCATCCTCTGAAAAGGAAATTGTGGGCACCAATGTCGTCTTCTGTTTCTTACTTAGGGACTGACTTGTGATGCATACTTCCCTTGTATAGGCCTTGCGACCCCGTCCAGAAGAACCTCCTGCTGCAATGCCCCCAAGGATTGTGTTGATGGTCCCCTCATTCTCTTGCCTCTCTTCTCTTCCTTCTACAACCGGAGTCGCTTCTCTTCTATCAGAATCTGTGATGGTCGGGTGTTCAAAGGCGTCAAGTTCTTCATGTCGAGTGGCTCTCTGGGACGCCGCTCGTCGCGCTTTGAGTGTTTAAAATTCCTTACGCCTCCAAGACTGTCCTCACGGGAACGTCTCCCCTGCTCTTGCTCATTGCCGTTTCGATGCCCCTTGTGCATTTCCAAGTATTCTTTGGTTTGGATATACTTGTTGGTCTTATCTAATAGTGCGCTCATGCTGCCAGGGGGACTTTTGTTGACCGCGAATGCAAATTTGGATGTAGGTCGGAGGCCGCGCAGAAAGGCCGTGTATTTTACCGACTCATCCAAATTGTCGATCTCTAGCGTCGCTGCATTGAACCTCCCTAAATAATGTGACAGAGATTCATTCTTTTCCTGCACCACGTTAAGAAGGCTCGCGGAGTTTTTCCTTCTAGTGCGGCTACTCACAAAATGCTTCTTGAAAATATCAGAGAGTTAAGAAAATGAGTGAATGGACCTTGGCTGCAAGGACTTGAACCACACATGCACAGCCTTCCTCAAGGTGGTTGGAAATGCCCGGCACATGACAGCGTCGGAGACTTGGAGGAGTAGCATGTTCGTCTGAAATTGGTAGATGTGCTCTCCGGGGTCCCCATTCCCATCATACAAATCACATTGTGGCATCCGAAAATTCGGAGGGAGTTTTGCTCTCTCAATTGTCTTGGATAGGGGATACCCGGAATCTTTCCTTGGGGGAGTGAATTCTTCTGGGGGAGCTCAGAAACGATTTTTCAAGAAGTTTGCCCTTGGGAGGGTACTTCTCGTGTATCGCAACGAATCCGTCCTTGGGGACATCGTCTTTTGTCTGCGCGGTGTCGGTCACGAGCTCTTTCGTTTGGAATGGGAGACGAGTTCGTGCTGTCTTCTACTGATGTCTCACGACGGAAGCAGGAGCCACTTCTAGTAACAAGTTCTTTGACCTCCTGTCTTGGCAGATAACTGGGATCAGCCTCCGAGCTGTATCTCCGACCATAACTTGACCTTGAGGTCAACCTGAGACGAAGGTCACTCGGGTCTAGGTGTGTAGGGTGCTCACCACGCCCTTAAGTTCGTAGATTTCCCTTGTCCGATTCGCTTTTGGTGTGTTGAATAACTTCTGGGTCAGGCAGTGACGTAGGTCTCCCCTTTTTAAAAGAGGAGTTGGGGAACGAGTTCTCTTGGAGCTATCACTTGTTTGCGGGGTGACTGAAGTCACATTATTCCTATCGTTACTGGAATATCGGTAAGATGGTGTCAAACGTCGGCCCTCTCGGCGAGAGCCACTGCATAGCGCTCGTCGGTTTTGGACAGAGCGACTGGCTGCAGGAGTGTCTGAAGATGATTTCCTCGCCATGTTCCCTGTCGGTCCCACGGATGGCGTTAAAATATTGCTGCTAGAATATTGATCGGGAACCACGGCTGGGAAATGGACCTGCAAAATAGAACACGGAGTGACCACCGGGGATGTTCCGGTGGAGGATGCTCCGATGCTAAAGTCAGAACGTTGCTACTAGGGTAGAGCTCTGAATAGCAGAAAATGCACTGGGTGCTTGTGTGTGAACTTGTCTACGTACCTGGTAGTCCCCTTTACATAGGCATCAACTGAAGAGTCCTGGTTGACTTACATGTCTATGCAGATAATCCTTAGCCCCGATTAATTGGGATTACGTTAGGATCCTTATAGAATCTGAACTCTGCCGACACGATAACCTTGAAATCCAAGATAAGGTTGACTCGAGTCAACCTTGCCACGTGTCGATATCTGGTTGGGCGGATATTTCCCGCTATATCACGTAACTTTTACAATAGTATACCTCCACATTACTAATAGCATTTCAAAATTGTTCCTAGGCATAAGTTTCTTTTCAAAATGTCCATTTAAGTAAGCATGTGCTGTGCATGTCCATATAATAAGGTTAATAACGTCTGATTTAAGTTATATCCAATCAAATTAAATAAAGAACAAAGGCCTATATTATTTTTCAATTATCATTTTCTGGTTTATTTTTCTCTCATCTTCTTCCTTTTGATGGAACGCACCATCCATTCCAAATCATCAATTTAAAATCACCAAGAGCCCCACCACCACTGCCTAACGTCGGTGTCGGCCAAACCTACCACCATCTCACACCCATCACTCCATAACACTAACAGCCCCACGGCCACTACCCAGCACACTCGGCACTGCTTGAACCATGCCAACCTCACATTGGCGACCACCAACCTAATTCCAATCCGCATCAGCGCCACCATCAACCCGCTTCTCACGCCGTCACATGTATCACTCCAAACCACCAACACTCCCACACCCACTACCCTGCATACCCTTCATCACTTGACCAATGCAATTTTAGATATGCATCGGCACCACCACCAACCCACTTCTCACCGCCGTCACACCAATCACTCCCCAAAATTAGCACACCATTCCATCGCCACAAACAGACCTACCATCGCATCCCCACAACCATCACATCTCACAACACATCACAACCGTCGTAGAGCCACCTTACCACCGCCTTCGAGGTCGACACAGTCATGTCGTCGGCGATGGCAGAGACTCGTGCATGCGCCGTCGCTTAAACCCAGATGTAGAGAGAAAGGGGAACTGGGCCAGAAATTGGGGTTAAAAAAGAAGTGGATAAAAAAATGAAGACAAGAAATACCGGACGTTTTTATTGTTCTTTTAAATTATCCTTAGATTAGCCACATGTAGGACACATGTTTACTTTAGGAGACATTTAGGAAAGCAGGTTATGCTTAGGAACAGTTTTTAATGATATAAATTTATATTTTTTACAATGAAAAGTTTTTTTTTTTTGTGTTACGCTGAAATTCACTGAGGTATTGACTGGTGTTCGTTATCCGGATTAAAAAAGCAAAATAACACAACCCCCACCCCAACACTCTCCCTTCTGTTACTTCATGGAGTCACTCCTGTAACTGCCCTTCCCCATCCCTTTTTCATTTCTCCTTCTCCATGGACTGAAATCGACGTCAGCTCTTAGCATTCTTTTCATCACCATCGCAAATTGAAATGCTCTCTATGGCTTTGTATTTCTTTGCATTTTTTTTCCGATTGACAGTAGTGTGAGCAATTTTATTGATCAACAACTTCCTGCTTTACAGGTCTCAAACCCAAGCAAGCACAGGTTAGAATACACAAAACAAACCCAAGCAATCAGTACCTCATTCTCACAGATGATAGTGCGTAAGTGGGTAAGTGCATTTTTTCCATTTTCTTTATTTAATTTCAGTTTCCCCTTCTCTGCATTTGCGCTTCTACCCTAATGACTCTGCAATTATAGAAAACGGAGAAGGTGGCCCTTACGTTTGTGGTCGGCCGTGGGTGTGTGATTGACGGAGGAAATGATCGATTGGTGGACGTGGTTGTGCTATTGGTGGCCCTCGACGTGCAAACGGCGGCGGTGGTTGTGCGGAACAGAATTGCCGCGGCGGTGTGGACGGACGCCTGGATGCGGACTTGACCAACGGCGGCCGTTGGTGGGCCGATTGATGAAGGCCAGACATGGGTGGTCGGTTGGTGGCTATAGGTGGCCCTCAGCGTGCTACCGGCTGTAGTGGTTGTGCGGCACAGAATAGCCGCGCGGCGTGGACCGAAGCCTGATGGCGCGAGTTGACCGACGGCGGCAGTTGGTAGGCCAATTAATGGAGGCCAGACATGGGCTGGTTGTGCTGATAAGTGTGTTTCTGGTGTGAGTTGTGTGCGTCTGTGGTGAGTCAGTAGAGTTGTCAAAGGGCCGGGCTTGGGCCGGCCCAGTCCAAGCCCATCGGGCCTGCTGTGGGGCCGGGCCGGGGCCGGGCCAGTGGGGTTGCCAACCGGGCCGGGCCTGGCCTGCCGAAGGCAAACCTAGGCCCAGTCCAGGCCCTGGCCCTAGGCCCAATAGCTAGGGCCGGGCTTGGGCCAGGCCCGGGCCCTTTTTTTTTTTTCTTCTTGTTATTCAATTTTAAATTTCATCTCTAGGCAATATTCACAATTTAACGAACCTAATCTTTATCATTTTATTTCATTATAAGTAATATACATATATATGTATGTATGTATATACATATTTATTTGTTAGCCATTATATTTTTTATTATATGTTAAACATTTTCATACTCTTCTTGGTGAGCTTTATTAATAAAATCTTAACACATAACAATTTATATAGAAAAATAATAAATGTATTCATAGGCCCTCCTCCTTTTATCCGGGCTTGGGACCGGCTGCTTGTAAACAAACAGGCGAAGTTACCTATTTTTTTATATATACGAAAAAATATATATCTTGCTTGTAAAAATTTATTTTATATATATGGAAAAAAAGTATATTTTGTGAAAAAATTTATTCTTAAAATTCTAACAATCAAAATAATAATGCATGTCTATCCAAAATATCAGCAATCAAAGATCAAGAAATCTGCAACGTCAACCAAAAGGATCAAAAGAGGAAAATAAAAACAAATTACCTAATCATCCAGAAGTACTTCAATATCCGAGTCACTGCTCTTCCTATCATCAATCGGTTTATCTTGCTCGCGGTATTTCGCATCAAGATAATCCTTCCAACATACACATAGCTCGAGCGACTCGGGGTTAAGACGACTCCTCCTGTCATCCAAAACCCTCCCGCTGGCTGAAAATGCCGACTCTGAAGCAACCGTGGAGGCTTGCACTGGCAGTACATCCCGTGCAATTTGGGATAAAGTTTTATACATGTTTTGATTTTGTTTCCAAAAATTTAACAAATTAAAATTAACCTGTTCTTGCCTTGATAAATCAGAATAATGATCAGTATTTGCATATACACCAATCTCATTAAAAGAGGAAAAAGTATACGAACCTGCCGAATTAGAAGTACCTTCACCTGGTAGTTGTCTTGCTACTAGATGTTCAAAGCCCTGAAGGTATGGCGCATAATACCTCTCAACAGTGGATGATGATGTAGCTCGCCCGCGCACGTCAGCAGAATTACGATAGACGTTGAACAAGTCCTCAAACCTCTTGCTCACTTTTGCTGTGAATGCGGTTGTCTCCTCTGCTGTGTAGCACATTAATTTCGATATCTCTTGTATCGAGGCGTTCACGCCATGCAACTTTAACCTAGGATCTAAACAAGTAGCCACAGTAAAAATAGCAGGCAGTTTACTCCAATATTTATTAAATTTTTGATCCATCACTTTTACTATTTCCTTAAAGGGTCCTATATATCTCCATTTTGTTAACATTGTAGCCATCTTCAGAATTTCTATTACAGCGAGAGGAGAGGTGGGATAGTACGTACCAGACAATAAATTGGTAGACGTGTAGAATACCTCCAAAAATTCAGCTAGGTATGTGGCCATCTGCCATTCCTCTTGAGTTGGCAAGCCGGCTGGGAACTGGGTTAGTAGAAAATGCGTATAGACTTCTCGGTATGCCAGAATGTGTAAAAGCATGTGGTATGTAGAGTTCCACCTGTGGACCACATCTGTAACTGCTCTCCTGCGAGGCATATTATATTGAACACACAACGTTTTAAATTGTTGTGTTCTCGGACTCGAGCTATTAACATACGCTGTCATACCCCTCATTTTGAGAAGAATATCTCCTGCAGCAGCTAAACCATCTTGAACAATTAAATTAATAATGTGACAAACACAGCGAACATGAAATAATTCACCATTAAGTACAGGTTGAAGCGTCTCCTTTAAAGCTGCAACAGCAACTTTATTATTAGAAGCATTATCAAAACTAACACTCATAATCTTATCCTTAATTTTAAATGTGGTGCATGCTTTTAATATAAGAATAGCAATGTTCATTCCATCGTGCGGATAAGGGAAGTGCTCGAAAGCGATGATTCTCTTGTGCATAACCCAATCTACATCAATCCAATGAGCGGTCACACAAGAATAACTAACAAAAGTATAAGGAGATTGCCAAATATCAGAAGTAAGACTAACTTTACCTTCAAATTTATCGAAATAATCGATAAGGCGTGCTTTAGCAGCATTGTACTGTCGGAGTGCATCGGATCTAGTTGTGTTTCTATGAACCTTTTTGTACAAAGGTTGAACGTATGTGTTCATATATCTAGAGTGCTTAGGATTATCGGCAAAAGAAAAGGCTTGTTCATCATGAATAACAAATTCAGCGAGACCGTCTCTTTGCTCTCGCTGATTATAAACAAATAACTTACCGTCAAAAGATAACTGCGTTTGGGTAGGTTCGACGTGGCCTTGTCGAGGTGCACACAGAGGGTAATGCCTGTTAAGATGTCCATTACCACTACCAGACGAAAATAATTTAGCGCAGTACTTACATCGAGCTTTTCGGATGCCGTCCACCGTAACTACATCGAAATGATTCCAACACTCGGCTTTCTTTTTTTCCCCTTTTGGACTTCTGGCTCATTACCGGAGGCATTGCTCGGCCCTTCTTCATCATGACCAGGCATAGGGTTGAGATTATGCCACGGAGTAGTAGCTTCGCCAACCGAGCTGCGTCCTTGACTATAATGCGGGGGGTCTTCATCAGGCGTGTATTCAAAATCTGGAATGTTTTGATTGAACTCCCAATTGGCTTGGGTATCTATCATACAGCCTGTACTCATTCGTCCAGGAACGAATGGTTGTGTTGGTGCTTGGATTGGTGTTTGTGATGGCCGTGGCGCTGGCGCTTGTGCTGGTGGTGGTGCTTGCGATGATGATGATGTTTTTCGTGATGACGATGCACGCCTCATTTTCTTCAATAATCCAGCCATATTTCGAGCTAAACTTTGTAAGAGTAACTAAATACACAAGTATAAGAGTAGTAATAAGAAATAACAATTAAAAGAATGAACGAGTAACAAATATTAGAGAGTTAGTAATTAAAAAGAATTTAGCAAGACTAGTAATTAATAAACAAGAGTACTAATTAGTAAATACTAGTAGTAATTAGCAAGAGTAGTAATTGGAGAGGAAAATAGTAGCAAAGCTTGTAGAAATATAGAATGTTTAGGTAAGAGAGAGTAAGAAGATTGGTGTGAAAAATTAGAGAGAAATGGTGTGAATTTATAGATTTTAGAAACTTCACAAAAGACCAAAATACCCCTACAAACTATCCGTTTATAGTTGTTGGGGAGGGTAAGAGTGTAAAGGAGTTGAAAAATATAGGTTAGACTAAAATACCCCCCAAACTAGCCGTTATATTGCTGTTGGGGGGGTAAAAGTGGAATTTTGGAAAAGGGGTGGAAGAAAGGGGGGGAAAAACAAAAAAATTCAAACAAGTGGGGCCAAAACCGGGCCAGACCCGGGCCGACTTCGGGCCGGGCCAAACCCGTTTCCGGGCCGGGCCGGGCTTTTTCGCAGCAATTGAAGGCCTGGTCCAGGCCTAGGCCCCAAGCCCGCTATGCTGGGGCCGCTACTGTTCATGGACGGGGCCGGGCCAGCCCGCGGGCCGCCCGGCCCGTTTGACAACTCTAGGTGAGTGTGTGTGTGTGTGTGTGTCATCGATGTTTGGGTTCGATTTACTTTCTTAGACACTAAAACTATTCTTTCTTTCAGACTACCTTCCTAAGATACACTAGGTTCTTTCATACTTGAGAGCTGGTTGATGTTGATGGTGCAGTGCATGTTGACAGGTATTAGGTTTGTGAAGTAGCTATATGCATATTGATTTTACTATCAAAAAGAGAGAATATGTGGATCGATTTGACAAAATTTTCGCATTTCATCAAGTGTCGCCAATGACACGCTTGAACCGCTTAACACAAATGAATATCAGATTGCCTTGAGGTAGCTCTTCATCCCTGCACATGAGTCAAATACAAAGCCTTCACCGAAGAATTAATGTTGCTTAAATGGCATGAGTAAAAATATAAGTGAATTCGTAAGCAGCAGCTTCTGAGGAATAGTCACTAAACTCCCTCTTTGTAGTACTTGATATTTACTAGACGTAGAGTTAAAGAAAGATGAAAAATCTATCAACATGATTTATAAACTTTATTCTTTGCCAGCAATCACCATACACTAAAGAGTCCACAGAAAATGAACAAATATGCTTCATGATAGAGGCATTAAGATCAAATTATCATTATCACGCTGGATCATAGTGTAATTTGAGAAAGAAGGTGAGTTGGAGCTCAACCCATAGAGTGAACTTGCATCGTGTATTTACAGGGAAAGAAGGTTCACATTGCTACATATAAAATGACGTGTCGTTTTTTGACATCTGCCTACACTAAAAAGTTTGCGTCGAATTTAAAGCTTATACTTGAATGAATAGTAACCTCCATGTGTGTACGCCATATTTTTCGCGGGTATGGCTGAAATTTTAAGAAAATAATTTAAAGAAGTAATAATGAAAGAGGAATAAAGTATTGCATGTTTAGGATTGAATTATATATTTAGATAGACTCCCTTTGGTTCCATAATGTTAAAATGTTTTTCTAATTTTTAAATATGTTTTCTTAATTTTTTTTCAAATATCTCATAAAAAGTGATCATGAGTTATACAAGGAGAGAACCGCACAAAGCAGCTCGTAACTAATAATAACGAGTCACCGTGACACACGCGACGCGTGTGTAAAAATTAAATTAATAATACGATTTCTTTTTAAAAAAATTGTGTACACGTGTTTATTATCATCTACAACAACATGAATCTTAAATTGTAGATACGTGTCCAAACATAAGTTAATAAGATATTATTATCGTATCAAATTTGGTTTTTAAACTTTACTTTAACTATATTTTTTGATGAATTTGAATTTGTAAAAATTAAACACAATTTTATTGGTAGTTACTTACCAATTAAGATTTTAATTTTGTGTCACTTTTTAAAAATTCACTTGAAATGCCACTTTTCATCATTTTAAGTTGGTAGTTATGTAACACCAAACCAAGTTTTGACTTAATAAGTTACGAGTCGCCGTGACACACGCAATGCATGTGCAAAAACAAAATTAATTTGATAAAATAAATTGTACATCATAACTAAAGTAGTTATTTCACTATTTAAACTTTTGTTTTGTGAATTTTTTGAGAAAAATTCACAAAACGCCACTTGTCACCATTTTATATAGGTAGTTATATAATATCAAAAAAGTGTTACAACAAATCATGTTTTTCCTTTTTATATAGTATAGATATAGATAAAATTAATAATAAAAATATTCATCATATATAAATATCTATTATCACATTCAGTAAAAATAAATTATACATTATAAAAACTAAAAGTAGTTATTTCACTATTTAAGCTCTTGTTTTGTGAATTTTTTAAGAAAAACTATAGAATGTCACTTATCACCATTCTAGATAGGTAGTTATATAACACCAAAAATGTATTACACCAAATTATGTTTTCTCTTTTATGTATAGTATAGACGAGTCATCATGGCACACGCGATGCGTATACAAAAATAAAATCTTAAATTACAGATACGTATCCAAACATAAGTTAGCAAAAAATTATTATCTTATCAAACTTGACCTTTAAATTTTACTTTAAATATATTTTTTGATGAATTTGAATTTGTGAAAACTAAACACAATTTTATAGGTAGTTACTAATTACCAATTAAGCTTTTAATTTTGTATTTTAACAATTCTCTTGAAATGTCACTTGTCATCATTATAGGTTGGTAGTTAGTTATGTAACACTAAAGATGTGTTACACCAAACCAAGTTTTGGCTTAATAACGAATTGTTATTTGTCACAATTCTAGATGAGTAGTTATGTAACACCAAAAAAGTATTACACCAAACCATATTTTTCCTTTATATATACGAGATACAGTGCACACGCATTGCGTGTGCAATTCTATCATTGCAAACTATGGGTAATATATTTTGAGATAATATGCTTACTCACTGTCGCTTACAAATGCAATTGACAAATTGCAATATGAATTTTCTTTAGATTTGAGAGAGAAGAGAAAATGTAGAAAAGAAAATGGGCAGTTACCTGTAGAGAGTGGTTAGTTATATTTTATAATTTTGTCCTCATAATGAACACGTGTCAGTACCGGAGTCACTCTCAATGTAATATCAAAAAGGTATTACACCAAAAATAGACCTCTCATTATATCGAGTATAGAAGATTCAACGTGCGAAAATAAAATTAATAGTAAAATTTTGTTAAAAAAAATCCAAACATCATGTATACGTATTTATTGTCATATTCAATAAAATAAATCTTAAATGACAAATAAATAAGTTAGTCATACGTGTCCAAAAATAAGTTAACAAAATATGATTATCGTATCAAACTTGGCTTTTTTAAGAAAATATATTTTCTGATGAATTTTAACTTATGAAAACTAAATATATTTTTGTAGGTAGTTACTTACTAATTAAGATTTTATTTTGTGTCATTTCTTAAAAAAATTCTTGTAATGCCATTTGTCATCGTTTTAGGTTGGTAGTTATGTAACATAAAAAAAAGTGTTACACCAAATCAAGTTTTGACTTAATAAGTAGTATAGACTAGCTGCCGTACATACTCGATGCATGTGCGATTCTGTCATTGTACCACTCATGATCATTTTTTACATGACATTTACTCATTATGTATGCCGTCAAATGAGTAAATATTTATGTAATATTAAAAAAAAAATTGAGTACTCATTCTCTCTCGGTCCCCATGCTCATGGTAAACTCGTAGTTCATTATATATTCTCTTATTATTTTTATCGTTCAGATTAACATATATATTTTTATAATTGCACATGCATCATGTGTGCCGACTATAATTCTTTTAAAAAAAGTTACTAAATATTTATGTAACTAACAAATGATTCCATAAATTTGGTAATTACATAAGAAAAATGTCTTTATATTTCAAATATAAGTAAATGAACCGTGTGATAATATCTGTCATAAGCATTACTAAAAAGAGGTATCTAGAACTGAGAAAATAATATTAGTTGGAGATTAATTTTTACCACTAATAACGAAAACAAACTTATTGAAGTCATCACATAACTTTGAATTTGTTTCTTCTTTTGTCACAACAGTATAACTATATTTCTCAACATCCACCTTCTTTTCTCTTTTATCACAAATAAAATCACAATTATATGGATGATATACTTTATGACAATAAATAATAGAGATGTGAATTAGGAAGGATAGTGTAACAATCCATTTATGTTTATGGTAAAAGGAATATCCATTTCAGTGTAACACCTCTTTTGGTATTACACAGATACCATCTATAAAGATGAAATTCGACACCATGAGAAAATTCTTAAAAAATGACACAAATAAAAAATATCAAATAACTATTTTAAGGACATGTCTGATTTTTTAATTTTAATACACTTATATATTATGCTTGATTTTTTTTAACAAATTTTAATTTGACAACTTTGGACACGCATTGCGTGTGTGACACCTTTACAGTATAACTGGTAAAATAACCTACTTATGCAGAATCCGATGAAAGTCCAAAAGATAGATATAACATTATATCAGACCTAAACATTTTCATATAAGTAAGTGTAAACATTCTTGCACATAATTATGTTATCAATTAATCCTTGGTAACATTTACATGTCAATTCATGAACCAAGGAAAGTCTCAAAAGATTTAACAGATGGATAACAATTTATCATGGCACCAACATCAAGCAGTTTATTTCTTGGAAGCATCGGAAGGAAAACTTTGAGAATGACTTCTGTAGGATCCTTAGCAACCTGGTCCTTAAGACTCATGTCCTTTAGGTGGCCAATACACCTACAGACATGGGCAAGAGACTTCTCAGTGTTCCCAACCTATTCTGGTCATACCCAAGGGACCACTAGGGGCCTCAGTCCTAGCAAACACGTCGACAATGGTCAACTTTCCAACGCATCGAACCTGTCAAAGTGCGCGCACAACTCACGTGCATTTTTTTGCTTCGCACGCTTCGTGCGCGACTTAGGCGCTAATCATTTCACAATAACGTGACTCACGGTAGCACGTTCATCACGCCGCAACCACCCGAGAACCTTTTCATCAAAAACATCAATCGACGGTGCAACCGGAGCAACGGGGTCAAGGGGCAAAGGCCTTGGCCAACCCCATGGGGTCGGCCTCGGCCTCCATGGGGGGTTGGCCTTCCCCCCGGTTGTTCACTTTTCACGCGCAGTCATTTTCACACCTTGTCTGTTCCGTATGCTTTGTATGTGACTTTGGCACCTTATTCGTCATGTGGGTATGACTCACGGCAACACGCCCGTCGCAACGCAACTTTTGGATTCGTTATTGCCCATCAAAACACCTACCGTCTGCGTGCCCAAAGTTCACCAAAAAGGGGTAGTGGCCTTGGCCTCCCTTCATGGGAGTTGGCCATTGGCCTTGGCCACCCCCTAGGGTCAGCCTCAGCCTCCCCAGGCGTGATGGCCTTGGCCTTCCACCATTTGTTGGCCTTTGGCCTCCCCTTCCATGCGCACTTGTGATTTCGGGTCTTTGCACATCTACGATGTTCACCGATGCTCATACACCAACCTCGTAACGTCTGTCGTCTACCGCCCGCAGTCGCGCATCACCCCCGCGATGACCGTGGCCCAAAGTCACGCGCTACCATCGAATGTCCTGTCGCCGACAACCGCGTGCCCTCACTCCAACTTTGTCATTACTGAATATTGCACTTATTATTTTGGTATAACATGCACACTTGGCTCACGCCCCGTCTCCGGGGCACCCGACGGGCGCCCGTGCGCTGTCTCCCTGACGTTCGTTGCCATGCCTGTGCGCCATGTCTCCCCGGCACCGAGTATTGCTCCTCGACATTCGTCGCCACGCCCGTGCGCCACTTTCACAAGAGGTACCCCCGGCACCGAGTATTGCTCATCGACATTCGTCGCCACGCCCGTGCGCCATCTTCATGATATGTGCCTTGGCACCAAGTATTGTCCCACGACGTTCGTTGTTGCTCCCGTGTGCCACTTTCATAATAGGTGTCCCCGACACCAAGTATTGCTCCGCGACATTCGTCGCCGCGCTCGTGCGCTGTCTTCATGATATGTGCCCTGACACCAGGTATTGTTCTGAGATGTTCGTCGCCATGCCCGTGCGTCACTTTCATAACATGTGCCCCCGACATCGAGTATTGCTCCGTGATGTTCGTCGCCACGGCCGTGCACCGTCTTCATGATATGTGCCCCGACACCAAGTATTGCTCCGTGACGTTCGTTGCCGCGCCCATGCGCCATCTTCATGATATGTGCCCCGGCACAGAATATTGTTCTACGACGTTCGTCACCGCGCCAGGTGCCACTTTCTTAACATGTGCCCCCTGGCACTAGGTATTGTCTCGTGACCGTCGTCGCCACACCATGTGCCACAATCAATGTCTCATGCTGTAGGCATCGCGCCCATGCGCCACAATCATGTTACATGCTTTCGAGGGGCTCCGTTCATAGTGCTCCGGCACAAGGACCCCTCGCAACGGGATGGACTCATTACCACAAAGCCATCGCCGCCATGGGATAGACTCGTTACCATAAAGCTATCACCGTCTTCATTCCGGGGGGCTCCAATCGTAGTGCTCCGGTATGAGGACCCCTAGTAGCGGGATGGGCTCGTTACCACAAAGCCATCGCTGCCACGGGATAGGCTCGTTACCAAAAAGCTATCACCGTCTTCATTTCAGGGGGCTCCGTTCGTAGTGCTCCGGCACGAGGACCCCTCGTAGCGGGATGGGCTCGTTACCCCAAAGCCATCGCAGTCTTCATTCCGAGACACTATCTTCGTGAGGGTGTCTTTGTGACTGGACCACGTGCTCCGGCACTGGGGGCTTGCGTCGGCACCTCTATGGACTATGACCCCCGGGTCACTCCGAGACGGGAGCAGGTCTTCGAAGGGCATCACACCTAGTTTGCCTGACAGTTAGGTATCGGGTCATCCCCATCGCTGCCAAGCCTGTGGGATTTAGTAAGGGCTTGGACCGGCAGCTAGGGCAACATGCTTACTTTGATCATGCCATCGCGATGTAGTCAGTCTTCTCAGATAGGTAGAGCGACGCTATGTGGAGCAAGGCAGTGCAAATTTGGGAACCGACAGTCTAACGGAGAACCGATATTTTGAGACCTCTTAATGACGTGTCACTCCCTGGGGATGACATGTGGCATTTTATGACATAAGCATACTATTTACTATAAATAGTGGACTTTTGGACTCATTCTGGACATGATTCTTTCATTTGACAAAAATCATTTTCTCTCTCTAGAACTTGAGAGCTTTTGGATTATAGAGTGAGAAACATATTTCTCTCGTGACTTTGGACATAACATCGACCGTGGCATTGCACCCCGGCTTGGACCTTAGCTCGGATTGTAGACTGTCGGCTTTGTTCGTCTCTGCCTTGTCTCCACAGCACTACCACCCCTCACGACTTGTCTGGGAAGCCTTGCTCACTGCCGTTACTCGCCCTCACTATCTCTCATTTTGCATACTTGGAAGCTGACTTGGACTGCAGCCTTTGTGGCACCTCCACGTAGGTACGAACCCACTTTCCTTGGCATCACTCAGGAAGTAAGATAAAGTCTCCAATAGGTAAGTGACTAACATCAGCGCACATGACAACTGCGTGATTGAAATTATAAGAGTCTATTTCTATTTCCTATACTATAGCATAAAAGATCAGGCTAAAGGAAACTAAAACAACAAAATAATTGAATTCATGTGGTTTTCCAACATAGCATCAACCATTTCAATCAACAAAAGAGCAATCTGAAGATGAAAATATTTGCCTAGTATGCCAACATAAATCCTGCCAGTAAGTTTCTTCCATGTGAGACATACATCCTCAGATTTAAGCACAATGCACATATCTCCATCATCGCAATTAGGTGCGTATGCAGGCTAATCTTTGCCATGAACAACATATTTGTGATGCAAACCTCCCTAGGACATAAAGAAAAAGTAAGGAACTGTTACATTCACTTTATGCCTCGGAAAATAGTGAAAACCATTTCATAAAGAAAGACATGATTTAATTTAATTAGCTGGGTTGGCAAGGATTTCAGTCAATATCCTATCTGGAGATATCATGCAATAAAGTACATTCCGGTTTGGCCTTTGGCATCGGATACTTTCCACCATAAACTTTCCAAATTGATGTGTCTTAACCCGGCTTGTGCTTTTCGCATAAAGATCAAAGCACACATTCTCTTTTAATCACTAACCGGCACCCAAATCATAAAGCCTTCACATGGCGTTCATGAACTCAAGTCCCATTCATCAACATCACACAGGCAGTGAAGATACGCACAATTAACTGGGGAACAACAGATGAAGTAAGCTGTGTACCAATATCATTGTTTTAACGTGGATATAGAATGCTCAAGTCGTTTAGCACTTCTCACAAACACGTGGCATGCATTCATCAAAATCTGAACCAACACTACAAATGAAAACAAATCATACAACAAAATATGGTATATGCATAGAAATGTACAGACACAAATAAGCAATTATTTCCACATAGTCAGTCATTCATTATTTGTGGTGCGGCGCCAGGGCCTACGCTTTGCACTGTACCTGTAAAAACAAACGCAAATAAGCAACTATTTCTAGAAAGTATAACATGGGTTTTTTGGGGGGGAGAAAAAGGATACAATACCCATTGGTGTTATCAGTGCGCATTTTTGATCTAGCCATGATGTCGAGTCCTATGTCCGGCCTCCGTCGATCAGCCCACAAACGACTGCCGTCGGTCGAGTCCCGCTACTAGGCCCAACCACGCCACTGTGGCAATTCGCTGACCGCACAATCACCAGTACCTGTCGCATGCCGAGGGCCACCAATCGACCACCCCTCTCCGACCCCCATTGATCAGCCCACCCACGACAGCCATCGCACGTGAATCACCACTAAGCGTCCATCCGCACCGCCGCACCTCTCTTCCACAACCCAGCACCGCCAGCCACCCACGACCCCGGAGTCTAGACGTCCATCCACCGCCAATCACCTAACCGCCGTGAAGTCGCACAACCATTCTACACAGAGACATTAAGGGAGAAGGAAATGCATAAAAGGGGAAAAGGGAAGGAGAAACGCGGAAAAGAAAATGAAAAGGTTAAAAATGTGGAGTTTAGAGATGCATGAACATCAAAAAAGAAATCAACACTATCGTCAGTTGAAAAAAAATGCAAAGCCAAAGACAAAAGAGCATTACCTGGAGCATTATAAAAAAAAGCACTGAACAATAAATGATGATTTCAATCAACAATGGAGACTCTCTCATGAGGAAGATAGACTTGTGAGAGAAGATGGCAGTTATATGGAGTGTTGGAAGTGGGAAGACTCTCTGGCAACTAACTAATAATATTAGTATTTTACATTTTTGTCCTAAAAATAATACGTGTCTTCACCTGGATGAGTTTCAGTGTAATATCAAAAGGGTATTACATTAAATAATAAAAAATATATTCTCATTATAAGTAATACGAGTCGTCATGGTACACGCGATGCATGTGCAAAATTGAAGTTAATAGTGTAAAATCTTGTTAAAAAATCAAGTATCATAATGTATAAGGTGCATTCGATAAAATGAATTGTACATTATAAAAATTAGCAGTAGTTATTCACTATTTAAACTTTTATTTTGTGAAATTTTTAAGAAAAAATTATAAAATATCACTTGTCACAGTTCTAGATAGGTAGTTATATAACACTAAAAATGTGTCAACCAAACTAAACTATGTTTTTCCTTTATATATATATATATATATATATATATATATATATATATATATATATATTGCAAAATATAGAAATACAGATTTCTAGATAACCCTAAAATATTCCACGTCTGGAATGATGCTGATCAACTTTAACTACCAAATAGAAGTACAGAAAAGAACTTTAACTGCCGAGAGAAGAGAAAAGGGCGCCTCTTGGTGTGTTATCTTATGCACGTAAAGTCCAAAAGATGCAGTTCAGGTACACCTAATCTCTCTCTTTAACATGGCTTACAGCATGTAACCAGTCCTCTACGTCGAAGTAAGGTCGTGTAGGTGGCCTACATTATCTAATGCTTAACTACCAATACACTTCCAAACATGATCCAAGATGGAACCAGTTGTCCGTCTGACCCACGTTGCTCAATTATATGGCCCGCATATGGTCATATAGATGTTTTCGCTTATAATTTTTTTTTTATAAAGTTTAAGTTGACATTCAGTGGCGGAGTCAGAAATTTTGCGTGATATGGGCACCCAACTACCGTGAAAATGTATTGAACCTAATAAATAAGTAACTCTTCGTAGTAGAACAAGAGACCCGCATCATCATCGTCGTCATCATCATCATCTGATTAAATTACAAACAATGGTAGCAAAAACTTGTTCTGCCCACATGATTTTCTTAAACAATCGCAACAACATGAGCATAAAGATGTAAACCAAAAGTAATAGTTGGTTTGAAGAACCATTCAACAATTGGTTGCAAATATGTTAACAATCCTTCTTCGAATTAGATACGATTTCATCAATTTATTTATGTAAAAACGTATCCGAACATATAGATATGTGTCACTGTTTCAAAAGTCAGGTAAGAGAATGGTAGAGGTACATTCACACTCTTTTCGCTAAACTGCTGCCTAACTTTGTTGGAATAAAAAAAAATACTGCAAATACATTTTTTTAGCAACGGGAGTAAATTATGGAAGAAAGAGTGAATTTAGTCCCACTCTGAAAAAAAAAGTAATATGATATTTGAACTCTATATCTTCGATTATGAGCTCTACACTCGTCGCTAAAGATGTCTAAAATGTCACTGTATAAGACTTCTTGTGATATTTGTGGATTTCAAATACTGTAAGAAGAGAAACTCAAAGTATTCTTTCAAAAAAATAAAAATCAAACATACTTAGGTAGTGTTTGGTAACTTTTTTTTTCTCTAGTTTTATAAACTGGTAGGAAAAAATGCGTTAGACATAATATTTTTATTTTTTTCCTTCAATTTTATAAACCGGTTTTTAAAATGGAGTTGTATTTGGAAACTCTATTTTTCAGTTTTGGATTTTTAGTTTTATTTTTTATGAGATTCAACCATCGAATTTCATTAGAAGCAAAAATTGAGTTACATTAAAAAAAAAAAAACCACCACATAGACAAACCACTACCAACACCGGACTACTGTATACATTACCACCATCGCCGCCCTCCCTCCCCCCCGCCCCCAACCCCACCCACCCCACCTCAAGACACCACCACCACCATGAAAGAGACCAATGTCGCTACCCCACCACCATCGCCACTCACATCACTGCAGCGCCACCGCTGCCGCACCGATCATTCTATCCTACTGTTGCAGATTTGCTCCACCCAACGTCACTACAGACGCGACTCATTTGCCCAAACATCGCCACCACACCAGAGATTTACCCACCGTCCCAGCCCCAGCATCACAGCTCTGCTTCACCCACCGTCATTACTTTCACCCCATTGTCGCCATTGTGACATCTCTGCCACCCAAAATACCAACCGTAGTTTGCTAGATCTGCTAGATCGCTCTCCAAGCAATGATAGATCTATAATGAATCATGGTGGATCTGTCATGGTGACATCGTGGAGTTCGGTTCGTCAATGGGTTTGGGTGGTGGTGATATCGGGTGGTTGAGTGGTGATGTTGGGTGGTTATGGCAGGTGGTGGCGAGCATGACAGACAGAGGGTTGGTGGCAATGGGTGGTGGTTGGTGGTGGTAAGTGTGTTGGGATAGGTGTAAGGATCTGCCAAAGAAAGAAAAAAACAAAAGGAAAGAAGAAATTTCTATCAAACACTTTTGAGTTTTTGTCCAAAATAAAAACCACAACTAATTTTTATTTTTATATAAAAAACGAATATTAAAAATTATAGCTTTGTCAAACAGAATCTTAAGTAAACGATTGTATACTGTAGGTAGGAATGATTGTCTCAACCGTTTTAATTTGTTAAATCAAGAATTCAAGATAGAAAAAGCTGATGCAACATATATAATTATGATTTAACTCTTCGTGCAACACACACACACACACACACACACACACACACACACATATATATATATATATATATATATATATATATATATATATATATATATATATATATATATATATATATATATATATATATATATATATATGGGAGTCGATCCCTATCTACCGGTGGAGAAATCCTTATTTCTCCACCCCTCTTCTGGCCATCCACATGTAACATTAGATGGCCAAGATCTCTATTTTTTTTTTCAATTTTTCGACTGACCGCTAGTCTTATGAGCGGTTGGGAAATGTCCAAGCCCTTCCCAAAATACCCTTTGATACTACTGTTCATCTTCTTCTCCCATTGTTTTTCAACCCAGAATAATCTGAGTCGTTTATTTTTTTATATTTTAATCTGATGTCAATTGACTTAGTGTCCTGGATTTTGTTCAAAAATTATAAGGTCCTTAATTTTATTTTTTTTTTCCGGTTAGGAATCATGGCCAGATTTCGCGAAACAACATCGCCACAACCACCTTGGCTGCCAATGGACACCATCAGACTGGCATCGTACCACCCAATAACAACACAACAAATGCCACCGGACCACCCACAAGTATCACGTCACACAACCACCGTGCCACCCAACCACCACAGTACAACCGAGCAACACCAATGAACCCACCATACCCACCGTGCACCACTGCACACCACCGTATGCATAGTTCAAAACTGTTTAGATCTAGAGAGAGATAAGAGATAGAGAGATGGTTGCGTCGCCACAGTTCAGATCCATGGCTGCCGTTCAGATTTGGAGAGATGAGAGAGAGAGATGGAGGCTTCGTGCCGTTCAGATCTAGAGAGAGACGGTGGTCAGATCCATCGCCCCCGCCACATATCTTTGCGGATCTGGACAAATGGATGAGGTAGCGGCGACGAAGGGATGAGAGAGCGACGACGGCACGTGCGAATGACAGCGACGTCTTGCGGATCTGTTCAGCTTCATCGTGACCTCGTCGGCATCGTCCCTCTGACAACGTCGTCGGCCGACGCTTGCTTGATGATTTACTCTGCTTCGTTGGTCTGCGTCTTCCATCGATGTCGTCCTTGTGGCGGCAGCATCGACCGACATCATCTCACGGAGCTGCCAGATAGAGAGAAGCTCTGATAAAGAAAGAGGGAGATTGAGCAGTGCCGCATAGAGAGAGAGAGAGTGACAGCGGAGAAGGGCATTTTAGGTCAACAAAGTGTAGCAATTCACCAACCGCTACACTTTGTTGCGGTTGGTGATGATGCAAAAAAAAAAAATTCTTTTGGCCGTGAGAAATTTTTTGTAACGTGACCAACCAACCAACCGCCACTAAGTGTAGCGGTTGGCATCATCACTTTCGGGCCCCACCTAAGTCCCTAACCGTTACTCTTTGTAGCGGTTGGCATCCATCCGAAATTTTTTTTAATGCACAAGTTACTTTTTTTAATGCACAACTTACACCACTCACTATCCAACCGCTACTAAGTGTAGCGGTTGGTACCCAACCGCTACACTTTGTTGCAGTTGGGTGGGCTCCCGTGGGCCCCCAACCGCTAGTCTTTCTTGCGGTTGAGGTTTTTTTAGTCCTGTAGGGCATTATTGTCAAATTTTGCAGCCGCATGAAAGAGCAGCGATTGTAACTTTTTCAAATAAAAAAAAAACCCATCTGAGCCGTCCAAGAGTACACATGGACGGCTACATTTTTTGTGGAGAAATAAGGATTTCTCCACCGGTAGACAGAGATTGGCTCCATATATATATATATATATATATATATATATATATATATATATATATAGTTGATCCGTTGACCGCGCAGATAACTTGAGTTAAGTTGTGGGCGCGATCTGACATTCTACACGCGATCTATGTACAGTCCAGATCTTTATTTTTTTTTTATGTTTTTTAAAGTCCGTCTGCTACATTACATAGCAGACATTTTTTTGACATAAATACTCTCCAGCGTAAAAGGAGCCCATCCACTACAGTATGTAGCGGACTAGTCTTTTTCCCTTTTTTTTTCTCTTTCTCTTATTAATGTTCTGACTTGTGTCTCTTCTATCTCTTTTCTCTCACCACCTTTTTGTTTTTCCCTCATCCTTATCTCCCTTCCTTTCTTATGTAATAGGTGGTTAGTAGTTTCCTTCAACAATTGGTTCAGGCCACCGTTGTCACGGCCCTTCGAGTGGACCAACCAGAAATCACCTTCCTGATGAGATCAACAACCAAACCCATAAAACATAACCAATCCCAACACAATTCTGAGCTTTTACATTAGGTGGACCAACTAGAAAAATTACTGTCATATTCTTGATTTACAGACCGAGGCAGCCCGCTAAGAGAGGATCTACCAGTCTACCAGCAAAGGCAGCAGTCTCGGTATACTAGTCGCCGTCAAATTCTGTCTTGATTTATCGACGGAAGCAATCGACTCATAGAGGACCTACCGGTCTGCCTGTGGAGACAAAAATCTCGGTGTGCCGGTGATGGCTGGTTCGGCTTCCATCAAATTTGTTCATGTCGAAGATTTTTGAGATAATACCCAACCTGAATCTTTTCTCTGGGAGGAGCTATCAGAACTTTGCCGATGAACTCTGCCTCGATTCACCCTACTAGAACTTCATCGACGAGTTCCACCTCTATTTACCAGTGGTGGTAACGGGTTCAATTTCCACCATCATCCTCAGTCTCGAACTTGATAGATGATTGGAGTCTACCCTCTCTCATGATGTAAGTTGGATTGCGAGAGAGAGAGAAGAAATGAGAGGAGAGGAGGATGAGAGAAAAAAAAGTGGTGAGAGAAAAGAGAGAGAAAGAGACACAAGTTAGAACATTAATGAGAGAAGGGAGAGAGAAAAGAGAAAAAAGTTCAGAAGACTAGTCTACTACATAATGTAATGGATGAGAGAAAAGAGAGAGAAAGAGACACAAGTCAGAACATTAATGAGAGAAAGGAGAGAGAAAGAGAAAAAATTGTAAGAAGACTAGTCCGCTATATAAATGTAGCAGATGAGAGAAAATAGAGAGAAAGAGACACAAGTCAAAACATTAATGAGAGAAAGGAGAGAGAAAGACAAAAATGGTCAAAGACTAGTCCGCTACATAATGTAGCGGATGACCTCTTTTTAAGCTGAGGGTATTTATGTTACAAAAATCGTCCCCGACCGACTTTAAAAAAACGTAAAAAGAAGATTTGGACCGTCTATAGATCGTGCGCGAACAATAACCCAAGTTACCTACGCGAGTAACTGATCAGTTCATATATATATATATATATATATATATATATATATATATATATATATATATATATATATATATATATATGGAGCTGATCCGTTGATAGCGCTGGCAAAATGGGAGATCTTGCTAGCGCGATCTGACCGTCCATCCCGAAGGGATGGACGGCCCATATCGCGTATTTTTGCGGCGTTGTCAGTCGTCCGCTACACAGTGTAGCGGACGGATCTTTTTACCATTTTGCCCCTGCTCCCCCCTCCGCTACACTGTCTAGCGGACCACTTTCTGGGGCCCACGTTGACAGCCAAAAAGTCGTCCGCTAGACAGTGTAGCGGACGACTAACTCCGTCAATGTCAGTCCTGTCGATGCACGACTGTTACTTTGTCATTATCCCACCGTCCGCTAGACAGTGTAGCGGACCGTTTATTTTTTTCTATATATATATATATATATTCTACTTATATATATATATATATATATATATATATATATATATATATTCTACTTATAATGAGAACACATTTTTTGGTGTCCTACCTTTTTGGTATTACACTGAGAGTGACTCAGGTGCTGACAAGTGTCCATTTTGAGGACAAAAAAGTAAATTATTTATTTTCCACTCACCACATCTTCAGGTACCTAAAAACTCTTCCACTCCCTCAAATTATTTAATTGCAATTTTCTATCTCCATCTCCGTTGAAAAGTCAGAAACTGCATTACAGGTCTGGAAATTTTATTTTTTCTATCAGCATTTCTTTTTCATTTCAGTGGTAAGCTATATTTGGCAATAGTATGTGCATTTCTTTTCTACTTCATGCATTTCTTTATTTTTTGCCATTCCCCTTCTCATTTCACCTCTTTGCAGAAAACCAATCTCTATTTCCTCTGAAGAAACCATACGCCCAACTGCCAACTTCCATCCATAATTGAAGGTATTTTTTTTTCACCTAATCTTTGGCTACATAGATTTTCTTTCTGGACTTTTTCATGGTCTTCCTCCTCGCAAGCCTGTTCATTTTCAACTTTGCTCTTCCAAAAGGTATGATTTTGTCAGCCACCAATCGGCCGGCGTTTATGGTGCGGGTATGGTGGCTGTCGGCGATGGTGTTATGGCCGTTAGTTGTTTGGCCGGTATTGGTGGCCGGCGATCGTGTTGCAGCGTTGGTGTTGCTGCTGGCGGTTGGTGGCTGTTCCGTGGTGGCAGGGTGGACCAGTGGTTGTTGTAGTGACGGAAGTTGGTCGATGGTCGTCATTTCATGTCAACTGGCATGGGATTGGCTGGTGATCCACGACTAGCCGTGGATCTGGTGGTGGCAGTGTTAGCACGGCGGCACGGCTGTGATCGAACAAGTGGCTATTCCGGCGTTCGGAGAAGAGGGAGTGGTTGCGATCCATTGACTATGGCGGGGATGGTCTGCGGCATTCGGAGAAGAGTGGTCGTTGCGATCCATTGACTCGACAGCAGGGATCTGGCAGCATTGAGCGAAGGAATGGCGACATCGTAGTGGTTCTGTGTTAGTCCCTCTCTTTCTTTTCTTGCTATCGGTAGGACACGAGTTTTGATTGTATTAAATTGAAATTGATTGATACAGAGCCTTCGAGGTATTCATTGATTTTGAAGTTGGTTTCTTCAATTTCGTTACCCGGATTTTGTTTTGGTGTCATTCTCTTATTGCCCTTGGTAGGAAGAAACCCAGAGGTTTATTTGGTATATTTTGAGGAGCAGACGAAGGAATCACAAGAAGAGTTGGGAGATGTGAGGGATGCATCTGTTGTACTCTGGAGCTGATTGTAATGTCATCCTATTTCTTTATTCCATCTGATGTTCTACTTGATAATATCTTTGAAGAATGATCTTTTTTGTTTATTCTTTTGATACTTGCTGGGATTACAAATCCCCTGGTGATCCGGGTTTTGTTGAGTAATCAAAAAGATGAAAGGCATACATTTTCAATTTTGCTCAAGCTACGCATGCTCTTTCGTTTGAAGCAATGCCAGTATTCACCATTTTTAGATATACAATATGTTTTGGTGTCTATCCCAATTAATGCTCATCCTATGAATGGTATAAAAGAAAGAAGGGTGATGCTGATTTGTTGCATGAGCCTGAAGACATACATTTCTATACAATCATTTGATAGATTTTGGAGCGCGTATTCTAAATGTGTCCCCTTACTCCTTTATGCTAATATAAGTGATTACATAATTACTTAGCAATTTAGAGATTCTTTGGTAATCTTAGAAGCGTATTTGTTTTGCTTTTTCCTATTTATGCTTGAGCAAAAATTGTTAACTTACCATATTTTTTTTAAGTTGTCTGAGATGCATTAAAATGCGGATCATGCTTAACAATGAATTCAACAGCCACCCAGCTGAATATTATATCCTTATTTTTACTTGAAAAAAATCGCTTCTTGAAGAAGTAAAACAGTTTTTGGCCGTGATCTAAAGCACAGTAAAGCCTGAAGTGCATACTCTGCTTTGGCATCAAACTTCTATGAAATGCCTTATCGGTCGTGATCCAAAGCATAGTAAAGCCTGAAGTGAATTCTCTGCTTTTGGCATCAAAAATCTATTATTATGTCTATTCTTTTGACTTACGTGAAATGTTGCGTATGAAGCTATGTTAGGAGCGCAATAATAAATGAGCTGCACACGCATCGCGTGTACACGACAGCTCATGTATATATATACACTACTTATAATGAGAAGTCCTTTTTTGATATCATACTCTTTTGCTGTTACACTGAAACTTAATGAGATACCGACAAGTGTCCATAATCCGGACAAAAATGAAAAATAACACCATCTCCATTGACTGAAATCAACGTCACCTAATGACCTTAGCATTCTTTTCATCACCATCGCAGATTGAAATGCTCTCTTTGGCTTTGTATTTCTTTGCATTTTTTTTCAATTGACAGTAGTGTGAGTATTTTTATTGATTCCTGCTTTACATATCTCAAACCAAGGAAGCACAGGTTAGAATACACAAAAGCAATCAGTATCTCATTCTCACAGATGATAGTGTGTAAGTGCATTTTTTTCCATTTTCTTAATTAAATTTCAGTTTCCCCTTCTCTGCATTCCGCTTCTACTTAATGACTCTGCAATTATAGAAAACGGAGATGGTGGCCCTTATGTTTGTGGCCGACCGTGGGTGTGTGATTGACAGAGAAAATGGTCGATTGGTGGACGTGGTTGTGCGATTGGTGGCCCTCGGCGTGCGAACGGTGGCAGTGGTTGTGCGGAACAGAATCGCTGAGGCGGTATGGACGAATGCCTGGATGCGGACTTGACCAACGGCGGCCGTTGGCGGGTCGATTGACGAAGGCCAGACATGGGTGGTCGGTTGGTGGCTATTGATTGATATTGATGGTGCAGTGAACGTTGATAGGTATTAGGTATGTGAAGTAGCTATGTGCATATTGATTTTACTATAATAAAAAAAGAGGGAATATTTGGATCGATTTGACAAAAATTTCTTATTCAGGCATTTCATCAAGTGTCGCCAATGACACACTTGAACCACTTAACACAAATGAATATCAGATTGCCTTGGGGTAGCTCTTCATCCCTGCACATGAGTCAAAGATCAATACAAAGCCGTCACCGAATAACTACTGTTGTTTAAATGGCATCATCCGCAAAAATATAAGTGAATTCGCAAGGAGCAGAGCTTACGAGGAATAGTCACTAAAATCCCTCTTTATAGCACTTGCATAATTACTAGACGTAGTGTAAAAGAAAGATGAAAAATCTATTAACGTGATTTTTAAACTTTATTCTTTGCTAGCAATCATCATACACTAAAGAGTCCACATAAAATGAACAAATATGCTTCATTGTAGAGGCATTAAGATCAATATTACCATTACCACGCCGTATATGAACTCGCATCGTGTATTTATGGAGAAAGAAGGTTTACATTGCTAATTATAAAATGACATGTCATTCTTTGACTCGGTAAGAACGAAAAAATTATCTACATCTGCCTATACACTAAAAAGTTTGTGTCAAATTTAAAGCTTATACAGGAATGAATAGTAACTTCTTTGTGTGTGTGCCATATTTTTCGGGGGTATGGCTGAAATTTTAAGAAAATAATTTAAAGAAGTAATAGAAGAGGAATAGGGTATTGCATGTTTAGGATTGAATTGTAAATTTAGATAGACTCCCTTTAGTTCCTAAATGTTAAATTTTTTTTTTTAATTTTTAAATATATTTTTTTAATTTTTATCAAATATCTCTTAAAATGTGATCGTTAATTACACAAGTAGAGAATCGCACACGTATTACGTGTGCACCACAGCTCGTGTACGTATAAAAGCATGACAAAAGGTCGAAAGCACACAAAGCTGCGACAGAGCGTGGAACCACGGTAGACGTACTATGATGGACTAACCAACAGCATGCTTCAAAAGTCTCAACTTCTTCGTGTAAAAGTCTCAACTTCCGTAAGCAACACCGTTATCAAGTCACGCGTTATAAACTTCGCCGGCGGTGTCCACAAAGTCACGCACCCACGCACACACACTGACTCTCTCTCTCTCTCTGAGCCCACCCCTCTACACATACTGTGCGTAGCCGCCTGGCTCGCAGCAGTTGTACTTTGACTGCTGTTATCACTCGTCAACAACAGAGAGAAAACTGGAATTAATGGCGACGGAGAAGAAGGAGGTGTTTGATGCGGAGGCCGGGGCTGCGATGATGAAGGAGCTGAGGTCAACGTTCGCCTCCGGCAAGACGAAGACTCACCAGTGGAGAGTCACGCAGCTCCAGAGCCTGCTCAGGCTGGCCGAAGATCACGAGAAGGACATCGTCGACGCCCTCCGCTCCGACCTCGCCAAGCCCGAACTGGAATCTTTCGTCCACGAGGTCAATTTCTCTCCCCTTGGTCGTCGCTTAAATTATCCGTCTCTAACCTTTTGCGAGTTTCTAGGTTACATCCGAATATCAAATTGAACTAGGTACATAAATTACTGACTTGAACAAGTGGCTGAGAAAAGTCATTGCTTACGTATTTGTTAGTCGCAAGAAGTCGAATGCTTAATTTATGGGAGTATATATAGCATATATACACGGCCTATATCTTTATATGACTGCTATGATTTTTTTGCTTCGTGAAATTTTGAGGTCAATGATCTCGAGTTTGAGGTTTAAATTTTGATCTGTTTTTCATGATGTTTTGATAGTTACTGTATGTCCAAATTGGCCGGGCTGAGCATATTGCTATTTGTGCTTCTGGGGATGTTGGGTTAAGCCAGAGGTTTAAAATATTGTTTTTGTTTTCGTTTTATATGTGCCCATTTCACTGGAAGGAAATTCCCATGGATGGACACGAGGATTAAGAATTTAAGACAAAAAGAACTGGCTGGGACATTTAGTGCTGATTCTATTGCTGGGTGGTTGAGCTACTGGATTGAATGAAATTGTTGTCTTAGTGTTGTTAGGTTTAGTTGATTTCTGTTTATTCGTTTTCTAGCGATTTATTGAGGGGTAGTTTTGATCTTTGTAAATTGTTCATATGGATTAAAGGAAGAACCTTTGACTCGTTGGGTTGACTCACTCATCCTATTTAGTATTGATCTCTTTTGACACTGCATTATTCATAACTTACTCAAAAAGGGTGGACTTGTCTGGGTTCAGGATCAGCCGGTGTTGAACAAGGAAGTATGTCAGTGTGTCCATTTATATATGTGTTGACATGAAGCATCTGTTAGGAGCATTTACTACATCTTCACCAACTTTCCATGACCATGGTAGTCTGTCTCAAAACTGGTTGTCATTTATGGCTTGTAAAGTTGTGGTAGGACCTTCAAGTTTTATGTGTCAGTGAGATATACGTGGCAACTGTATTTTGATAGCATCTTGTTGCGTGGAAATAAAAGTTCCTTTCAACTTATGAAGATATTCTTGCATTTTTGTATCTGGGTTTTATTATGGTAATTGGCAGGTATTAAAGTATGACAAGATCCAGGACCCAATATCACCATATCCTCATTGAAGTTACTGGATGTTGGAAAATACTGATTTTAGTTTTGGGGATCTGTAGAAAGAAAGTTTTCTTCTGTATTAGATGTAAGAACGAGCGTTACAATTTTGATGGAATACATGACTTTTGTAACTTTGGGGTGTTACTACTTTGTGAATTCATGACGACCATACTATCAACTGGAGGTTCCCTTGCTTATACATGTTCGAGGATTTGCCTGTGTGCAAATATGATTTTTGAGTTCCATGAGAGCTTCTACACATTTGAAGGCATGACGAGGTTGACGCAAATAAATTGAAGTCTTAACTTGAGGCTGATGCCTAGTCTTATGTATCAGACTAAGGCTTGCCATCTGTATCTTTTGAGTTGTCACGCAGTACAGTTTCGATGTGATTTTGGTTTGACGGGAATGAATTGGCATTCTGAAAGTCATTTAAATGTCATTTTGAGTGTTTGCTTGCTGTAGAGCAAGCTTTACTGATAGTTACTCTGGCTGTCTGGAACTTCTAAACTGTCTTTGCTCTTTCGTGATAACATCTTTTGAATTTGATTGGATTTTTTTATATTGCAGATTGCTATGATGAAGGCCTCGTGTAAGTTGGCCCTAAAGGAATTAGATCATTGGATGACGTCAGAGAAAGTAATTTTCATGACAAGTTCTTAATGGTTTGGTAGTGTTACATACCATTTCATCCTGTCTTGACGAGTTAATCATTATCTGATGAAAATAGTATCATTTTTTCAGGTTAAAACCTCAATAACCACTTTCCCTTCATCAGCAGAGATAGTTTCGGAACCTTTGGGTGTCGTACTGGTCATATCAGCATGGAACTACCCTTTCTGTATGTTGTAAACTGCTGTCCTCTCCATCTTTTTCATCTTCGTGTTCTTAACTTAAATGTTTTACATTAAAGAAACTAAAGCGTAAAACTCAGAAATTGGAGGAAGCTATAAACATGTATAATGTCCATGTCTTTGGTCACACTAGATTATGGGTTTGACTTGGATCTTGGCTAAAGTTTGGTCCCCGCATAATTGTACTTTTAAAGCAACATTGTCGAATGATGGAATCTCAAGCTTGTAAATTGCGTGCGTTGGCATCTTTTATTTGACTAATTTTAGTGCTTTGTTCGTGGAATAACCATTTGGTGTTTTACAATGGTGCTAATAAGAAAGATGGTAAGTCTGTGCGTTATGTTATTCATTGAGCTATATGATTTATTCCTTTACTTGCTATTGCTGATACTACTGAGGTATAGCTACCTTTTCAGATTACTGAATTGCTCCTCTGTTTGTTGATTTGCATTTTTAGTTTCCTTTTTTCTTTTTGCCTTCCTACACTTTATGTAAGTTGCATTTCATGAATGCATCGGTGTAACTGTACTTGTTGAAATACCTAGGAGATTAGTACTGTGCTCCTTTAATTCTTATCATAAATACTACCTAGGTGTAGCTACCTTTTCATGTTGCTTCTATGTTTGTCTAATTGATTTGCACATTATTGGTTCCTTATTACTTTGCTTTGCTACTCTTCAAAGAATTGCGTTAATCAATTTCATGAATGCCTAGATGGAAGAGTACTTTTTTGAATGCCTTTCACCTAGAAACAGCTTCTGACTGATAGCCAAGAGTTCTTGTGTGTGCATGATAGAGAGAGAGAGAGAGGAGAAGAGGGGGGGGGGGGGGGGGATACCCAAGGATCAGAAGACCCTAGCATAGAGCCAAAGGACCAAAACACCATTTAAGCCTCCTAATACAAAGAAACCTTCCAGTAACTTAATTTTTTATATCGTTACTTCAATTTTAAGAAGCTACTGGTTTATAAAATCCCTAGTGAAATATCCTAATTTTAACCGCCTGTTGCGCATTTAAGAGTAATCTGGGTCCTAATACTTTTTTGACACCAGATTTGATGCATTCTTTTAGTTAAGGGTGCCAAGGTCCTGATGTTGCAGGGTCTGGGGAAAGTTACTGGTGTGCAGCCTTATGTCCAATTTTTGGAGAGGCTGTGACATACCTTCTATTGAGTAGGGTTAATGCCAGATCTATACCCCAAAGTATGCTTTAATCCAGTTTGAGTACGCAATGTTTAAAACGTGCCAAATCAGTACCTAAACATTTGTTTTTGAGCCAATTGAGTCCAACGCTAACGGGAGCTCACAGGCCAAAAAAATAAAAATAAAAATAAAGTGGACGTGGCCTCATCACTTCTTCATCTTCTTCTTCTCCTCTTCTTCTTCTTCCCCTCGCCACTCACTGCTACACAAACCACCACCAGTCACAGCCATGATCCACCACCACCTCCATCGCGGAGCCGCTACCCACTCCCGCCGCCTACATTGCCCGGCCGCGACCTTCCCCCACCACCAGCTTTGTTGCACAGTGACAAAATCAATCTAGGGCTTCCACTGGGTTAGATTTGTGGTTTGACTTTGATTTTTATTATGTGGATTAGATTTCTATTAGTGATGACAAAATTATGTTTGCATATTGGTGTTGATACTGTTGATGGGCAGCAAGCAGTGGCGATAACAATGGATGGTGGTGTTGATTTGGATTAGGTAGAGGCATGGGGTGTTTGATGGTGGATGAGTTGAGTTAGTGTGTGAGTTTATGGTGGGTTTGGTTTGTATATGCGGGATAAGGTCAGAGGTTGTTGTAATGGTGATGGGGTTGTTATTAGAAGAAGAAGAAGTGGGGTGGGAGAATGAAGTGATGGGGGTCTTTGCTGTGAACATTCCTTATAGAACTAAATGATATTGTCCCTTGTGCATGAATCAAGTTTATTGGGTCTGTCTTAGGAAAACATGAGTGTTAGACCCAAATTGATTGGATTTATTTTTGTTTGACACATTTGCCCCTGTTCTATTCACATTTGGACCCAATTAGCAACAAATGTTTAGGTACTGATTTGGCATGTTTTAAACAGTGGGTACTCAAGCTGAATCTGGAGTACACTTCAGGGTACAGATTTGGCATTAAGCTTATTAAGTATCAAATAAAAAACTATGACCTAGGGTTTATAGGGTGTTTTATCTTTAGACGTTATTTTTGTAAATGCTGGAATTGCACAACTAACAGCTATTTCTTCCTTCATTAAAATTATACGACTTGGTAGTGGCTTGGAAACTAAATGAGCCAAAATGTTGTGACTTTAGCCTTCAGTTTTTATTACTTATTGTAGCGTTTTCATGTTTGTCTTTTTAATGCTTAGACTTTGTTATCTTCTTCACTGTTCCTCGGGAGCAGTTTATCTCTAAAGCATAAACATATATTGGCAGTGATTCTGATTTTTGGATGTCATCTTCTTCCAGTGTTATCTCTTGATCCAGTTATTGGAGCCATTGCAGCTGGCAATGCCGTGGTTCTGAAACCTTCAGAAATTGCTGCAACCACATCCTCATTGCTTGCAAAATACTTAGGGGAGTATCTGGACAGCTCAGCAATTAAAGTTATTGAAGGTGCTGTTCCTGAGACATCTGTACTACTGGAGCAAAAGTGGGACAAGATATTCTATACAGGTGGTTATCGTATTCATCATTTATTCTACCTTTTCTTCCACAATATAAATGGAAAATTCCAAAACAGTGGGAAAGCCACGATGAGGATACACCAATTAATAGTCCCTTACAGACGCAAACAAAGTACATGGAACAAAAATAGTTTATAACAAATGAGTCGAAACTCATATGATTGCAACGTGAATCTTATAGCTCATGAACCATAATTAGTAGCATGCATGCTATATAAAAGACAAGAAAGTTAGGAATGTATACAACTATGTATATGCATGCGCCTATATGCAACAATGCAATGCATGTACACTCCATGCTGATGCTCTATCCTCCCATGCCGTCCTTTCCTTGAGTCTTCCCATCTTACTTTTGTCAATATTAACTTCGTTCTCCAACCAATCACAGAAAGTCATCTTGTGACAAGCATGATATGCATTGCTGGACCCATTTTCTATCAGTATAAGCTTTTTGACCAATGGTAACTAAAATTGGCATCAAAGCTCTGGTTTGGCTAGATCTTGGTTTCAGTTATTTCCACTCTCAATTTGATCCCCTTTGTGCTGCCCTCGTGGTGCACCTTGATTTGTTCCCATGGGTTTATTTGTCTCTCCACGTAGAACCAAATGCTTGTGCTTAAGGGGAGTGTTAAAGCATATACATTGACGGACCTGTTCTATAACAGCTTTACCTCTTAGAGCAACTGATAACAACCACCAAGTTTGTTGGGTACATTTTGGCTAGTGCTAGTACTTTAGTTAGGTGTCCCAAATGAAATGTACCTTTAATTTTCACTATGAGCAAGTCAAAGAAGCGTGTGAGATGTGTTGTATTCATTATCTTTCTGTCATAAACATGTCCTTGTAGAAGCGTCTTTTGGCGATCTGATAATGAAATATACCTGTTAAACAGTTTGCTGATCTTGTCCTCTGCTGTGCAGATTTGTGATATTCATTGAAGGGCTAAATGAATTGGTTTTCCCAACAACGTTAAATTAAACTATCACTTGAATTAAGTGCTAAGATATATAGTTACACTCCAGTGTTTATACTTCAGTCTTTCACGTGGAAAAAGAGAACGTCGATGAAGAGTTATATGTGGAAGACTTGGGTGAGTTGAGCTAGAAGCTTGGAATCATGGGGAAACTTTTTTTTTTTTGAAGAATAGATGCGAGTGTAAAACTATTGTGGTTGACATTCTGAAATCGCAAACCAGATATATATTACATAGTTCAAATTCTCTCTGTGTCTCCACCCCCCCCCTCCGCTCCCTCTCTCAGTGCCTGTTCTTGTAGGGTGGATGGTTACAATGCGTGGTGCTAGGAGTTGGCGCTGTTAGTTTTTGGGCATCCAAGCTGGGAGGTTTAATGGGTACCCTTGCTATGTTCAACTTGAATTTGCAAGCCGAAGTGGCCAAGAAATGTTGGTGTCCAGAGAGATGGTTGACAGGGTTGAAAAGGAGGGAGAATATTGCTTTTTGCATATCTCTTGTCAATCTACACCTTGTTTGGCAGGTATACTGACGAATTAGAAAGGACTCCTGTGATTGTGGGTTGCAGATACTTATAGTTTGTCTTGTTTCACATGTTGCTATGAAAATGTGGTTTGGGTGGTAGTGCATTTTGTTGAGGGTCTAGCATCAATGGAGTAGTGGATGCCTTCGCAACCTGCATCACCAGTAGCTTGTTCTTGTTGGCGGTATTTAAGCAGGAAGGGGTGGAGTTGTGGAGAAGTGGAATCTATGAGCGTCTTTCGTCGTCACGAGGCAGAGGAAAAGCATCGGCAGCATCTTAGTGATTAATAACTGAAAATCGGGATAAACCTTTTCTACTTTGACGCCAAAGTGGCAGTAGTCTTGTGCAGTTGGTTAGCCCTTTGAGAAGGGAAGTTGAGGTTGGGGGTTTTTGTGGTTCGGGTGTTGTGTGTGTTGGGGGGGGGGGGGGGGGGGTGTTGGCTTGTCTACTTAAATATGTCTGTCTTCTGTAGAATTCACATATGAGCAAGAACTTGGTAGATCACTTAGATGCAGAAAATTTAAATCGTACTTTATTTTTTTTTTTAGGAGTGGGTTTATTCACTACTAGTGGTGGAGACACATGCCATGCATGTGTTAAGTGGAAGAGAGAAAAATTGGATGTGACTACCATATACATCTCTAGAAGCTATTTTAGCATTTTGTTAGATGAGAGACCGAAGGGAGAGAACATGACACCAAAAGCTGCTCTCCATTCACTAAAAGTCTAAGAAAGTTTAATAGTGTAGATGATGTAGTGCACTTTTCAAAGTAAAGTAAATGGTCTAGAATAAATTGCGGAGCTGTATAATGCATGTCGATGCACCGTAAATTTCATGGGTTCTCACACCTTTTAATTTTTCTTGTTGGATAGTGTTGGATGGTTAGAGATTTTGTCATTGGATGTATATGTCCACAGGTAGGAAGAGATTCCTATTACAAGGGACACCCAAACTGTGGTTACTTAGAGAATTATTTTTTAATTTCGTCAATTACCTGAAATAAGCTTTGCCAGTTAAAATAGTAAGTTAGCTGCAGTAGGCATTGGCTTAAAACACTGTGATTATTCATACTTGATTCCTAAGTCGTGATTTATAACGAAGAAATAACTTTTGTAGGTAACGGTAAAGTGGGACGGGTTGTGTTGGCTGCCGCTGCAAAGCATCTTACACCTGTAGTGTTGGAGCTTGGAGGAAAATCTCCTGTTATTGTGGATTCAAACATAAACTTAAAAGTAAAGAGAAATTTTCCTTTGTCAACCTTAGTAATGGTTTCATGCATATGGTGCCATCACTGTCATTTTATCTTATGTGATGACCTCATGTTCTAAAGGTTGCAACAAGGCGTATCATTGCAGGCAAGTGGGGGGGCAACAATGGACAAGCCTGCGTTTCTCCTGATTACATTATAACAACAAAAGATTACGCTCCAAAGTTGGTAAGGTTCCCTGTGCATACAAAGCAACATATCTTCTGACACGTAAATGGTGATCCATTTTCTTGTCCACCTCTTCTCCAGGTAGATGCTTTAAAAACCGAGTTGAAGAATTTTTATGGGGATGATCAGTTAAACTCAAAAGACTTGTCTCGCATTGTGAGTTCTAACCACTTTGCTCGTTTGATAAAGCTATTGGATGACGATAAGGTTTCTGGTAAGGTAGTTCATGGAGGTCAAAGAGATGAAAGCAACCTGTAAGTTTTAGTTTACTGCATGTGCGTAGTTCCCCAAGGGGGTAATTTAAGTGGGATAAGCACTTCATGTCATTTTTGCTTCTTTCCACAATTGGCAGAAAGATAGCTCCTACCATTTTACTGGATGTCCCAGAAGACTCTTTGATCATGACTGAGGAGATTTTTGGTCCTTTGCTCCCTATTCTTACGGTAAAATCCTAGAAATTCATTGCATTCAGCTTTCTTTTAAGGCTTTGTTATTCTCTTGGAGAAGAAATGCAGTGATAGGAAGGATAATAATAGACTACAGTAGGAACGTTGTGTCAGAGAATGAGAGAAATATTCAAAATTGTGGTGGTTCACATGTGAGAAATTTCAAATGCATTTGTCCCAGACATGATATCGTTCTAGTTAAAAGGCTGATATCCAAACAAGGAAAAGTTAGCCGGGAATGAAAAAACACAAAATGAATGAGAATAGCTCAAAAGGAGAACATTATATCCCACGATTCACAATTCATTACAGTGGCTGTTGTATTTTTCCGATTAGAATTAGAATTCCTTCAATATTTTCTAGGCAGTTAGCATGATTTATGGTACATCAATCATGGCAGTTAATACTTTTCCCTTTATCTTTAAAGGTTGACAGAGTGGAAGACAGTTATAAAATAATTAGCTCAAGATCAAAGCCGCTTGCAGCATATTTATTCACCAACAACAAGAAGCTCAAAGAGGAGTTTGTAAGAAATGTCTCTGCAGGGGGTTTAGTTACTAATGATACTACTCTACATGTAATTTTTCTCCCCGAACTCATCTTACAACGTTATTTCACATATTCATGCATTGCAAACATGATTTTTGACCTATTTCTTCATATATGTATTTGCATGTGTCGGGTGCAGTCTCCTTTATATTTTTGATATCGGATGAATGGCTAAATGACCTACTTATGTCATTTTTTTTGCTCTATGAATGTTGGTCTTATATATGTGAGGTGCACTACAGGTTTAACTTTTAGGTAGACAGGCTTGGTATTTACATGCAGAGTTTCTGGGAGCTTTATATCATATTAGGGTGGTCGAGGATGAGTTTCTATTGAAACTAGTTATGATCTAGGAATTCTAGTGAACTTTGTCATGGAAAGTTGAGACGTAATATGCGGAACCAGTCTGGTTGGAATGTAGTAATTCTTCTTGAACACTGGGAAAAATGAGTTATTGCACTCCTGCTTAGTGTAAACTTCGAAGTAGTTTACAGTTTGGCAGTGCCTTGTATGTAAGCAATCCTTAAAAAAACTTTCCAGAGTGAAAAATCAGATCATACTCTCCGATGTTATAAAGGATTAATAGTTGAGGAACAGCTTAAACTTTCAGATTTTGTGTTATGGAATTGATAGGCAAAGTTTGTAGCATCTCATCTATATATGTGTTATCTTTGTAGTAGATTTCATGGAAGTAGATTCACGCAAATATTTTATCCAGTGATCTAGCATTGAATCCTTTTCTCTCCTTAAATGCCCTGAATTCCCCAACGAACTTGATGGTGCAGCTTGCAGTTCACACGCTACCATTTGGTGGAGTTGGGGAAAGCGGAATGGGTGCTTATCATGGTAAATTTTCATTTGATGCATTTAGTCACAAAAAGGCTGTTCTACACCGAAGCTTTGCGGGCGATGCACCGGCGAGGTACCCACCATACACACCGGGGAAGCTAAGGTTTCTCAAGGCCCTCTTAAATGGCAGTATACTGGGACTTATTTGTGCCTTGTTCGGTTGGTCCAAGGCTTAGATCTGCTAAGCACCTCCTAAGACTTGACTAATGATGGTTCCGTTGGAAGCAGCGACAAATTTGGCATCGGTTTGAGGTTTAAGTCAAGTAGCTTGGGTTTTTATGTAATTTGGGTACGCATGTATGATGTAAGTTCACGTTATCCATTCCGTTTTTTCCATTTTGCGTAATAAGTATACCGCGTCCCACTTCAAGCAATTTTCTAATTGAAAATAGTGATTGCTTTCCACGCCACCGGTGATTGCAGTTTGCAATGGCGTCCTCTGGCGCCGGTCTTCTACTTCTGAGACATTTTGACTATCTTGGTACTTTCTAATAAAAGACGACTTTTGTGATTTAAGTTTTACTTTAACAATAAAATATCACGTAGGAATCATTTTGGATTATGTAGTTATATTGAGCCGGTTGGACATTGCGATATAATGTTATTTCTCCTATTTGATTGTTGTTTTCTCGTGGCACCATTCTAAATTGTCAAATGTTGTCAAAGGAATAATTTTAATGCGTTGTCAAAGAACTATACTAAAGGCTAGTTGTATAATAGATTAGTGTGCCTTTATCCGAATTAAGACACTGATTAGGAACTAGGAGAACTACTCTGTTCCCAAAGTACCCAATACAATAATAAAAACTAAACAATCCAGAGTCGTCAACAACAGCAAAGAGATGAACCCAAACCAAAACAGAGCAAATGCCACCTTGATCTGGCCCTTAACCACTACTGCTCATGCTGACGCAATACATGTCAAACGCCAAGGCCACGTGCATCCTCGAAACCACCACTATTTCATGCCCACGCGCCTCACCCCCAATAGTCGAGCACATCACCATCGACCAACAACCATTGGATTACATAACTCCTGAGACCGCCAGCAAAAGAACCACCACCATAACCACCCCACGACTCCATACATCGCATCTTTTGACGCCAGTGCACTGTCCCACCACACACTCACCCGTCAGCCCCATCAACCAGAACCCAACAAAACCACCACAAGCACCACATAACCACCACCAAATCATACTCAACAAACGGGGGGACGGGGTGTAGACACCAAAATTATGTACCAGTCAATAACGTAATATTTTGTTGACTGGTCAAATATTCAACGTCGCGGAAAAGTATAGAGCGAATGCCGACGTGGAGTCAAACAAGACAACGGGCTCGAAGTCAAAATCAAGTTGAAAAGACTAGTCCAATAATAATAAATGGTCCAGTCCATGGTCTTACTACCAGAATAGTCAAATTTGACTAAAATCATTTCAAAATTTAATGGAGACAAATATCCATTTAATTGATAAGATCAGATGATTAAGGGGACAAAAATCTCCTTAATTACAAAGTCAAACTCAAATTATGGGTTTTCCAAATTTAAGCTTACCATCTTGCCTATAAATAGAGGGCTTGGGATAGAAAAGAAAGGAGAGACACAGAGAGTCTCCGCGATCAAAGCTTAAGCTCCGCCGAAACGCTGTCGTCTCCCAAGTTGTGCTTCATGTGAAGAACAACACGCACTAACGTAGTGTCGTTCTTTAATCGAGCACTTCCAAGTTACGAAGATTGGTTTCTCTTTCGCCTCAAATTAAAGAGGAATTCGCCTTCAACATTAGTGATTCTACAAGTCAAGGATCGCCACACTTGTTCGGGATAAAGCTTCGAAGCCCTCGAGCAACTGCCGCTTCGACGATCTTTCAACCGCGAAGATTGAAGAAGTCCAAATTTACGTTTCAAGATCAAGCTATTTCAGCCCTTGAACCGTGACCAAACCGGAGATCGAATCAGAGGATTTACATTTATTGTGTAAAAATCATAGAGTGGTGTAACCTATAGTTTAAGTTTGATAGATTGAATTTTGTGCAATTATTTCTTGTCTTGCAGTTTAGACACGAAATTTGTGTGTACAAATTTCTGGCACGCCCGGTGGGACCACTCTGCCTCTCATCTCCTTCTCCATAAGAAGAGAATCAAAGCCTCCACACATCAATGGCGTCAAATACTTCCAAGCATCATTTTACCTTGCCGGTTATGATGACTAGTGCCATTTCACTTGAAGAGCAACTGGCCGCTATGTCTCGTGCAATTGAAAAATTGACAAAGACGGTAGAGGAAAAAGATCTTCATATTGCAAACGTGATGAACAAGTTGGAATCAAAGAAGGATGAAGAATCAAAATCAGGCGACACGGATGACACGAACGAGGCTCTCAACCAAGCTGATACTAACGAGCATCCAGATGCATCCACCTCTGGCGGATATAAAACTAAAGAAACCAAGTCCATCTATGCCGCTTCTCTAACTGTCCAGCAGCTGCAGGACATGATAGCAAGCACAATTAAGGCCCAATACGGAGGACCGTCTCACTACACTCTCATGTACAAAGAAAATCGACAACATGAGGATGCCACTCAGGTACCAACCGCCTAAGTTCTAACAGTTTGATGGGAAGGGCAATCCAAGGCAGCACGTTGCTCATTTCATTGAGACTTGCAAGAATGTTGGAACGGAAGGATATCTCCTTGTGAAGCAGTTCATCCGATCTCTCAAAGGGAACATCTTTAATTGGTACACTAACTTGGAACCCGAGTCGATAGACTGTTGGGAAGAAATGGAACGAGAGTTTCAAAATCACTTCTACAGCACTCGCCGTTCTGTGAGTATGATGGAACTCACAAACACCAAGCAACGAAGAGAAGAGCCTGTAGTGGATTACATTAATAGGTGGTGAGCATTGAGCTTGAATTGTAAAGAAAGACTATTGGAAGCCTCTGCTGTGGAAATGTGTATGCAAGGCATGCATTGGGGGTTATTGTACATCTTTCAAGGTAACAGACCCTCTACCTTTGAGGAGCTGGCAACACGAGGCCACAACATGGAGAACACCATAGCAAGTCACGTGGAAGTAATCCACCAATAGGTGACCCCCGTGAAGAAACCAAAGAAGCAAAATAGAGGTGGGGTTCAAAAGCAACCACGGAAGATGCGATGGTTGTCACTGCAACTCTATTAAAGACCTCCAACAAACACAAAAAGATAAACAAGACAAGAAGAAAAATCAGCCCCAAGGGAGAGAAAGTCAATGGCCAAGGTTGAAAGACTTAGAACAAAAAGTTTATCCCTTTTCAGACTCAGAAGTCCCAGGGATACTAGACTTCATACTTGAACATAAGCTTATTGATCTCCCTAAGATGAAATGCGTGGAAGAGGCGGGGCAGGTTAATAAGCCGAGATACTGCAAGTACCACCAGCTCATCAGTTATCCTCCTGAAAAGTGCTTCACACTCAAGGAGGTAATCACGGACTTGTCTAGAAAGGGAAAAATCCATCTAGATGACGAGGAAGTTGAAGAATCAAACAACACTTCGGCCATCTTTACGGCTGTAGTCTCTTCAGCTTCTTGCCAGCGGTAAGAGAAAAAATCCCCCTAAGGCTTCTGTGCTGGGGGAATCCAAATCTTGAAATATCCCCAAAAGACTCAGCATCCCTTTGAAGCTCCTTGAAATGTAAAGAGGCCAAGCCCTTCACATGGGATGCACTGAAATCATATCCAAGATCAAGCTTTACAGCCCTTGGGTATAAAAACATAAATTAAAAAAAAAATTAAAGTCAAGTCATCTTCATCCGATCAAGCTTCAAGCCCGGATTCGAAGGTGAAGGTCGTATTGTCTGGTTGGAGATTAAGCTCTGAAGCCCTTCAACTAGCTGCAAGCCGTCTTCATCAGATCAAGCTTCAAGCTTGGATTCGAAGGTCAACATCGTAGAATCTTGTTTGAGATCAAGCTTTGAAGCCCTTCAATTAGTTGCAAGGCTTCTTCATCCTATCAAGCTTCAAGCCCAGATTCGAAGGTCAACGTTGCATCATCTGGTTGAAGATCAAATGCTGAAGCCCTTCAACCGCTGCAAGTCATCTTCATCCGATCAAGCTTCAAGCCCGGATTCGAAGGTCAAAGTCGTATCATTTTGTTGAAGATCAAGCTTTGAAGCCCTTCAACTAGTTGCAATTCTTCTTCATCCGATCGAGCTTCAAGCCCGGATTCAAAGGTTAAAGTCGTATCATCTTGTTGTAGACCAAGCTTTAAAGCCCTTCAACTAGTTGCAAGTCTTCTTCATCCGATCAAGTTTCAAGCTTGGATACGAAGGTCAAAATTGTATCGTCTAGTTGGAGATCAAGCTCTAGAGCCCTTCAACTAACTGCAAATCGTCTTCATTTGATCAAGCTTTATGCCCGAAGTGAAGATCAAAATCGAAGATCAAAGCTGCACACTCAAAGCTCCTCAGTACGAGTCTAAATTGCACGATCAACGCTCCTTAGCACGAGCTTAAACTGCACGATCAACGCTCTTCAGCACGAGCTCAAACTGCACGAACAACACTCCTGAGCACGAGCTTAAACTGTAATATCAATGCTCTTGGCCCGCACGAGCTAAAACTGTGAACGGCCCGACCCTGAAAAAAATAAAAAAATGGTGGTCTATGATAAAGTCTTGAGTCAAATTTTTCTTTCGTGCCAAGCATAAGGAATGCTCAAGTCCTGTCAAGTTCAACTACCAAGGAAGGGGGGGCAGGTCTAACAGCGAGTCCTGCCGAGCTCAGACTTGTGGAAGTGCAGGTCAACGAGAAACTATGCAAAGGAGGACAAGTCTAATCGCATGTCTTGTCGAGCACACTTTCAATGCAATAAGAATCAAAAGTAGTCTTCATCTTGCGAAAGTGCAGGTCAATCGGAAGCATGCAAAAGAAGGAAGCCCGACTACATGTCTTGTCAAGCACACTTTCCTGCAAAATGAGTCATGTTGCAATCACGATCGTAATGATGGTCGACAGAGGACTCGCACATGAGGAAAAGTCAACGTGCGAGACGTGTTGAGCGTATTTTTGGAACTAGCTGATGGAGCGATGCTGTTGTCGCGGTCATAATCATAATGCTAGTTGACAGAAGACCTGCACATGAGGAAAAGTAAACGTGCGAGACGTGTTGAGCACATTTCTGGAACTAGCTGATGGAGCGATGCTGCTGTCGCGGTCATAATGCTAGTCGACAGAGGACTCGCACATGAGGAAAAGTCAACGTGCGAGATGTGTCGAGCGCATTTCTGGAATTAGCTGATGGAGTGATGCTTCAGTCGCGGTCATAATGCTAGTCGACAGAGAACTTGCACATGAGAAAAAATCAACGTGCGAGACGTGTCGAGCGCATTCCTGGATCAAGGCAGGGGCAGTCATAATGCTAGTCAACAGAGGACTCGCACATGAGAAAAAGTCAACGTGCGAGACGTGTCGAGCGCATTTCTAGAACTAGCTGATGAAGTGATGCTATAGTCACGATCATAATGCTGGTCGACAGAGGACTCGCACAGGAGGGAAAGTCCACGTGCGAGACATGTCGAGCACATTTCTATGGCCAGTCAAAAGAACCTTGCTGCAGTCACGTCCATCAAGTCATCAGATGACCTACACACATGAAAAGTCAGAATGTAAGCCATGTCGAGCGCATTCTCGGTAAGGGTAAATAGACATTGTTGTCGCCGTTAAATCCAAATACAAGCAGTGCAATATCTTCTAAAAAGATCGAAGTATAAGCAGGTATATATGGATAAGTATACTAAAGTACATTGTGTTTAAAAAAAAAAGAAGGAATAGTGGAAGGTCAGAATGTCAAAAAAAAAAAAAAAAAGACTAGAGAAGGAAGAAAAAGTGGTGAAAAAAAAATGTGTCAAAGAAAAGAAACAAAAGGTGGGCCAAGTAGAAACAAAAGAAGAAGAAAAAAGCCAAGAAGAAACAAACGAAGAATAGAAGAAAAGGGGAAAGGAAAGTCAAAGAAGAGAAAGGGGAAAAAGTGGGCGTTAAGCCCAAGAGAGAAAAAGAAACAGAAGAGAAGCAGTGGGCGTGAGCCCATCACGGCCAGCGGCGCTCAGCAGAAGGAAAAGATGACAGTCGTGCGCGTGGTCCAGCAATGCTTTCCGGTCAAATCGAGACATGGGCGAGCAGCGGCAATGGTCACCGGCAGCTGCGGCAGAGAACGGCGGCATCCATGGCACATGCCACTAGCAGCAGCAGCCGCCTCACCAAATCGTTGCTCGGTTGGTCGCCGGTAGGCTACTTTAAGACGTCGAACACGCCGCCACTTCAATTACCACCGTTGCGCCACCACTCTACCACCGCTCCGCCACCGCCATCCATTCATTCAAATACCGCCAGATCCACACGTAGAGAAGGCCGCGGACCACTCCCGTAGCTGCAAAGCAACGGCGAACCACCAGTCAACCGCCACATACACTTCCTTTGAAGAACACCAACACTCCATTGCCAAAAAAAAAAAATTGTGTTTTGTGTGACTGGCGGAACCGACAGGGCACATGGCCACCGGCGGTAAGACGGAAATAAAAACCCTTCTTGATTTGTGTGCTTATACGGGTGTTTCACGGATGACGCTGGGATGCATATGGCCGCCGGCGATAGTGACGCTGATGGGTTCAATCAACTGGTGAATGTGGTGCTGTTGTGATGATCGATTGCATAACCATTATCCCGCCTTCATAGACGCCTCTTCCGACATCGAAGATCTTCTTCAGTTCACTACCACCGTACCATTTCTCGGCTGGACGGCTGCCGAGACACAGTAGCTTAGCAGTTGGTCCCATTATACAGGCACAAAACCCTAGGCTTTTACTGCCTAGCCGATAAGCTTTGGGTCGTTGCTAATATCATGAATAGGCCCAATCAAGGAGCCACTACAAAGCGGGAAAAAAAAGAAACAAAAAAGGGCTTAGGCCCGTTTGACAAAATTTTTTTCCCTCTTTTTTTTTTCAGTTTTAAAAACTGAAAAAAAAGAGCGTTTGGTAACCATTTTTTTTTCAATTTAAAAAACCAGTTTTTAAACTGCAGAGTAAAAAAAAAAACTCCAAAAACTGGTTTTTTTTTTTCGACCACCACCACCACCCTCCCACCGCCGGCAGCCACCTCAGGCGACCACCGCCGGAGACTGCCGGCCGCCGGCAGCCACCTCCGGCCGCCGGCGACCACCGCCGGAGAAGGCCGGCAGCTACCACCGGCCGCCGGCCACCACCGCCGGTGACTGCCGGCAGCCACCTCCGGCCGCCGGCGACCACCGCCGGAGACTGCCAGCAGCTACCTCCGGCCGCCGGCCACCACCGCCGGTGACTGCCGGCAGCCACCTCCGGCCGTCGGCCACCACCACCACCACCGTCGACCACCGCTACGCCCCACCACCGCCACCGCAAACCACCAAAAAAAAAAGTCAAAATAAAAAGGGTTACCAAACACCAAAAAAAAAAACCTAAAAAAAAAAGGGGTTATCAAACACCCACTTGTTTTTATAAAAAAAAAAATTTAAGCTGCTCTTTAAAAAACTGCTCTTTAAAAACTGAAAACCAAAAAATTTTTTTTGTCAAACGAAGCCTCAGCGTATGCAAAGCCAAATCGTGTGTGCTCACACAATCACGGGTGACTAGGACGCTGACAACGGGCTTGCTAATCACCAAATTTGCAGTTGAAATACAAGGGGCCATCGAGACGGTGTGGCTTGTGGGTTAGGATTCCTTCATAAATGCCTTAAAAGTCCATCGGCAAGCCCTGGGTAAATGGGTGGTTTCCGATTTCATTGGTAGATTCTCTTATTAAAAAAAAAAGAGGCACAAGAGGGTAACTTCAAGCCTTGCGACAGTACTTGACAAAAAGAAGTATCACACAAGTCTTGAAGTGGGGCAATTTGTAGACACCAAAATTTTGTACCAGTCAATAACGTAATATTTTGTTGACTGGTCAAATATTCAACGTCGTCGAAAAGCATGAAGCGGATGCCGACGTGGAGTTAAACAAGACAACGGGCTCGAAGTCAAAAGCAAGTTGGAAAGACTAGTCCAATAATAATACATGGTCCAGCACATGGTCTTACTACCAGAATAGTCAAATTTGACTAAAATCATTTCAAAATTAAATGGAGACAAATATCCATTTAATTGATAAGATCAGATGATTAAGGGGACAAAAATCTCCTTAATAATTACATAGTCAAACTCAAATTATGGGTTTTTCAAATTTAAGCTTACTATCTTGCCTATAAATAGAGGGCTTGGGATAGAGAAGAAAGGAGAGACACAGAGGGTCTCCGCGATCAAAGCTTAAGCTCCGCCGAAACGCTGTCGTCTCCCAGGTTGTGCTTCATTTGAATAACAACACACATTAACGTAGTGTCGTTCTTCAATTGAGCACTTCCAAGTTACGAAGATCGGTTTCTCTTTCACCTGAAATTGAAGAGGAATTCACCTTCAACATCAGTGATTCTACAAGTCAAAGATCGCCATACTTGTTCGGGATAAAGCTTCGAAGCCCTCGAGCAACTGCCGCTTCGACGATCTTTCAACCGCGAAGATTAAAGAAGTCCAAAGTTACATTTCAAGATCAAGCTATTTCAGCCCTTGAATCGTGGCCAAACCGGAGATCGAATCAGAGGATTTACATTTATTGTGTAAAAATCACAGAGTGGTGTAACCTATAGTTGAAGTTTGATAAATTAAATTTTGTGCAATTATTTCTTGTCTTACAGTTTAGACACGAAATTTGTGTGTAAACGGGAAAGTAGCCCTAGAAGTGAAAAACTCATCCTCACTAACTATTCTCCAATTGACGGCGCCAACGCAACACCACCATGCCGATAACCCACCTGGAGGTAACGAACAACCCCCGCTTACCACCCACCAACCGCACCCCCTGCTCCGACGCACATCCAGGAGATCAACCACAACAACATGCAACAGATCGAGCATTGCACGGCAAAAGCCATCAATTGTTAGAGATCGGCCTCAAGAATACCATATAAGATTAAACTCGCAAGCAATTAAACAGACCCAAATGAGGAAACCTACGCAACCACGCCACTTCACACTGGAGGAAACTGGTTGCAGTGACGGAGGACGATGGGGGTGGGGGGGGGGGGAGAGAGAGAGCACCGAAAACGAAAAAAGAATCATTGGCGTTCATAAGTCATATTAACACGATCAATATTACATAAAGCAAAGACCGAAAAGTGGACAACAAATGCTATTTGATCGTATTAGCACATATTTCATGCAATGCAATCCCCCACGGCAAAAATACGCAAACGTTCAACTTGTATAATCTCAAGTAACGTCTAGCCTTTTCTAGTGTGATCTTCCCCTAGACTGAATCCAGTTCATTTTAGGTGGTGGCTCCAGAGCTAAACTTTTCATTTTGGTCAGAAGTTACCAAATCATCTGCAGAAGGGTAGCACTGTCGTTACTAAAATTCATGAAAGGTAACCATTCCACTTATCTCATGCTCACACCAGATAAGTGTTTTGATTCGCAAAACCGACCATTCATTCGTGCAACGAAATTTGTCGTAAGAGATGATCGTATATCTAATCTTGTAGCTCTTGTCTGAATGTTCAATACTGCATTTCCTAGCAGAAAAATCCTGTGTAAAGCACAACTTTTTGAAAAGGGAAAAAGAACAAACTCCAAGATCAACAAGAATCCTTCAAAATGCTATGAATCTCGTATCGTTGATATTCGGTTAATTCCTCTGGAAACTCAACTAAGAATTTGACTATCAAATTTCCTCTTTTTCCCTGCTCTTTAGGCATCGGCATGCCTTGTCCTGCAATGATCTTTTCACAGCCAGGATATATGATATCGTCTAGGGTTAAACTCATCTGCTCACCACCAACTAAAGGGATCGAGAGGGTGCAGCCGGTGAGTGCTTTCAGTAATGGTATTTCTATCGCCAATTCCAAATCTTCACCTTCTCTTCTAAACAAAGGGTGTCTCTTTTCGGCAACCACGAAGGTTATATCTGCCGGGTACGTGCCCGGCGTCTCGTTCCCCATGCCTTCGAATGTAATCTTCGTTCCTTTCGTCCATCCCGGCTTCACTTTTATCGTGAGCACTTCCTCTTCTTGCACAATTTGCCTGCCACCAGTAATCACAGCAATGATTTCTTCCACTACTACTTATATCAAGTTGCAAAAGGTTAAACATGTTATCACCAGCCAAGGCATTAGCCATTTATTTTCTTTGAATGATGCCCGAAGAAAGAGCAGGCAGAGGGAAAATGGTACGTACCCATTGTTTGTAACAACATCTCTTCTGATCTTTATCTTCTTGATGCAACCAAGGCACAGCTCCTCAAGCGTGCACTCGAGTTGCTTCTCCGTAGCCGGGGGTTTTATTAGCCCATTCGAGTTAGAATACATGATGGTTGAGCTCCTCCTGCTTGCACTTCTGGACAGAGGGCCCGAAAAAGACGTTGCGTCTACGCTTCTCCGGCTCATGGTTTTCAGGAGGCTGGGTGCCGGACGAGAGGGCGTTGGGGTCCGACTCCTTCTGCTCGTACTTCTCGATAAAGGGGTAGGTGAAGGGCAAGGGCTGGAGAGAGGAGAAGATGTGAAGTAATGATTAAGTGTTCGATGCATGAAGAAACCTCGAGGAGAAGAAGGATCGTCGCCATGCATAGCCTCGCCAATGTATCTCGTATTGTGCACGTCGTTCATGGTTTTTGCGTCGCGAACTTCGCTGCTGAAGGCCTGGCAATGAAGTCATTAATTAGGGCAGTCCAAGTATTATATATGAATGAATGCACCTAATTAACCCTAACGTATCGGGAGGTTCATGTCGGAACAGATGTCGGAGGATTAAAAGCTATATATGTTCACTGGATTCTCAATGCAAATGCCAACATATTCTTCCCTGAAAGCAACAAATTCAAGTCAAAAATCGATTCCATCATTTTATTTGTAGGTTAAGATTCTTTTCTGAATCCCCTCGAACACTTTAAGATCTATGCCTATGCTCCAGTTCTTTTCCTGGTCTAGATATGTTTAATCAGTATGGTACACAATAGACGAATTGAAGACATGCATGTGATATGTATACATTACCTTGTAAGATTCGTCGGCAGATTTGAGCTTGTTATTATAGGGATCCTTTCGGGTATGGAGCTTTCTGGGAGATGAATTCTTTTCCGGATGGCGTTTAGTGACGAGTGATTTGCAAGCTCTACAGACGGATCCAATGCCAAGCATGCCGCAGAGATCTTGTTCCGATGGTGACCGCGAATGCTTTTCCATGGAGAGAGAGAGGGAGAGGGAGAGGGAGAGGGAGAGGGAGAGGGAGAGCGAGAGAGAAAGAAGGTCATGCATGCCCATACTTTATCCACAAGTATGGATGGTTAGCCAAATATAGAGCGTTTCTTGAGGCCTTCTATTAGCGCAACCAGTTAGCTTGGTTTCATGTGAAAAATTTTTGGCTACTATTTCGTGGCGGCAGAAAGGTAACTATAATGGTTGTATATACTATAGATAATGATTGCTAAATGTAGTTAGTTTTATTTTTATTAACGTCTTCGGCGATAATTATTAACAATAATTTTTTAACGTCGTTTATAAACACAAGTCACTAACAACATTTAACGATTACCGATTATAAACTACATGGTATTCTCTTGTCTCCAGGTAGCCTTCAATATTTTTCTTTGTTTTGTTGGCATAATCTATCTACTAGTCTATGCTTTGTACATATGACCAAATGAATTTGGAGTGCATTAGAGATGTCAAACGGGCCGGGCTTGGGCCGCCCGGCCCGGGTCCAGCGGGCTTTAAGCGAAATCGGGCCGGGGCCGGGCCAGGGCCGCAGCCATCCGGGCCGGGCCGGCTGAGGAGAAATCCTAGGCCCAGTCCAGGCCCAGGCCCTAGGCCCAATTTCTAGGGCCTGGCTTGGGCCGGCCCGGGCCCTTTTTTTTAATTTTTTTTAAATTTTCTTGTTATTCAATTTTAAATTTCATCTTTAGGCATGTCCAATTTTCAAATTTTGACAAATCTAATTTTTATCATTTTATTTCATTATATGTAATATTCATATATATGTATGTATGTATAGATATATTTATTTGTCTCTCATTTTATTTTTTGCTATATGTTAAATCTTTTCTTACTCTTCTTGGTGATCTTTATTAATAAAATCTGAACACATAACAATTATTACTATTTAAGAGAGACTGTTTCTACTATTTGATATTTTACTTCAAACTAATTGGCCGAAAACCCGGGATTGATACATGTTAATTCCCGAGACGATCTTTAGTAACAAGTATAGAAAAATAAATGTCTTCATAGGCCCTCCTCCTTTTATCAGGGCTTGGGACCGGCTGCTTGTAAATAAACAGGCGAAGTTACCTATTTTTTTATATATACGAAAATATATATCTTGCTTGTAAAAATTTATTTTATATATATGAAAAAAAAGTATATTTTGTGAAAAAATTTATTCTTAAAACTTAAGAGAAGGAAAATAAAAAGAAATTACCTAATCATCCGGAAGTACTTCAATATCCGAGTCACTGCTCTTCCTATCATCAATCGGTTTATCTTGCTCGCGGTATTTCGCATCAAGATAATCCTTCCAACATACACATAGCTCGAGCGACTCGGGGTTAAGACGACTCCTCCTGTCATCCAAAACCCTCCCGCTGGCTGAAAATGCCGACTCTGAAGCAACCGTGGAGGCTTGCACTGGCAGTACATCCCGTGCAATTTGGGATAAAGTTTTATACATGTTTTGATTTTGTTTCCAAAAATTTAACAAATTAAAATTAACCTGTTCTTGCATTGATAAATCAGAATAATGATCAGTATTTGCATATACACCAATCTCATTAAAAGAGGAAAAAGTAGACGAACCTGCCGAATTAGAAGTACCTTCACCTGGTAGTTGTCTTGCTACTAGATGTTCAAAGCCCTTAAGGTATGGCGCATAATACCTCTCAACAGTGGATGATGTAGCTCGCCCGCGCACGTCAGCAGAATTACGATAGAGGTTGAACAATTCCTCAAACCTCTTGCTCACTTTTGCTGTGAGTGCGGTTGTCTCCTCTGCTGTGTAGCACATTAATTTCGATATCTCTTGTATCGAGGCGTTCACGCCATGCAACTTTAACCTAGGATCTAAACAAGTAGCCACAGCAAAAATAACAGGCAGTCTACTCCAATATTTATTAAACTTTTTATCCATCACTTTTACTATTTCCTTAAAGGGTCCTATATATCTCCATTTTGTTAACATTGTAGCCATCTTGAGAATTTCTATTACAGCGAGAGGAGAGGTGGGATAGTACGTACCAGACAATAAATTGGTAGACGTGTAGAATACCTCCAAAAATTCAGCTAGGTATGTGGCCATCTGCCATTCCTCTTGAGTTGGCAAGCCGGCTGGGAACTGGGTTAGTAGAAAATGCGTATAGACTTCTCGGTATGCCAGAATGTGTAAAAGCATATGGTATGTAGAGTTCCACCTGTGGACCACATCTGTAACTGCTCTCCTGCGAGGCATATTATATTCAACACACAACGTTTTAAATTGTTGTGTTCTCGGACTCGAGCTATTAACATACGCTGTCATACCCCTCATTTTGACAAGAATATCTCCTGCAGCAGCTAAACCATCTTGAACAATTAAATTAATTATATGACAAACACAACGAACATGAAATAATTGACCAGAAAGTACAGGTTTGAGGCTCTCCTTTAAAGCATCAACAGCAGCTGTATTGTTAGAAGCATTATCAAAACTAATACTCATAATCTTATCCTTTAATTTAAATGTGGTACATGCTTTTAATATAAGAGTAGCAATGTTCATTCCATCATGCGGAAAAGGAAAGAGCTCGAAAGCGATGATTCTCTTGTGCATAACCCAATCTGCATCAATCCAATGAGCGGTCACACAAGAATAACTAACAAAAGTAAATGGAGATTGCCAAATATCAGAAGTAAGACTAACTTTACCGTCAAATTTATCGAAATAATCGATAAGGCGTGCTTTAGCAGCATTGTACTGTCGGAGTGCATCGGATCTAGTTGTGTTTCTATGAACCTTTTTGTACAAAGGTTGAACGTATGTGTTCATATATCTAGAGTGCTTAGGATTATCGGCAAAAGAAAAGGCTTGTTCATCGTGAATAACAAATTCAGCGAGACCGTCTCTTTGCTCTCGCTGATTATAAACAAATAACTTACCGTCAAAAGATAACTGCGTTTGGGTAGGTTCGACGTGGCCTTGTCGAGGTGCACACAGAGGGTAATGCCTGTTAAGATGTCCATTACCACTACCAGACGAAAATAATTTAGCGCAGTACTTACATCGAGCTTTTCGGATGCCGTCCACCGTAACTACATCGAAATGATTCCAACACTCGGCTTTCTTTTTTTCCCCTTTTGGACTTCTGGCTCATTACCGGAGGCATTGCTCGGCCCTTCTTCATCATGACCAGGCATAGGGTTGAGATTATGCCACGGAGTAGTAGCTTCGCCAACCGAGCTGCGTCCTTGACTATAATGCGGGGGGTCTTCATCAGGCGTGTATTCAAAATCTGGAATGTTTTGATTGAACTCCCAATTGGCTTGGGTATCTATCATACAGCCTGTACTCATTCGTCCAGGAACGAATGGTTGTGTTGGTGCTTGGATTGGTGTTTGTGATGGCCGTGGCGCTGGCGCTTGTGCTTGCGATGATGATGATGTTTTTCGTGATGATGATCCACGCCTCAGTTTCTTCAATAATCCAGCCATATTTCACGCTAAACTTTTTTACTAGATTGGAAATCAAAATTCGTAAGAGTAACTAAATACACAAGTATAAGAGTAGTAATAAGAAATAACAATTAAAAGAATGAACGAGTAACAAATATTAATCACTGAGGATAATTCTGATCCAATTGGAGAGAGTTAGTAATTAAAAAGCATTTAGTAATAGTAATTAATAAATAAAAATTCACTAATTACTAATTACTAGACAAAAGAATTAGAGAGTAACAAATTAATAAGAGTAGTAGTTAGTAATTAAAATTTAGCAAGAGTAGTAATTAATAAACAAGAGTACTAATTAGTAAATACTAGTAGTAATTAGCAAGAGTAGTAATTGGAGAGGGAAATAGTAGCAAAGCTTGTAGAAATATAGAATGTTTAGATAAGAGAGAGTAAGAAGATTGGTGTGAAAAATTAGAGAGAAATTGTGTGAATTTATAGATTTTAGAAACTTCACAAAAGACCAAAATACCCCTAAAAACTATCCGTTTATAGTTGTTGGGGAGGGTAAGAGTGTAAAAACCTTTAAAGGAGTTGGAAAAATTCAGTTAGACTAAAATACCCCCCAAACTAGCCGTTATATTGCTGTTGGGGGGGTAAAAGTGAAATTTTGGGGGAATATATCTGTTGGAGGAAGGGGGGGGGGAGAAACAAAAAATTCAAACAGGTGGGGTGGGGCCGGAACCGGGCCAAAACCGGGCCCAGAACCGGGCCAGGGCCGGGCCGGAACCGGGCCGGGCCTGGCCCGGGCTTTCCCCCCAGATTTTTTGGCCTGGTCCTAGCCCAGGCCCTAAGCCCCTTTCCTCCGGGCCAGCCTTGTTCATGAACGGGCCAGGCCGGCCCGGGCTTTTTTCGGGCTGGGTCGGGCCGGGCCGCGGGCCGCCCGGCCCGTTTGACATCTCTAGAGTGCATATGAGATACTTTCACTCTTACCGCTGCAATAATTGACGTGTTAGTTGTCACCGAATAATGAAGAACACAGCATGATAAAATTCGGTTTTGTCTATGATGATTTTTTTTTTCAAAAACATCCCCAGAATCTTACTTTTTACTTGTCCCCCCCCCCCCCCCCCCCCCTAATTCTGGCACTTAGTCTTGTTTTTTCTTTTTCCATTTATTTCTATATATATGCCATGTCTATTATACTGCGTACAAGGCAAATAACTGTTATGTTAAAAAAATAAAGACAATAACAAAGAACTTAGAGAAAGCAGGACTAGCGTGAGGTGTGTGATGTGTCTAAAATCAACGATGCAAGCAGGATCAAAAGGTTAGAGACAATAACAAAGAACTTAGAGAAACTCTGAATTGTGTCTAAAATCAAAAGCGAGGTTGTCCTCTTACAGTGAAGAAGGGAATAAAAGTCAACGATGCAAGCAGGATCAAAAGGTTAATTCATTGATGAAATTAAGGGAGCAATTCGAGGATTTGCTTGAGCATGCAAAATCATAGTCGATTAAAGAGTTTGCAATTATGGTCAAAGAAAATACCAAAATATTTTAGAAAAGAATAAGTAAAATTTTGGCAAAAGATTGTCACTATCAGGTAGGCTCGCTAAGGTATTTGGGTCAAGGTTGGCAACCCCCCTACTCTGCAACACTTGAGTAAGACATGACGCACAAGTTTATTTTTTGGTAGATTTTTTAAATCAGCCTTGGAATTGCTTAGGCCGAAGCTGAACAAGGATAGCTTATCGCTAAGTCCAACAGGGAAAGACCATATTTCGTAGCTTGTCATCAAGTCCAACAAGGATAACAACTTATAAACATATAACTTTGGAATCTCTCGAACAGGGATTACAAATTTTTCACAAGTTTCACAACTTCAAGGATGTAAGTTTGAGGGTAAAAGTTTGGGTCTATTTGGGTGTAAACTACCACTAACTTGTGTAACAAATACAACAACTTTTCTCACACGTTTAACATGTAGAATAAAAAGGCCAGAGTGATGATAAAAACGTAAAGCAGACAGTACGTAAGCCCTAGTGATTATGAATTACTGCGTGAATCCAATCAAGTATTGTTCCCAACTTACTTTGGTCATACCCAAGGGCCCACTAGGAGTCTCACTTCGAGCAAACACGTCGACACGTTCAACGGTCAACTTTCCAACGCATCGAATCGGTCAAAGTGCGCACGCCCAACTCACGTGCATTTTTCGCTTTGCACGCCTCACGCGCAACTTAATCGCCAATTATTTCACGTTAACGTGACTCATGGTAGCACGTTCGTCAGGCCATAACCACCCAAGCACCTTTTCATCAAAAACATTGACCGGTGGTGCAACCGGAGCAACGGGGTCAACGGGGCAAAGGCCTTGGCCTCCCCCCCCGGTTGTTCACTTTTCGCGTAAAGTCCTTTTCGCACTTTGTTTGTTATGTATGCTTCGTATGTGACTTTGGCACCTTGTTCGTCTCGCAGGTACGACTCATTACAACACGCTCATCACAACGCAATTTCTGGATTCGTCATTGCCCATCAAAACACTACCGTCGGGCACCCAAAGTTCACTGAAAGGGGGAGTGGCCTTGGCCTCCCTTCATGGGAGTTGGCCATTGGCCTTGGCCACCCCCTAGGGGTGGGCCTCGGCCTCCCCAAGGGTGGTGGCCTCGGCCTCCCCAGGGGTGGTGGCCTCGGCCTCCCCAGGGGTGGTGGCCTTGGCTTTCCCCATTTGTTGGCCTTTGGCTTCCCCTTCCGCGCGCACTTGTGCTTTTGGGTCTTTGCACCTTTGCAATGTTCATCGATGCTCGTACACCAACCTCGCGACGTCCGTCATTCGTCACCCGCAGTCGCGTATCACCTCTGCGATGACCGTAACCCAAAGTCGCGCGCTACCACCGAATGACCCGTCGCCGACAACCGCTTGTCATCACTCCCAACTTTGTCATTACTGAAGATTGCACTTATTATTTTGGTATAACATGCACACTTGGCTCACGCCTCGTCTCTAGAGCACCCAACGCGAGCCCGTGCACTGTCTTCGCGACGTTCGTCGCAGCGCCCGTTGCGCCATCTTCATGATATGTGCCCCGACACCAAGTATTGTTCTGCAACGTTTGTCGTCGCATCCGTGCAACACTTTCATAACAGGTGCCCCCGGTACCGAGTATTGCTCTACGATGTTTGTTGCTGCGCCCGTGCGCAATTCTCATGATACGTGCCCCAATGCCAAGTATTGCTTCGGGACGTTCGTCGCCGCACCAGTGCACCATCGTCATGATACGTGCCCCGACACCAACTATTGCTCCGTGACGTTCATCGCCATGCCTGTGCGCCATCATCATGATACGTGCCCCAGTCACCAGGTATTGTCTTTGCGACGTTTGTCGCCGTGCCTGTGCGCCACTTCCATGATACGTGCCCCGGCACCAAGTGTTGTCTCCGTGACGCTTATCGCCGTGCCCGTGCGCCACTTCCATGACATGTGCCCACGACACCAGGTATTGTCTCCGGAATGTTCGTCACTGCGCCTGTACGCCACTTTCATAACATGTGCCCCGGCACCAAGTGTTGTCTCCGCGACGCTCGTCGTTGCGCTCGTGTTCCACTTCTATGATACGTGCCCCGACACCAGGTATTGTCTCTGCTACGTTCGTCGCCGTGCCCATGCGCCACTTCCATGATACATGCCCCAACACCAAGTGTTGTCTTCGCGACGCTCGTTGCCGCGCCCGTGCACTACTTCCGTGACACGTGCCCACGGCACCAGGTATTGTCTTCGCGACGTTCGTCGCCTCGCCCGTGTGCCACTTTCATAACACGTGCCCCGGCGCCAAGTGTTGTCTCTATGACACTTGTCGCCGCGCTTGTGTGCCACTTCCATGATACGTGCCCCGGCACTAGGTATTGTCTCGCGACGGTCGTTGCCACGTCCACGTGCCACAATCATGTCTTGTGCTTTAGGCACCGCGCCCATGCACCACAATCATGTTACATACTTCTGGGGGGCTCCGTTCGTAGTGCTACGGCATGAGGACCCCTCGCAGCGGGATGGACTCGTTACCACAAAGTCATCACCGCCACGGGATGGGCTTGTTACCACAAAGCCATTGCCGTCATAATCACGGAGGGCTCCGACACGAGGACCCTTCCTAGTGGGATGAACTCATTACCACAAAGCCATCGCTGCCACGGGATGGGCTTGTTACCACAAAGCCATCGCCGTCATAATCACGGGGGGCTCCGGTACGAGGACCCCTCACAGCGGGATGTGCTCGTTACCACAAAGCCATCACTGTCATCATCACGTGAGGCTTCGTTTGTAATGCCCCAGCACAAGGACCCCTCACAGCGGGATAGACTCGTTACCTCAAAGCTTAGTCACCTGGTTTGACTTGCATGACTCTGAGTACTGAGCTGGGAGAATGTCCACTCATGTTACCGTTGATCGTCGACACCACCAGGACAATGACCCACGGGTCACTCCGGGACGGGAGCAGGTCCTTGGAGGGCATTGCGACTAGTCCGCCTGGCAATTGGCTACAGGGGCAATCCTCACAGCTGTCAGGTTCTCTGCGCGTCTCTTGACGCACCTTGTGGGATTCAGTAATGGCTTAGATCAGTGGCTGGGCAACGGGCTTACTCTTATCATGCTACCGCGGTGTGGTTAGTCTTTTCAGACAGGTAGAGCGATGCTGTGTGGGGCAGGCAACGTGAATTTGGGAACCGGCAGTCCAACGAAGAACTGGTATTTTGGGACCCCTAGTGACGTGTCACTCCCAGGGGATGACATGTGGCACTTTATGACATAAGCACATTGTTTCCTATAAATAGTGAACTTTGTGACTCAAAAAAGGACTTTTGCTCATTTTTCACAAAATCACTTTCTCACTCTAGAATTTGAGAGCTCTTGGATTCTAGAGAGAGAAACACAAAATTGGACATAACTTTGGACCGTAACATTGGACCCCGACTCGGACTGTTCGTCTCAGCCTTGCCTTCGCCGTACTGCCACTCCTCACAGCCTGTCTGGGAAGCCTTGCTCTATGCCCTTACTTTGCCCTCACTGTCTCTCATTTTGCATACTTGGAAGCTGACTCGGACTGCAGCCTTTGTGGCACCTCCACGTAGGTACGAACCCACTTTCCTTAGCATCATTTTGGCAACTCCGTTGGGGAGGTGAGCATCGTATTGCGGTCTGCCTGTATTCTACCCTTAGGCATCATGCCTGTGTATCGGAGAGTTACGAGGGCTACCAGCCGGGGCCTTGTCCATACCATACAAGAGGAAGACCACTTTGGTGAACAAGAGGAGACTAGTGCCGTGCGTCTCCAAGGCCAGCCACTTACGACTGCACCTGACGTACAAGTTGTAGTCGGTGCGGCCATTCAACAACTCACTCCCACCATAGCCAACCTACAAGACTCACAAACAACTCGCAGACCACTCTCATGGCCGCCATTGTGGAAATGCAAAAATCTATACAGGCATTGGCTGTGCAACAACCTGTTACACCAGCCCAGCCTTCAGGACCTGGGCTGACTCTTGACGTCACCCAGGCCCCAGTGTCATGACCACCGCTGCCTCGATCATCCAGACCCTTGGCGGTAGGACTCATGACATCCTCACCATATGTGCCAGATGCACCTCCTCCTATGGTGCCATCATGAAGACCTCAAGCAGATCTCCAACCCGTGCTACAACAGATTCATCCTGTCATCGTACCCTAGCATGTGCCAACACCGAGTTCCTCCAAAACACACGATTCCATTGAGATGGAGCTTTATCCTTACCCAGCCGAGCAACATCAAACGACCAGCCAAGTAGTGAACATGCATCACCCACCCACCCATGCCCATATACAACTGTTACCACTAGCCCCTGTCATATATCAACCATCCGTTGCACCTGCCCACCAACTTGCCCTGTTTGGGGGCTCGGGGGCTCGCGGCGTCCCAGCTAGCCACTACCCCTTGACCGTCCATGAAGACCCATCTTCCAACTATGTCACCCGTTCAGACTTAGAACACTCATGCATCGCTTCTCCCAAAACTCCACACCCGACTCCTCTAATTTGACAGGCCATGCCCCCTACACCAATTACATTGCCATCATACCCTACCCCCCAAAGTATAAGCAGCCCACCTTTGTGCTCTTCAACGGACGCGAGGGCCATGCCTGTGCGCATTTGACACGATTCACAGGCTTATTGGAGCAGTATGGTCTAGGTGACAGTTTGAAGTTGAGAGAATTTCACAAGTCTCTCACAGATTTGGCTTATATTTGGTATCACCAGATCCCTGCGGGGATTGTCCATTCATCGAACGATATGGTTTAGCTATTCTTAAACAAATTTCAATACGAGGTTGAACGCGTGACTATTGTTGATATTGCCGGCATCCGCCAGAATCAAGGGGAGGGCTTAAACAAGTACGTGCACCGTTTCCATCTTAAATGCCTTAAGTGCACGGACTTCAGCAAGGACGAGACCCTAATGCCCGTATGCATCAAGAACATGAGTGATGTATATCGGGTACACATTAAGAACCTATAGTTAAGGTCATGGGGACACCTCAAGGAAATAGCCCACCACACTTACGAGTCGGTTCTCCCAGTCAAGCCATGGAAGCCCCGTCCGCAGAATGCACTCTTGGCCACGGCCAACCATCTGGAGCTCCACCCCCCAACAGCCACAACAGCCAAAACAACAACGACCGCAGTAACAATTGCAACCCCTACAAGCGTCAATTCCTAGAAGGGGACCGGCGCCCCGACAAAAGGAGACAACGAGAGCCTGCCCTCGAGTACCCATGTGATTTGAACGGTGAAAGAACTTTTGGAGGAATGAGTATACAATGACAATAACTTTCAACTACCACCGATGAAAGCCAATATGTTCACAGAAGCAATAACTGTGAATGCGCCAGACGGAAGTAGACAAAGCCCGACCTAACTACTGCCCTTACCACCAAGCCGTCGGCCATTATCTTAAATATTATAATGGGCTGTGAGATATCTTTGCAAGGAAGGTCACGATAGGCAACCTGCAGCTACGAAAGAACAATGACTTACATCGGCAGCCTTACCCACGGCACAACAACAACAACAACAGAGAGCACCAAGTACTCATGGCCATCACCGACCATGTTGAACCTATCATCACCAAAGCCTCTACGGAGGCCATCCCGATGGTCACACTGTGTGTATAGCCAGCTACCCAACCACAGCCCTCGGTGGGCCAAATGACAAAGATCAAAGGATTTTTTTTGATGAAACAGGGTTTTCACCCGCCCCAAGAAGTTACTTATCCAATTGCCTGATTGGGGTCACCACAGGCCTTGGCTCCGAGTGCTTCGCCGCTCAAACTGAGTTGTGACATATCCTCTCTTCTGTATTACTCTTATCGGATTAGGACCTGCCACCGGTCGAACAACATATGTCAACATCATGCCCCTCGTTACCTTGCAACGAGCTGGCATCCCCACAAGGAAAATTTTACGAGAGCCAATCAAAATCATAGGCTTTGGGAACAGTCACCAATCAACCTTGGGTCATATCACTGTCGACCTTATGGTCGGGTCCGTACGCCGTGACACCACCTTCCACGTGATGGACAACGAGCCCGCATTCCACATCCTACTCGGCCGACCGTGGATTCACACCAGCAAGGCTGTGCCCTAAACGTACCATCAGTGTGTCAAATTGGTGGTCAATCCTGCGGGACACGAGGTAGCAGTGACAATACCAGTCACGAAGGCTCCATTCGAGTGCGCGGAATCATACTTTTCTGAGGCATCCTTCTTCACTGAACTTGTCGAGGATGGTGAGAACGCTGCTCACATCCATTCTACAAAGCTGCCAAATTGGGATGAACTATGTGGCAACAAGCCTCCCAAGTCCAAACAAAGAAGGGTAGCAAGAACAAAGCATCAACCTCAGCCATACCACCTGCTACCAAGGCCAACTCCTATCCTGCATCCCCCAAGTCCAAGAAACACAAGCCTGAACCAACCTTCCATTGCATCGTCAAAGCCAATAAAGTTATTTACCAGTTATGATGGTGTGCGGGGGATCCAGGTGGCCCCTCATCTGACCCCCTTGATCCTGACCCAGTTGTGGAGACTGAATGGTGCTGCACGGCCAAGCATTGCCCTTCAGATCCTGACCTCACCCCCAGCACAACACCACTTTGCTATGAAGATGGCCCTCGACCACAGGCTGAAGATCTTGAAGAAATCAACTTGGCCGACCCTGGCAAAGAACCACGGCACACTTACATCTGCACAAAACTCACCCCGACAGAAGAGAAGAATTGGTTTCCCTTCTTCGCGAATATCGTGATGTCTTGGCATGGAGTTACAATGAGATGCCTGGACTGGATCCTGCCTTAGTCACACACCATCTCAACATTGCTACCAGATCCATCCCTGTCTGACAACACCCGCGGACCTTCTGTCCTGAGCTCGAGTTGAAGATCAAATAAGAGATTGAACGCCTTCTACAGGCAGACTTCATTGAACCTATCACTCACCTAATTTGGCTGGCTAATGTCATCCCTGTATAAAAGAAGAATGGCCAAGTCCACATTTGTATCGACTTTCGGGACTTGAACAAGGCATGCCCCCAAAGACGAGTTTCCACTACCCAACATCGACATGCTTACGGAGGCCGCCGCCGGACATGAAACCTTATCTTTCATGGATGGTTTCGTAGGTTATAATCAAATACGTATGAACCCCGATGATAGTGCCAAGATAGCCTTCCACACTCCTATGGGTAACTTTTGTTAAAAAGTTATGCCTTTCGGTCTCAAGAACGCGGGTGCTACATATCAAAGGGAAATGACAACAATCTTCCACGGCATGATACACTGAACAATGGAAGACTACATCGATGATCTTGTTATCAAATCCAAGAAGGAAAGTGATCACCTCATTGACCTTCGAGCAGTCTTCGACCGTTGCCGCCAGTACAACATAAGGATGAATCCATTAAAGTGTGCCTTCGGCATCTCCTCTGGCAAGTTCCTTAGCTTTTTGGTCAGTCGACTGGGCATCGATGTTCACCCTTCCAAAGCTGCCTCCATCCAAGAAATGCCTCCCCCCAAGAACACAAAGCAACTGAAGAGCTTCCTCAGCAAGGTCTCTTACCCCTGATGCTTCATACCCACATTAGCTGAGCTCATCACTGCCTTCCTTTCAGATCTAACGCGCAAGAGCGCACTGTGGAGTTGGGGTACGCCCCAACAACAAGCCTTCGATCAAATCAAAACGGTCCTTAAGTCGCCATAGACCATGGTAGTGCCTCGGCAAGGCATACCACTCTTACTTTACTTGACCTCCACGCCTATGTCCATAGGGGCGTTGCTTGCACAAGAGGTGGATGGGGTGGAGCGTCCAGTCTATTATCTCAGTCAGTCGATCAAGAGACCCGAATCCAATTATTTTGAGATCGAGAAGCATTGCCTAGCCTTGGTATACGCCACACAAAAATTCAGACATTACTTCTTGGCGCACCAGATCACATTCGTCACCAAGGCTGATCCACTACGGTACATGCTTACACACCCTGCCCTATCTAGCCATCTTACCTGCTAGTTGTTGCTCTTGGATGAGTTTGGCCTATCAAATCAAAACCCTACAGCTCTACGGAGCCAAGCACTTGCTGACCTATTGGCTTTCTTCTCGTGCTAACAATATGAACTGACCTTGGTCTAGTTGCCTGGGGAGGAGACTGCCCTGATCTCCGACATCGATGAATTATGGACACTCGGGTTTGTTGGCTCAGCCACTAGCAAGGGTCCCAATGGAGCACCCCTTTGACAAGAGGGTGCTGGTGTAGTCCTTCAGAGCCCAGACGACATCACCACGTCCTTATCTTTCAAGCTAGCTTTCTCGGTGTCTAACAACGAAGCTAAGTATGAGGCACTTGTTATTGGCCTCATGCTAGCCATCAGTATGGGGGCTAAGTCCTTATGTGTGAAAGGCGATTCAAACTTAATAATGAAGCAGGCTGATGGGGAGTTTGCGGTCAAGGAGCCTGCCTTAGCACCTTACTGTGCCTTGGTGCAACACTTAGAAGGAAAATTTGACCATGTTAAATATGAACATCACAACAGGTGCCACAACAGACATGCGGACAACTTGGCCACAATAGCATCAAGGATAGAAGTCGACGATGAACAACGAATGCTAACCATCATCAAAAGGACTGAGCCTTACACAGCCTTGAACTTAGTTCCGAGGGACACTAGCGTAGATGATTAGAGGCAGCCGATCGTTGATCAGCTCAAGGCACCATCCCTCGCATTTGCCTCTACCCTCACGGAATACTTAATGTTGGGAGATGTTTTGTATAGGCAATGCCTCGGAGGCACCCTAGCAAGGTGTCTGGTGTTAGAAGAGGCAAAGCACAAACTCAGACTTGACCATCAAAAATGTTGTGGCCTTGACGGTCCCCCTCTTTACCATCGCCTTCAACGGATGGGCTTCTATTGGCCATCCATGGCCAAGGATGCTTTAGATGTACAAAGGGATTGCCCTGAATGCCTATATGCGCCCGATAATGCGGAAGCTCTGGTTATTAATGTCAATGGTGATTGGCGCCAGCCTTTCATCCAGTACTTATCTTATGGAGTTTTACCTCCTGATCATAGCTCGGCGCGATCCGTCAAACAAAAGTCAGCCAATTATTTTGTGACGGAAGATGAATTATTTCGTAAAGGATTCTCGGGATGCACCTTACAGTGCTTGCAAGGCGCTCAGGTGGTAGTAATCGATGAAGTGCACAATGGTGATTGTGGCTAGCATCAAAGCTCTCAAAAACAGTACGCAGAATTGCTAAGTTTGGGATACTACTGGCCGACTATGGAGTCCGACACCATCTCTCATGTCCGATACTGCCAACCCTGCCAGAGACACGCTGACAGGATGTACACACCGGCGTCCGACCTCCGCATGATTTTGGCCCCTTGGCCGTTTCACTCTTTGGCTCTTGACCTCATAGGTCCCATCCACCCAACATCTCGAGGGCACACTTGGATTATGGTCGCAACAAAACGCTTCACAAAGTGGGTCGAAGCTATACCCTTACAAAGAGCAACGAGAGGTGCCATTGCCAACTTCTTGCGTGATCACATCATCTGTATCTTTGGAATCCCCCGTTGTATCATTTCTGACGATGGCACGCCATTCATCAACAGGGACGTCCGAGCTTTCATGGAAGGGTACAAAATTAATCACGCCACATCAACTCCTTACTACCCGTAAGGAAATGGACAAGCCAAAGCTTCCAACAAGACCCTGCTACGGGTTCTTTCACGAATGGTTCATGATGCAATTGGGTTATGGTCAGAAAAGCTAAGTCTGGCACTTGGGGCCTACCGAACCTCCAAGCACACAGTGATGAAGGCCACATCCTTCTCCCTTTTCTACGGGGACGAGTGTGTGGTACCAGCAGAGATAGCGGTCCCCTCGGCACGACTTTCTCTAAGCAGTGGTCTCAAAGAAGAAGAAACCAGAATGATAGCCCTCGAGGGCCTTGATGAAAAACTAGCCAACGCCTTATGCCGGTTGAAGAAATATCATGAGCAGCTCACAAAAGCATACGGGAAGACTGTCAAGCCACGAACATTTATGGAAGGTGACCTCATCCTCCAAGATGCCAAGCATGTGCGCGCCAATATGTCAGACCCCAAGTTCACTCCAAATTGGGAAGGCCCTCTTCAAGTGCATGCCGCTAGAGACAATGACTCATATCTCTTACTCAACCCCGATGACAGACAGATCTTCTCGGCCCCTATCAATGGCCGCTACCAGAAGAAGTATTATCCATAGTTAGTCGCGACAGTGTTCCCCCGAGCCCTAACCGCCCAAAGCATAGAACACTTAACACTTAACACATAACATTTTTTTGCATATGAATACTTGTTTGGAAACTTGTAAATTTTGTTGATTAAGTTTTACTTACTTATATAATGGCATTTTGGCCCAGTATCGTTAATGCAAGAATCAGTCATTCGCCTCAACTACTACACGCAGTGTATATTTTTCACTTTACTTCATTTCATTTTCATAATCACTCACCAAGTCACCCGCTGCGGGCGGGAAGAAAAAGGGGGAACACCAACAGGAAGATAACGCATGCGAAGCCACACATACACAACAAGAGATAAGTATCACATCATGACAAACACAAGTGCAAAAGGAACCACATGACTACAATATCAATATTAACAAAATGAATACAAGCAATGGTTCGGAGGAGGCCACTACTGACCAAATGTCTACTAAAAGAAGAAAAGTGCAAAGTACAAGAGATCTAATGTAAAGGGGCAAGCAATGCACAAACATGATCGGAGGTGTATGCCTCCAACGTCTGCCGCTATGCCTGAAGATCTGACCATCTGCTATCCCACTCAACTCACCGAACCTCTGTCTAGGTCAGCCGCCTCTCTGCCTCTACAAGCTGGGCGCGCAGCCCCTCTACCTCCTCAGTCACTGCAGTCATCTCGGTATCAAGCACGCGTCTCTGACCCTGTAATGCGGCCTCCTGAGCGCTGATGAGAGTAAACCCCGTCGCTGCCTTAGCACTCTGGCCTCTCGATCTGATATAGTCTGCCAGCTAGTCCAACTGAAAGCCAAGAGCTGCAAAGGATACAAGCTCTGAAAGATACCTTGATATAACCGCTGGAGTCCAACTCAGAATTGGCACCGCACCAAGTGTAGCAAACCAATCCATGAAGGCTGTGTACATCACCCTCGAGAATACAGCGCCACGAACGAGGGTGGAATCAACAAAGGTCTTCGGGTGCCTCGCCCTGATCATCTCCAATCAGCGTACTACCTCATCCGATTACTCCACACCATCCCAGGGGATCGCGTCTACCTGGCTGACCGAAAACCTACCACTGGCGGAACCAACCTCTGGGATACCACCACAGGCCGACTATGCATCAACAACACTAGAGTGCATCGACAACATGATATCACCAGCATCTGCTACCGAGCCTGACAACGTCTCAAGAATAGGATCCACTACGGGTGGAACAGGTACCTCTGGCTGTGGAGACAGACCCACGGTAGGTGTGTGCGCCGCAACAAAACACATGATGAACTCCAGACGGAGTGTCTGGCTCCCTGACCATCCACCAATCTGACCCCTTGAACACGTGGGAACCGCCCATCTGGTCGCCCAACGGGGACTCGACGGCCTCAACTAATACGGGTGATGGACTCGGACGACTGACTGGCTCTGCTAGATACTCGGCCGCATGCTCTACTGCTGTGGCCCCCTTAACAGCATCAGTGTCCATAGGCTGGACCTCATCAACAGTCTCAGCACGTGACTCATCGACCCCTCGGGTCCCCTCAGCAGCACCAGCACCCATCTCCCCATACTCATGGAAATCATTAGCAGTCTCGGGGCCTATCTCGTCAGCCTCATCAGCCGCTTCTACATCCATGCCATCAGTCTCATTAGGCACCTTAGCATCCATGCCTCCGAACTCGTCAGTCTCTGCTTTGGTGTCCTTCACTGTATCTTATGACTCGGCATCCATATCATCATCAAGCTCCTGAAAAAAAAGGAAGAAAGGCCTTAGCACATGATTAACACAATAATTGAAAACTATGAAATGAAAGCAAAATGGTAACACTAACCTCAGAGTCAGAACACTCCAACACCTCTCGCGGCCTCTTTGGCCTATGACTGCCAACTGCTGAAGGGCCTAAGCCGCCACGCTGTACGCTCTCCATTATCCCCACTCTTACTGATGACAGGGGACCCTTACCGGCACCCGGCATCCTAGGCATTCGGACTGACAATGGTTCACGCACGGTAACACCTCTCTCACCACCACCTCGGGGTCTCACATATCCCTGACGATCTCTCCTCGCACCATCCTCCGAAACACTGGTGATCAATACAGTCATGCCAGACTGCTTCGCCACCTGCAGCGACACTAATCCCAATCCTCTGTCACAAACGAAGACATCGACCCACTGTCTGTCAACTGGCCCCTGCACTAACCACTCGGACCATGTAGCCCGAACTCTCTCCCACCAGTGGGCATACCCAGCTGTGATCACTCAGGTGGACAACAAACTGGGTCTCCTCCACTCATCCGTCGGTGTCGGCCACAAACGCGCCTTCCTCAGCATGGTATACTTAAAGGCCGTATCAACGTCCCAAGGTCGGGCATAACCACAAGGGGGCTCCAAGTCATAGCCAAAAGATAAGGATAAACGATCAGGGCTATATCGTGCAACATAATAACGAGACACAGCCGGCTTCCTGCCGTCATCAGTCAGTACTGGAAGCCATCTAGGGAAGAAGGCTACCAGCAGAGATATCTCAATGTCTGTCAGGTTGGCTCTACTGTGTAACCATGAATCAATGTCAAGCAAATACATCCAAGGCGGAGTCCCGTACGAAGAATGCATGTTGACGTACAGACGGCTGAGGCACGCGACTCGTACGTCAAACACCTGTGATAGCTCACATGCAGGCCTCTCGCCACCGGCCCATGCATACACTCGCCCTCCTGCGTACCACTTAGGTACTACCATAGACTTCCCCGGACACATCACCGTACCCTTCCTCTGGCATGGATGTACCTTCAGATATCCAAAAGGCCTGTAATCTACATAGCACTCGAACAGATACCTCTGTAAGAACATCCAGTTGACGTAGGTCGACACCTGATACCTCCCATACGATCTCTGCATGTCATTCGAAAATTGGTCTAAATGCGAGTACAGGGTGCCTAAGTATATCGGCGCTAACCCAACACGTTTGCCTGCGGCCATCCGCACTGCTGACGGGAAGACCTTCTGGGAAATACCTCCTTGGGTGTCCCCTCAAACACAAAACTACAAGTATATAAATGCGACACCTATCGTGACCATCCCACCCTAGCATGATATGCATAATTTTTTTTTCTAAGTATAGAAGCTGACATACTACATGTATAAGAGCAATGAATATGCAGCATACGAGTAACGCAAGGATAGGAGTAACAGAATGGCGTACCTCGAAAGGAACATGGCGAGGAAGGTAGCTAGATCGTATCTCTCATCCCTGTAGGCAGGACAGCTATGGAAGTCATCGTTCGACATCACCCTCTGCCCGGGCCGCATGACCACTGTGCCATAGAAATACTGAACCCACCCGCTGTACGTGCACTTGCGGTTGAACCTCGTGTCTTGCAGAAAGCCAATCAACGCCTTGATAGTCAGGCCCTCCTCCGTTACCAACCTCAGCCCGTGGGCATCCTCCATCCCGTGCATCGGTAGGCCGGTCAGTGTCATAACGTCCAACAGGGTCAGACTAATCTCCCCGAACTCTATAATGAAGGTATAAGTCTGTAAACTCCATCTCAAAGTAATAGTGTGAGACCACTAATATCTCTGCTTAGCTCAACACTCTTGTACGTCGCCTCAATCGCTGCCACTAGCCCGAGCACCTCCAACCTCTCTCTCCAAACCTTGCGCCCCATTATGTATGTGCACCAGAAATTCCAACCCACCGACAGGGTATTGTGGCCCTTGAACATGATGGGAGACCATGGAATGTCCTTTCGCTCGGCCAACATACCCTGTACGTACCGCGGCGACATCGCCGGAGCAACCTCGAAGCTCGGCGCACGGACATACGGTGAAGAGACCATGGAGCCACCACGCATCGATGCAGAACTCTAAGGTGCCGAAAACACGTCAGCAGATGCCAGTCACGACAACTCCCTCCACAACACCTAGGGGGGACACCGGGCACCGCACCTTTGCGGTCAATAATGCGTTGCTCTGGCTCAGAGTATGATCAAAGCTCCTCGCTCTACCATCGTCGAAACCCAAAGGCACACCCAATGTACCGACTGGCACCGGTACATCCTCATCATCATCATCATCAAGCACGTCACCCCGTGGCAACTGCGAGTGCCCACTCTCCCCGTCGCGACGCCGTGCACTTTGCTTCTTCCTTCTCTTTTTTGACAATCCTCAAACATCCTTCCTTGCTCCGGACGAGACACCACTGCGGGCGCCATGCTTCTGGTCGTCCTCGGCCTCATCCCCACAGGCCTCGACCTCGGCTTGGGTGGCCTTGGCCTCGCCTTTTCTCTCTTTCCTTCTTTCTTCCCTCTCCCTTTCCCCCTTCCCTCTTTCCCTCCCTCTCTCTCTCTTTCCGTTTTCCCCTTCCTCCTTCCCCTTCTCTCACTCCTCCTTCACTCTTCTCCCTTTCCCCCTCCCCTCCCCCTTCACAGCATGATCGCCCAGTCGGCCTCAGCCTTGGCATTGTCTCGGCCTCGGCCTCAGCCTAATGGGTTGGGGTGGCCTCGGCTTCACGGCCTTGGTCGGCCTCTGCCACTGGCCTTGGCCCTCCATGCCTTTTCGCCACGCCAACCCCCATGGCCACGACCTCCTTCGCCCCTTCCACCCGCGCCATGGTCGGCCTCGGCCACCGCCGAGGTTCGCCCATGGCCTCACCCACCTTGCGCTCCACCTTCTCTCCCCTGTTGCATCCTCTTTGCCTCTTGTGATGTCCTCAATCTCTAGGGTCTCTAAGCTTTTTCTTCTCCTTCACCTTTCTTTTCTTTCTTTCCTTTCTTTTTTTTCGAAGTGTAAGACTTCCCCCTCCCCACCCCACCCCAAAAGTCTTACACTTTCCCACCTAACTTTCCCCCCAAAACTTTCTAACCCCACTTCAAATTTCAAAATTTCCCTCCCATAAACTCCCAACAACTCTTTTTTCAAACCGCTAACCATCTTTCGCCCTAACTTAAGTCTATTTGCGCTATCTTTGACAAGCATAATGTTACGACTTTTATGCCATTAATTTCGCGCTACAAAAAATATATATTTTTCGCGCAAACCCATTTTCAGATATAATTTCTTTTTTTTCCACGCTATTTCTTGTTCCACGCTAACGCTAATGGTAACGGATACGCACATTCCATTTTCCACCGCTTCAATTTTTCTCGCTCGCTATCACTATTACTTTATCCGCGTTACTTTTTTGGATATACAATAAAAAAAATTGCAAAAATTCAAGGAACTCTAACATCTTTCGTTACTATCACGTCCGTTCCACAAGACTCGAGCCCGACACTTTATTTTCGGAGCTCGATGTTTATGCGTGCAGCGTCAGCTCGGGTTGCCCCTCCGTGCACACCACACGTATGTTCCCAAACTATTTTGATCATACCCAAGGGCCCACTAGGGGTCCCACTTAAAGCGAACACGTCGCCACGTTCAACGGTCAACTTTCCAACTAATCGAACTGGTCAAAGTGCACGCCCAACTCACGTGCATTTTTCTCTTCGCATGCCTCATGCGTGATTTAGTTGCCAATTATTTCTCGTTAACATGACTCACGGTAGTATGTTCGTCAGGCCTCAACCACCCAAGCACCTTTTCATCAAAAACATCGACTGACGGTGTAACCGGAGCAACAGGGTCAAGGGGCAAAGGCCTTGGCCAACCCCATAGGGTCGGCCTCGGCCTCCCCCAAGGCCATGGGGTCGGCCGAGGCATCCCCCCTGTTGTTCACTTTTCGTGTAAAGTTTTTTTTGCACTTTGTTTGCTCCGTACACTTTGTATATGACTTTGACACCTTGTTCCTCATGTGGGTACGTCTCACGACAACACACTCGTCGCAACTCAAATTTTGGATTCATCATTGCCCATTAAAACCCCTACCGTCGGCGTGCCCAAAGTTCACCGAAAGGGGGAGTGGCCTTGGCCTCCCTTCATGGGAGTTGGCCATTGGCCTTAGCCACCCCCTAGGGTCGGCCTCGACCTCCCCAAGGGGTTAGCCTCATACTCCCCAGGGGTGGTGGCCTTGGCGTTCCCCCATTTGTTGGCCTTTGGCCTTCCCTTCCGCACGCACTTGTGCTTTCAGGTCTTTGCACGTCTGCAATGTTCATCAATGCTCATACACTGACCTCGCAACATCCATCGTCCGTCGTCTGCAGTCGCATATCACCTCCGCAATGACCGTAACCCAAAGTCACGTGCTATCACCGAATGACCCGTCACCGACAACCACGTGCCATCACTCCTAACTTTGTCATTATTTAATATTGCACTTATTATTTTGGTATGACATGCACACTTGGCTCACGCCACATCTCCGGAGCACCCGATGCGAGCCCATGCGCCGTCTCCGCAACGTTCGTCACCGCGCCCTTGCGCCATCTTCATGATATGTGCCCCGACACCAAGTATTGTTCCCCGTGCGCCACTTTCATAACAGGTGCCCCTGACACCCAGTAATGCTCCGCGACATTCGTTGTCGCACCAGTAGGCCATCTTCATGATATTAGCCCCGGCACCAAGTATTGCTCCACGACGTTCGTCACCGCACCTGTGCGCCATCTTCTGGATATGTGCCCTAACACCAAGTATTGTTTCGCGACGTTCGTCACCGCGCCCGTGCGCCACTTTCATAACAGGTGCCCCCGGCACCGAGTATTACTCTGCGACGTTCGTCGTCGCGCCCAGGCGCCATTCTCATAATACGTGCCCAGGCACCAAGTATTGCTTCACGACGTTCGTCGCCGCGCCCATGCGTCATCGTCATGATACGTGCCCCGGTACCATGTATTGCTCCGTGACGTTCGTCGCCGCGCCCGTGCACCATTGTCATGATACATGCCCTCGGCACCAGGTATTGTCTCCGCGACGCTCGTCGCCGCGCTCATGCGTCACTTCCATGATACGTGCCTCGGCACCAAGTATTGTCTTCACGACGCTCGTCGCCGCGCCCGTGCGCCACTTCCATGTATGTGCCCACGACACCAGGTATTGTCTTCGCGACGTTCGTCGCCGTACCTGTGCGCCACTTTCATAACACGTGCCCCGACACCAAGTGTTGTCTCCGCGACGCTCGTCACCGCGCTCCTGCGCCACTTCCATGATACGTGCCCTGGTACCAAGTGTTGTCTCCGCGACGCTCGTCGTCGTGCCTGTACGCCACTTCTGTGATAGTGCCCACAACACCAGGTATTGTCTCCGTGACTTTTGTCGCTGCGCCGTGTGCCACTTTCATAACACGTGCCCTGGCACCAAGTGTTGTCTCTGCGACGCTCGTCACCGTGCTTGTGCGCCACTTCCATGATACGTGCCCGGCACCAGGTATTATCTCTGGACTTTCGTCGCAGTGCCCGTGCGCCACTTCAATGATACATGCCCCAGCACCAGGTTTGTCTCGCGATGGTCCTTGCCACGCCCACCCGCCACAATCGTGTCTCATGCCTTTGGGCATTGCGCTCGTGCGTCACAATCATGTCTTGTGCTGTAGGCACCGCGCCCATGTGCCACAATCATGTTACATGCTTCCGGCGGGCTCTGTTTGTAGTGCTCCGGCACAAGGACCCCTTGCAACGGGATGGACTCGTTACCATAAAGTCATCGTCGCCATGGGATGGGCTCGTTACCACAAAGCCATTGCCGTCATAATCACGGGGGGCTCTGGCACGAGGACCCCTCACAACGGGATGGACTCGTTACCACAAAGTCATCGCCGCCATAGGATGGGCTCATTACCACATAGCCATCACCGTCATCTTCACGGAGGGATCCATTCGTAGTGCCCCGGCACAAGGACCCCCCGTAGTGGGATAGGCTCGTTACCACAAAGCTATTGCCGCCTGGTTTGACTTGTGTGACTATGAGTATTGAGCTGCGACCATGTCCACTCGAGTTACCGTTGATCGTCGACACCACCAGAACAATGACCCATGGGTCACTCCGGACGGGAGCAGGTCCTTGGAGGGCATCACGCCTAGTCTGCCTGGCAGTTGGCTACCGGGGCAACCCTCACAGTTATTAGGTTCTCTGCGTGTCTCTTGACGCACCTTGTGGGATTCAATAATGGCTTGGACCGGTGGCTAGGGCAACGAGCTTACTCTAATTGTGCTACCGCGGTGTGGTCAGTCTTCTCAGACAGCTAGAACGATGCTGTGTGGGGCAGGCAAAGCGAATTTGGGAACCGGTAGTCCAATGAAAAACTGGTATTTTGGGACCCCTTGGTAACGTGTCACTCCCAGGGGATGACATGTGGCACTTTATGGCATAAGCACACTATTTTCTATAAATAGTGAACTTTATGACTCAAAAAAGGACTTTTGCTCATTTCTCACAAAATCACTTTCTCACTCTAAAATTTGAGAGCTCTTGGATTCTAGAGAGAGAAACACAAAATTGGACATAACTTTGGATCGTAACATTGGACCCCGACTCGGACCCCGACTTGGACTGTTGATTGCCAGCCCTGTTCGTCTCAGCCTTGCCTTCACAACACTGCCATTCCTCACGGCCTGTCTGGGATGCCTTGCTCTTTACCCTTACTCCTCCATCATTGTCTCTCACTTTGCATACTTGGAAGCTGATTCGGACTGTAGCCTTTGTGGCACCTCCGCGTAGGTACCAACCCACTTTCATTGGCATCAAGTATGTACTACGATCAAACTACCACCCCATTTTGGCATTAGATTCATTAAGAGTGCTCAACCTCTAAGGTTGAAGTTAAAACACTATTCTTCACCATATATAGGCCTAGGAACGGATTGTCATGACAATAATTTAAAGAATAATGTTCTAACTGATCAATCAATGGCTTGTTATTACACATATGTGCCTAACTTATAGGATCATCATTCATATAACTTGGGTTCCCACCAATTTTGACCTCTGTTCTAGGAATAAGTCTCGTTTTCCTTGATGTATTCACCTTACTCAGTGGCTTTGTTGGATGATTGGCTAGATTCAATATATTCTTGTCATTCAGCATATGCTTCACAATGTTACGTCTTAGAGGAATATACACATTCTTGACTTAATAGGCTTTGTTCTTTGCTCTCTCTATCCCGGTCTGGCTATCATAGAGCATCGACACAAATATTACTGGTCACATCCATAAAAGGGATGTTTGCAAATAGGTTCTTGACCCACTGTCCTTCAGAATTGGCTTCTCTAAGGCAATGGCACTGGACTCCATCCTAGACGTACCGAGCTGTTCAAGTCTACTTGAGGACTTTTAAGAGAACGCTCTTCCTCCAAAATTAAAGATCTAGCAACTCGTGGTTTTTTTCTAATTTTACGTCAGAGATCTAGTTAGCAATACAATATCCTTCTAGTACAACACAAAAGCATAAAGAATAATCCGTGGTAGCTTTCAGATGTTCAAGAATTCTGTGTAAAGCATTCCACCGATCTCTACTATGACTGTGTGTTCATCTGCTAAGCTATGTCTGGTCTAGTTCCATTAAAGCACTGAATGGGGAAAAATAATAGCAAGCAAGCAAGATGCAAGGAATTGTTTGCTGAACATTGCCCTGGTGCTCTTTAACCAGACGATGGCAGTAACCATTTAATGACAACCATTGCCATCTGATTTAGACAATCAAAAGCAACCATTGTGAGATAGTTAATGTGATAGAGTTTGAGATTTTGATAAAGAAAGTTATTGTACTAAGAGAGATTGATATTCTGAAAGAGATAGCGTGTGTGAATTTAAGAGATAAAGGAGCATATAAAAAATGGTTTATATATATATATATATATATATATATATATAGGGAGCCGATCCCTGTCTACCGGTGGGAAAAACCTTATTTCTCCACCGCAAAGAGCAGCGGTTGCATAAAAAGGAACAAAACCCAACCGCAACAAAGTGTTGCGGTTGGAATTATTGCACCAAAAGACCAACCGCAACAAAGAGTTACGGTTGGCTTTTTGGGCCAATAATGCCAACCGCAACAAAGAGTTACGGTTGGGCATTATTGCCCCAAAAAGCCAACGGCACCCCCCCCCCCCCCCCCGGTGATGGCCCCCATTTCAAAAGAACAAATGTCCCCCTTTGATGTCCTTTCCCCCCCTAATGTCCTTTCTTCATTTTAGGTTATGTGTGTTTAATGTGAATACGAAACGTAATTGTCGCTAAAGGTGAAAACTTAAATAGACAGTTTTTCACGAATTTATAAAAAATAGCTAGAGCTAGATTTTGCCAAAGTACAAAAAAGAGACCCTAGTTATTTTTAAAAGATCTGTATCAGGGAAACATTTCAGATTTTTCTAAACACTGAAAATGGGTTAACTGATATGCGCAACCTTGTAACTTTGCAGTGTAATTAAAAATATCAAGCTAGTGCGATTTCGGGTGAAACTTTTATGAGAACCCTAAGATGTTGCGAAGTTCTATTTTTCAGGAATTCGGGCCATTCCAAAATCGTTAGCTATTTTTTTGGTCGAACCGAGCGCTTAAAAGGCCGTTCGGCCACGTGGGGGTGGTGGCCACATGAAAAAATGGAGGCAAAAAATGGAGGCCGCAACAGTTTGTTGCGGTTTTAGGGGTGCCCACGTGAAGAAAAGGAAGAAAGAAAAGGAAAGGACTTTAGGGGGTGGGGGGCCACGTGAAGACTTTAGGAAAGGAAGAAAGAAAAGGAAAGGGACCAAAGGACCGCAACTGATTGTTGCGGTTTGCTGAGGGGTGGGGGCCACAGGAAAGGAGGCCGCAATTGCTTTTGGGCAACCGCAACAGTTAGTTGCGGTTTGGGGGGGGGGGGGGCGAAGGGGGGGCCATCACGGGGGGTGCGGTTGGCTTTTTGGGGCAATAATGCCCAACCGCAGCTCTTTGCAGCGGTTCGATGGAGAAATAAGATTTTTCCCATCGGTAGACAGGGATCGGCTCCGATATATATATATATATATATATATATATATATATATATATATATATATATATATATATATATATATATATATATATATATATATATATATATATATATATATATATCAAGTTTTGCAAAAATATCCCCCAAAGTTTTAAGTTGCAAAAATTCACCCATGTTTTTAAGTGAACTATCGAGAATGTCCTCGACTTAAGGGATAAACTTTTGATATTAAATTTAACACCAAGATTCATGAACTTTATAAAATTTGGGTCAATTGTATCTCCCATCTTTTTAGCAATAAATTATAGTGAAGAGTTAATAAGTAATGGTGAAAAAGGACAAAAATAAAAAATATCAAAATAAATAGGATGATTTGTTGCGTAAGTAAGATGGGTAAAATACTTTGAAAAAACTTATGTGTTGCTTCTACAATCTACAATGCGTTGTCTATTATATATTCATGCCATATAAATACTTAAGTACTAATTGAAGAAAGAACTTATGGCCAAATATATATATATATATATATATATATATATATATATATATATATATATATATATATTTGGCCTATCTATCTAATGTTTATTTTGACTTCGCCATTATTTCTAGAGATATCACAGCCTAAACCTAAGCTTAGATACGTAAGTGATCCGACATGTGGACCCATTGCATCCGAATAGATTCATTTGGTAGAGACATTGTCTCCGTGACAACGACTCGCGTGATGCTAGGCATGTCTAGGCCACGTCAAACTCACGCTAATAAACACACCCAGGATTATGACCTTCGAGACAGTAAGAGACGAGAGCAGGTCTCCAAAAGGCATTGTACCTTATCCGTTTGATTATCTATGTGAGCTTTCTGACCATTGTTAAGTTCCCCGTGCCTTTTGACGCTTTCATGGAACTCAGCAAGGCTATTGCACTGGTTACTGGATGATGGCATCCTCTGAGCGCTCTGACGTTATGCAAGTTAGTCTTATACTAACAGAGCGTACCTATACAGGGTTGGGCAACTAAGTACATGGTTAAGAGGTACTAGAGAACACTATAACATGGTGCTTCTTCAATTAGTTGTCACTCTGAAGTAATGCCATGTTTCACAAAATGAGCACCTATCCTAAGTTGCCTATGGCTTGCGCTTTTCTTAATTAATGCTAGGATTCTTTCTTGCCTCTTGCTGAGAACTTCTCTGACCAAAAACAAAATGTTAATAATAAAAGACTGTGCGTCCAAAAAGACAAAGAAGGATTTTGATTAAGGGTAAGTGTGTTACAAAGTACTCCTTCTGTGGCACATAAATTGCTCAGTTTGACTTTGCACACATATTAAGGACTTATGTTATATATTATGTATATTTCATTTTTTTCTTTAGAGAGAGGGGGAGAAGAGAGTTGACAAGGAGAAAGAAAATTAGTTGGTGGAGTTTAAATGTGAAGAGAGAAATAGAATAAAAAAGAATAATAAGGTGGGTCCGGAAAGAGAAAATGAGTTGGTGGAGAGTTAAATAGAGAGAGAAATAGAATAAAAAAAGTATAAAAAAGTAAATATGTAAAAATACCTATAAAATCTTTCTTAATTTGAAAGTGATTAATTTTTGTGGGATGACTCAAAAAGGAAATATGATCAATTTATGTGGGACAGAGGAAGTACAAAATTTCAGTTTTGGAAGCTGAGGACACCAATTGATAGACTGCAAAGCCTTCAAACATAAAAAGAAAAAGAAGAAAAACACTTAAAATCAAGTCATAATTTGTTTTATAGTTTGGTTGTGTTGTTCTTTTTCGCATTTCCTCCTTTTATCCTTTTCCAAAGGTAACTGCTTTGCAACTGCAGAAAACTGCTTTATTTGAACTCTTTATAACAAACACCGATAACTACCTGTCCATATCTTTTATAACTGCTATTAATTTCTTCCTTTTATTGGCAGCTGTTCAAAACCGCCACCAAGTTTTTTTAAAGCAAGCCCACGTTCTATTAGCTTTAACTATCTTTGCTCACTGTTGGCAGCCACATGTCATAATTAGCCTTAAATCTAATGACATGTGAAGTAACTCTCTAAAATTCCTTATGATGTACACGAGTTCATAGCTTATTGGCTACGCCATACTTTTCTTTACTGGTTCCCTTGACTCGTGTGGACTCACTGATCATACGAGTCAATTAGCCATATTTAATTTGAATTAACTGGATTCTTCACCTCATTCAAAAAACCTAGCTTCCTTTAATCTAAAACTTCTTTGACTTTGATTTTCAATTTCCTCCACTCTTCACTGTAATCATGGGAAGAAAAAGCAAATACAAAAGGGCATTGAAGAAGAAAGTGTTCCTTATCATCCTCATCACTAATGGACCTTGACGAGTCTCATTGACCACACAACTCCCAACATATCCTAATTCCTGTTCATCAGTCCTAATTTTTTAGGTCCTTTCTTCAAAGATGAGAACGCTCTTTCCTTACCGAAAGACCCCATGGAGATTGAAATAAAGAACTTGTTGCTTCATGAGCCTTGTTTATCTTGGATAGGCTGGTCAACTAGTGGTTTGTCAATTCGATCATGGCCAACAATACTATACCGTAATTAGAACATGGGTGGATCTACTATCCGCTGTTTATGCTAATCAATAATGAAACCAGGGAATCTATGAGATCATCCATGTGTCTAAGTAAGAATCCTCAAAAGGTAGACTAATGGCTTTTGAGCTCATCTTTTCGTATTTGGTCAATTATCAGAATGCCTTTATGTTTAAGGCAAAAATGACTGCTAACTCCTACAATTTATTGTGTATGTGCATTGACTGTGGTATTGCCGATTGGTGGCAATGCTTTATCTTCTAATAATACTTATGTCATATCTCTTAATCCTCATTCGTCCCCGAAAAGTACGCCGATGTATTCAAAATCGATGGTTTATTAAGGATTCATCTCCTAGGCAAACCCTAGTTAGGCTTGATGTTTTTGAAATGCCTGCCTTATTGTGGAGCTGGTTATCTAAACATGTTTTTATTGTGTCTAGCATGTCTTTGATTAAAGAGTACCTGAATTTGGCAATTTGTTTGGCCTCTGAAAAAGTTTATCTCTTGTCCCTTGTAATGAACCGCCTTAAAAATTCTTTTTTAGACCCGAGAAAAGGTCTAAAATTCGGAGTCGCCATCTTATTTTATAAAATAAAGGAAGAATAAGAAGAAAAAAAAACCTAAAAAGCCCTAAAATGTCCTACTAGGCTTTTCATCTACAAGATGTCCTACTACGCGGATATGGAGGGGCACGACGGATATGGAGGGGCAAGACGTGTGGGGGGGGGGGGGGGTGATGTTGCCTGAGGTGGGTTGCCGGAGGTGGGTGGCCAGAGGGGGAGACCGCCGGTGAGTAGGTGAGAGTGAGAGACAGAGAGAAACGGGGAGGGAGAGAGAGAAGGACGAACCTGTTATATGTAAGGACTTTTAGCGACGGAAAAATACCGTCGCTAAATGTACGTCGCAGAAAGTGTTATTTTAAAAACTTTTACCGATGTATATTTTAGCGATGGTATTTTTCCGTCACTAAATTATTTTAAAAAACTCCTCGAATGTTAGATATTTTCTAAAAAAATTCTAACGACGGTGGCACCGTCGTTAATATTCTGTCGGTAAAAGTCCGTCGGCAAAAACTATTACCGATGGTATATTCCGCTGGTAAAGATTTTTGCCAACGAACTTTTACAGATGATGTTTTCCGTCCCTAAAAGGTCTTTTAGCGATGGATCCTCCTCCGTTGCTAAAGTCCGTCGTAAAAAATAGTTTTTCTTGTCGTGCGAGGTACTCTTCATACCTGAATCATTCTCACTCTTGTTTGAGTTTCCAACTTTCTTTAGTTTGAAAAACTCAATGAATTTCTTTGCAAGTATGTCCATCTGTTTGTTATTCAAGTCTTCCTCATCTTCAATTGAAGATTGATGAAGCTTTAAGTATGGACTTCTCCTTCTTCTTTGGACCTTTTTGCCGGAATGATTTGAGTTGCATTTCATAGGTCATCAATGAGCAACTTAATTTATCCAATGGGAAGGTATTGAGATCCTTTGATTCTTAAAGTGTGGTAATTTTTGCATCACATTTCTAAGTAATGACCTAATTATCTTTCTCAAAAGATCACCGTTGGAAGGATCTTTACCTAATTATTTCAAAGTTTAACAATTTTAGTGAAACTAGAATTCATTAGGTAGTCCGTTCGGCCGAACATATACTCGATTGCTAATGGATGAAGAGTACATTGTTGCAACAATATATGCCCTTTTAAATTGCGATGAAGTTTTGGCATTTGTTGAGTAAGTTAATGTCTTAATTTACTTACATTGCTGTACATAATTGAAAGTGTGTGATAACCGAGTTAACTATATATATATTTGTTTGCAGTGAGTTTGATGCAGAATCTTTAATCACTGATCCCGCTGGACTTGAATCTCATTGAAAATCACAATTTGTGCAGTGGTTCAGAAGGGGTGTAAGTCCTTAATGAAATTATATTATGTGTTATATACAGTTCTGTGGTCAATTAGTATACTGATTTATCCGTAATTTTTACTATCATCTACAATAGGTTCAGTCAATGGATAGACCAGTAGCCTCCTGCTTGAAATTACTAGCTCAAGGCCTTAACAAACAAGCATCCTGTCATGGAGGCTATATCATCAACGGGTTTAGGTTTAACATAAATGATGATGACCGAACAAAACAAACCCAAAACAGTGGAGTCTTGGTCAACGGCGACTGTTATGCTGAGAATTGCATGGACTTTTACGGAGAACTAGATGAGATTGTTAAGCTAAGAGAAGGGAAAAAAAGATGAGAGGCTAGGCAGGAAAGAATTATGGAGGGAAAGAAGAGGGGAAGATAATAGGCAAATGGACGTGTTTACCCGGGAATTAACGGGACGCTGGTAGACTCGATTCAACGGAATGACCTTATTTGGACATAATTAAAAAAAATAGTAGTCACTTTGACACAAATTGATGTCCAGTGGCCAAAGTAAAATTTGCTTAATAGTTCAATGGTCAATGGCGTAATTAACTTTTTTTGAATTAAGAAGGTGGTATAACACAGCAACTATACTTGCTGGTTATTGGTTGGTTTCGTTCCTTTCTTTGTGGTACTACCGTGTTTAGATTTTAGTCTATTAGCCATTATTTGTCCCACCAATGTTGACCCTTTTTACTGCCATTGTTTGGTTTTCTTAGTTGTTGTTTTGCTCTTTTGTTTTTGTGGCTATTAGGTTGGGCGGATTCTAATCATGTTCACTCTTGCATGCGTAGTGCATTCTTCATATAATTCCAGTGGTATTCTATAAAGTTTTATGATCCTGGTCCTTGTTAAATAAAGCTCTACTTTAATTCTTGACCCATATGTTATTTTATTAGTGGGTTATCATGAAAGTTCTTAGTCACAGGCTAGAGTAAGCACTTGAATTTGATCCAATTTTCTTTACACTGCACCAGTTCGTTTTCAGTTTATTAGTTTATAGGTTATAGTCAACAATAGCGACCATTTGATCGCTTTTGGCATCGCAAAGTTTCGTAGGTTTCCAATTCACTGTTGTAAGTCCTTTTTATGTTGTTATATTGTTTATAACCTAGCTCATGGTTGAGAAGTCCTTGAGGTGATGCCAATACGTTTTCTTTTTTTCCACTGGTCTTGGTGATATATTTTTCCTATTCCTTTGCTATGCCTAATCCATGTCAATGACTTATTATTGTTTAGTTTCAGCGATTCATTGTGGATTAAGGACTTTTTTTTTTTTTCTGTACTCTTGTTTGGTGGTACATATCTTCACTCATGTGAACCCTTTGAAAAGCCGATAACTTCACCATTAATTAATTTTATATATGATCATTATGATGAACGATCCTCTCTAAAATTGGAGAGTCTATAGGACTTCTATAATCACTTCTGTTACTTTTGTGGTTACTTGGTCACTTTTGCAGTCACCTAGTGACTTATATAGTCACTTTTGATGACTTTTGGATGGCTCTCTTGAGGAAGGCCATTACCGGGTATGCGTTTCTACCTTTTGGTTTTGTGTTTAATTTGGATTTTTTGTACCACTTAATGATTATTTCGCATATTTGTTTTTGCTGTATTGGTGTCGTTGTCAATTGTTATCGCTTGTTTGTCAAAGTTTTGACTATTTTGGACTTTGGATTATTATATTGCTTCCCATTTGGGTTTTACCTTACTGGGCTATTCGAGCTTATCCCTCTTTGTTTGCTTTGTCCCTTACTGCAAATAGTAGTAGACGTGATTAGAGGCTTTGGCACGCTTAAGGAATTAGAACACTTTATTAGTGTAATTGAACAATGTAATTCATTTTGAGAACTTTATCCTGGTGTAGGTAATTTGATTTGGAATTAGAAATTTATAATGGCTTCTAACCGTGGCTTATTATTTTGCTTTAGTTGGATTTTGAAAAGGATGGATTCTAATTAAGTTCTTATAGATGGAGATATCTTGTCACTAATGAGTTAGATGCTCTGCTTTATACCTTGGTGTAACTGAATATTTAGTGAAATGTATTTGACTTTAGGACTTTGAATTTTAGTAAAGACTTTCAAAGTCGGTGGTGTTACAAGAATAGGGTAGGCCTGATAGGTCATGAAAATCAATGAGTCATCATCAGGCCACAAAGAGGTGAACACATGAGGTCCGAAAAATCAGGAACTGAAAGATCATCAAGCAAACCATAGGGAGGTGAACACGTCATGTCATAATATATCAGGCTAAAAACATGCACGAACTATTATCTTCTTCTTCTTCTTCTTTTTTCATCATTTTTTGTTTTTTGACCTCATCAAAATGTGAAAGAGCATTAATCTCTCTTAAACAAGCATAATCTCTCGAAGGACTTTATATATGGGACACAATGTAGGTCTGGGCGTGGGATAAGAAATGAATGGTAATGAGGCTAAAAAACTCGAATATAAAACAAAGCCCCTAATGGAGAAGGTGACTAAGTTGCCTATGTATCCCCATTGGGGGAATCAGGTCGAACATAGTTCAAACTGAATTAACTGAATATCTATCAATTGCAATTCCATGCGTTGAGTTTTGACAAATATTCTTTTTCTTTTTTTTTTCTTTGTTCTTCTTCTTCTTCCTTTTTCAACACTTATTCTTTCTTTTGATATTGAACAAATGATCATCATGATTTTAGTCATCAAATATCTAAAGGGAGAACCCTTTCCATGTTGAGTTGACTTTACAGCAATACTTGAGACATGGGCATACACATGAGAACTCTACCCCCCCCCCCCCCCCCAAGGTTAGAAATATAGGTTTCTACTAAGAAAGGCTAAACTGTTTAAATGCAAAGGACTAGCAAGTGGAAAAATTTAGTATACAGTAATTAGTATTATATGTGGTAGCCAAATGACGGCCTCCAATAATTGGAAACGATTATTTTGAGAAAGAGGAAGACTCATACTAAAATACGTTCTTCAAATTTTTTTTTTGCCTAACTTTTACCTAGGCCACCAGTCATGACTTTTAGTCTAGCGGGCTTTTTCTTCTCAATATAAATAGTCCATGCAAGGAGAAAGTGAGTTTTCACTAAGAAAAACTCTTGACATTCATATGACACCTCTATTTTGAGGGTTTGACTTAATTCTGGTAAATGAGGGGTGGGCTAAGAAAGAAAGTTAGGGCCTTTTTTGGATAGTCTTTTAAACTCTCGCCCGAATGTTAAATTTCAATAACAAGTTCTTCTGTTAGGTTTCTGATATTTAACTTGAAAGAAATTGAAATTTTAATTTTTAATTTCATCACCACTGAAGTGCAGAAAAGAGGTGTCAACAAGATAGACCATAATGCTCAAACTCAAAAATCATCTTTTGTATAGTACCTCGAAGTGATTGGTCACTATGAATTTAATCGATATGGAATCGGGAGTTAATTCTTACTCTTGAAGAGTTTTTTTGTGTGCTCTCAACTTGCTAAGGATGGTGACCTGGACTCCGGACTCTATTTGGTCAAACTCTAAAAGAGAAATCTAAACGTTGAAAAATATTTCTTTTGGACTTTTTAAAATTTGTGAACTTTTTCCCTTCTTTATTTTGAATTTTTTGTTTCATATTTTATCCTAGGAATTAAAGGAAAAGAAAGGATGACTTAAGCTAGGAAAGTAGCACTTACACATGACACGCTATCAGATAATGCACATAAGAACCCCATGAGACTAGCTGGTTTATACCATGCAATGCCACATTGACTAATTGTCTGGTTAACCATAGGTTGATTGTCCGGTTACTCAGTAAGGGTTTGTGGGATTTCTTGGGAAATGATTTGGAAGATACTGACTAACCAATCGTCCATTTACTTGGTGGGGTGTTTTGAAGATGGGGCGTAAACTGGCTGGTTTTGCGAGAAAAGCACTTACTGACTAACCGTCTGATTTACCTACCCATAGACCGACTGGTTAGTTAGAATCCTTTTTTTTTAAATTTACCTTTGGAAAGAATATTGGCCGGCTTCCCAGCCGATATGCCATAAACCTGGCAGGTATTCTCCCTAAAAGGGCAGGCCATAGAAATGGTCAGGGTGCGTGGTTGTCTTCAACTTCGGGAGTAAGGTCACTCTTTCAATATACGTCTCACATGTAACTTAGATAGTTAACAATGGGTGATAACTCGTACGTGTACGCAAGTCATTTTTTCCAAGATACCAGGAGGCTCTGGGTACTAGACCTTAGAGGTGAGAGTAAAGTCGAATTCGCCTTGATAATTAGGAAGTCAAAGTGTTTCAACCATTGCCCTAGAGTGGGTTGGTTTGGGACAATAGTGAACATGTCACCAAAACAAAAAGTAGTAAACAAAAGAAAACACAAAAAAAGGACAAAAAAGAAAAAAAAAATTCAAGTCTAGTCCTCTTATTTATAGTCCTCAATGGAGTCACCACTGTAGTGAACTGCCTCAAAAATGCTGTTTTTAGACCCGAGAAAAGGTCTAAAGCTCAAAATCACCATCTTATTTTATGAAATAAAGGTATGATAACAAAAAATCGTAAAAAGATCCTAACATTCCCAACTAGGTTTCTGATCTACCGAAACCAAAAATGAAGGGTTCGAGGACAAAGTTAAAAAATGGGAAGGTATTAGGCACCCACTATACCCTAACGGTCTCTACTTTATTTTAATGTTGTCTTTGGCCTTTTAACACATAACATGAAAAATGCTTATAAAATAAACCCTAACACAATTCTATGGCTTTGGTTTGAATTCAACAACATTCCCCCTTACTATATTCGTATGAAGGAACTAAGTTATACAATGGGGAGGTGATAGGCACCTACTAGAACCTAACGGTCTCTACTCTGTTTTAGTGATTTCTTTGGCCTTTTAACACATAACACATAAAATATGTATAAAATAAACCCTAACACAATTCTATGGATTTGGTTTGAATTCGATAACTAGGATCAAATGCCCTATGTATCTGGTCAGATAAATTAAAATCAAAACCTATGTCGTTCCATCGGACCATATGGGAGGCCATTTAAACTTCGGTCTTTGACACGAATATAGAAAAATTGATTTGAAAGACTTCTTTTATAAGTTGTGTTTTGTCAACCAAAATTTGGTCATTAGAAGGGAAAAATATTTGGACTTCTCTAAACTAGAAAGCACTATAAAGTTACCTCTAGATGATGATAGCTCAGAGAGCTTAGTACCACCTCGAGATAAATCCACGATGCAAGTACTTCACCAATATGAATATTTTTTTTTAAAAATTGCTGATTTTTCCTTAGAAATGATGCATTATCTCTATAGAGAAATGGTACAAAAGTTCTAGAGATAATAGCCTCCTTTGCAGAAGGCCCTTTACCGAAGTGCGAAAGATAATTGTTGAGTCTACAATCACTGATAGAGTATATTTGATTGAAATTGCAAATTGGACAAAGGTCAACTAGCCGGCCGATTCATCGAGAATAGGCCGGTTCATCTCTTAATATTTTTTCAAACTTTAGGCCATCATCTGTCCTGAATTTAGTCAGTAAGTATCTAAGATAAAACATATGGGATGTACCAGATTTTAAAAATCGTCTTAAAATTTCATCTAAATGAGAGGATTTGCATGCATTATGTATTGATCATAAGATATTTCTGATTTATCTATGCAATCACCATCTTTTGAATGAATTGAACTGGACTTACATGGACTGTTTTAATAAACTTAGTTCATTATCTATTACTAGGCTACACCCATAACAAATAATAAACGTTAACTATTAATAAAGCGGAACAATAATAAACCAATAAAAATGCTGCAAACAATTGGGTGTCTACACCCTTTTTGTTGTAGGCAAACTGTATAGAGCAATGTATGTCATGATCACAACAAAAGATCCACTAGAGTGTAGGTGGACCCTTCTAGCTTATGCAGCTTTGGTTGCAGTCTTATTTCCCTATAATTTAGTCCCTCAATATAGATTTTGTGCATTTTCACACCTATGGCTATCGATTGTCTTTACATGACATTCATCCTCACACATTTGGTGTTTCTTTTTAGTTCTGTTTTGAGTTCACACAAATTGTGAGACCACACTCTTTTCTCAGCAAAAGCATTGGCCCTACCTGGTTTGTAGAGTTACCTTCATATATTCCTTGTAAAGATACCCGTGGAAAAATAAGAGTTTGTAGAAAATGTATGGGCCAACTTTTTGTTGTAGAGGCTATTGCATGTATTTTTTATGGAGCCAAATGAATGCTACTCCAAAACGCAATGTGAAGTTTTGAGTGGTATACCCCTCTTAATTTACTCATTACCTTAGTTGATTCAAGGAGTACCTGCTCCTTTCTATGTTGCCCAAGGTTTTCAAAGCCCGAGAAAGACTGAGGATGCTGACTATCAACCATATCACCCATCGATGGGCATGCATACTTGTCAGTGGAGAACTTTGCCATGAATAACTTTAAGAAGAAAATGTCCAGTGGTGTTAGAGGTTCTATGACTCGTATCAGATCCATACTGATATTCTACTTTACCCTCACCAATTGTTTGATTAACATGGCTGTGGAGAACAGGGGTATGAATAATTTGAAATCGACAGATCAAGGTAGACCTTTCTTTTATTTTTATTGGTTATCCATATTTTGCCATAACACCATTTGAAGTTTTTTGTTTTAACTTCTTTCCTTTTACACATGAAGGGACTCAGCCCTCGGCGCCAAAAGGCAAATGAAAAATGCACATAGAAGCTACCCCTCAAGTTATGAAGAAAGGAAAGCCACATGCTCTTTGGCTGATGCCACTACTACCCTTCGAACAAGCCAAACTAGGAGTCAAATTACTCATGCAGCTCAGTCGGTGAGCACTTCATTGCATAATGAGAGTCGTTAGACTCTTTTTCATGGTTATAAGACTGACTCGGAGCAGGTCAACTCTAAGAACTCTAAGAAAGATGACAATATTTTGGAATAAGAAATAGAAAAAGAGGGGAAGGGGTGAAGGAGTGCCTTCTAAGAAGAAAAAAAAAGGTGCGATGGATAAAAGGGCAGTTAAACAAACCACGTGTTCCCTCTCAACTTCTTCTAGTTTTGATCCTATGGACCCAACTGGCAAATTCCATGGAAGCTATTCCTTTAAAGATAGTTTTACCTTCAAATGAACCATTGGTGGCCAAGTCTAAAGATACTCATCTTAACTAACCTAACCTTGCTTTTGATAGGACTGCTACTAAAGGACTATAATTTATTACCAATGAAGGTGTGGCCTCTGCTGGGGGATTAAAGACTATTGTCGATAAAGAAAAAACTTTTGCTAACGGTTCAAATGCTACTATTGATAAGACATAAAAGACTTCTGCTAAAGGATTGCAAGCTGCTAATATAAGAACGAAAAAGACTTCTTTTGCTGCTCGCAAAACCCAAAAGGAGGAAAAGACTTTCGAAGGTATTCTTTCAGCTTTTATACTGTTCTAGCAAATTTTTGATGTTAATATTATGTATTTCTCTGCCAGAATAGAAGGAGAGGAAGACCAACTCTTTGAAGACCAGCCTTTTCCTTCCGCACCTATTGCTATTGACACAACCAATCTTGGTCAGCAATCTCGTCAGTCTTCGCGTCAAATAAGCATCTCTTTCACATAGTGGTCTAGCAATATGTTATACATTTATAACTATCTCATGTGCAGGATATTGATACTCCTATATATCCATCTGTTACATCTAGTTCAAAGACCACCATTGATCCAGTGCCGCCTCAGTTCTTGAAAATGTTTTTCCTATATGCCCTCTGCCACTAGGGTGAAGCATATGTCTCGCCCTTAGCAAGACTTCATTCTAATGCTCATATTGGTGTCTCTCACTTTTTCTCACTTGACTCGGGAAACTAGTACTTCCCTCAATCCTGAGTATGAGGAGCTATTGACTCAGGAATAATCTGTATGATGTCTCAACAAAAAGAGATAAAATTCACGCTGACTGGCCTAATAGAGATTCTAGCCAATCATTCTTTCCAATTGACTGATCCCTAAGCAGGAATTATGGTCACCTTCAAGCTGTAACTTCTCATGATTTCATCTTGTGAAAGAGGGATGGGTATCAAATCAGACATCACAGGACTTGAGGAAGACATGTAGAGCTTTAACGAATAGATTCAAGTGAAGAAGATTCTGATTTTAAATCTTGAAACAGATCAACCAAGTTGCCTATGAAATGAGGGCATTGGAATCAAGGATGGAAGAACTAAAACAAAAAATAATAAATTACTCCAACAAACGATTAATGTCTACCAAGAAGCTGTCGATTTGGACAAAGCCAAGGAAGAGGCCTTAAAGAATCATGCTAAGGTCAACTACAGGATTAAATTCTTTAAGGCAGTAACACTTTCGACTTTTGGCCTCTTTGTGTTATGCGATCTAGCTTATGTTTAGGCTAATACAATCTTGTTCACTCAATTGGTTCAACACCTTCCCAAAAGAAGAGAAGTATTTTTTAAATATCTTCCAATTTACTGGCTTTGCATGTAGTTTTCCTTCCAAGGATTTTAACCAATATGCACCCTTTTTTAGCACTGTGTACTTTGAAAGGACCTTCTAAGTTAGGGAGCATTTAATTTTGGATCTTTTAGCCCAACTGAATGAATTGTGTTCCACATTAAATCATTTTCACTAAAGGATATATGTTGCACTCTCTTATTATAAGATCTGCTTACACTACTTTTGAGCGAGCAACCTATCGAAAGCATCCAGTCGATGCTCATCTAAATCCTCCAGTTTGATAGTCATGGCTTCATTGTAGTCTGCAACAGAAATCTCATTTAGCATGGATTTTAAAAAATTGACTATCATTTTCTTTGGCATTACTAGAGCATGCCCGAGCATGCCTATTAGCAAGAGCAAATGTTGTTACTCATGTACTAGTCCTAGGAGACGTCTGAAAGGCCATAATACTGTTGACAATAGTCGGTGTTGGTCACTTGGTATCCATAATTGCTCTTCAGCAAACTCCATAATTTGCTCATAGTGAATACATATCCTCTATCAACAATAATAGTTGGAGATAATGCAAACCGATGGGTTATGTTTTCTTTTATGAAATCCGTAGCAATTTTTTAATTAAGTCATTGGATTCATTCCATATCATAAAGTAATTTGTTGTTACAATTACGAAATCATGTTGCCTAGCAAAGCGGGGATGAATTAGACTTGTTAAATCCATATCCAGCCATGAAATGGCAAGCACTTCACTACAAACTGCGGATCAATGTATGATACCTTACGTACTGCTCCATGCTTCTGACAAACTTGACATCCTTTTGCTTACTTTATGCGTTCTTCCATTATAGTTGGCCACTAATGGCCATTTCTTCCGACTACCCTCTCATTTCCATACCAAATTGATGTGCTCCACAAGTGCCTTCGTAGAGGTGTCAATGGATCGGGCTAGGGCCGGCCCAGCCCAAGCCCAACGGGCCTCCAGCAAAAACGAGCAGGGGCCGGGCCTGGTGACTGAAAAACGGGCCACGCCGGGCCCGGGCCTAAAATCTGGATATATGGGCCCAGTCCAAGCCCTGGCCCTAGGCCCAATATTTAGGGCTAGGCTTGGGCTGGGCCCGGGTCTAATTTTTTTTTTTGTTCCCAACTCCTTGTTATTTATTTGCGTCGATGGCCAATAAGAATACATCAAATTAATTGATTGAGATTGATACATATTAATTTTGTGTAATATTGACAAGCCTTTTTTTGGCCTACTAACATTATAATTTATAAGTAGCATTTTTCGAAAGTTTCAATTCTAATCAGTTTATTTCAAATTTATATTATTAGTTTAATTTTGTATAAAGTTTTAGCATATTTGAAATCCTAATCAGTTTATTTCAAATTTATTCCATTAAGCTTTACCTTTTTCACTAAAGTTGAATTTTTATTATTATAAGGTACCACTAAAAACTAGTTGGAATTTACAAGAATTTAAATTTGGAGTATAGTTATTAATTCTTCAGACGATCTTAAGTAATAAGTATAGATTTTGACTAACAGTTTTTCTCTCTACTTGGGAAAATAATGGAGAATATAACCGTTGGGGGGAAAAGGGGAGAAAATTAAATTTGAAAACTGTGGGGCCTGCCAGAACTAGGCCTAAAACTGGGCCAAATCCGGGCTTTTTCGGGCCGGGCCAAAACCGGGCTTTTCGGGCCGGGCCGGCCCAGGCTTTTCCCTGGAATTACTAGGCCTGGTCCAAGCCCAGGCCCAAAGCCCCTTTTTTTAGGGCCTTCATTGTTCACCTAGAAGGCCGGGCCAGCCCGGGCCTGAAACGGGCCGGGTCGGGCCAGCCCACCCGCCCTTTTGACACCTCTATGCCTTCGTGCACTTCAGCCTTTACTTACGTAGTTTCTTGTTGTGCAAGGCATCTTAGTGCCAATTCCTCAAACATCCTCTTAAACAAGCCATCATTTAGTATGAAATATTTGACTGCTTGTACTTTGGATTTCTTATCCACTTTTGATTGTGAATTTTGCAGAAACAATATGATTTGGCTTCTCCAATCATCTTAAGTTGAATCAACTGGGTTTATCATTTCAATTATTCATCTCTTTTGCTAATCGATGGCAACTTTTTTGGTTACTTTAACCCGATACTCATTAACTCCACTAGGAAGTCTTAATCTAGATGCTAGCTACGCCATGATATTGGAAAATCCATTATCTAATCTTGGAACACGCCTTATCGTAGCATCATCAAACTTATTAGGTAAGTACAAAGTAAGGTTGAAATACATTCTAGTCCTGCTACACAACATTTGAATTCTCTAATTAGTTGTTTTATCACCGATTGTGAATCTCCGAAAATCTGTACATTTGTTACATGCATTTTCAATAACATTTCTAAGTCAATTATTAAAGCCACATACTTAGCTTGAACAACCATAATCAAATTGAAAAAAAAAATTTATGTTTCTTGTGGGCAAAATAAGTACTATTTCAGCTCAAGCTCCATTAAGTGTTTTTGATCATCGAAGATCATTTTCCACAAAACTATGCCTATTATTACTTTACTTTCAACATCCTCACTTGGACAATCTGCAAAGAAGTTAGCTAAAACTGCCACTTGACAGCCTTTTGAGGAATATAAGTAAAATTATACTCGATTAATCTACAATCCGTTTCCTCATTTTTTTTGGCATGGTTAGTATATATTTTATCGAATCAGTTTCTGCCACTACCAAAACATCATAAAGAAACATATAATGCCTCAACTTGACTGCAGTAGAATATAAAGTTAAACTTAGTTTTTTGTACATTGGAGTGCTTTTGCTCAGTTACATTCAAACTCTTACTTAAATAGTAAATCAATTGCTCGTAACTATGATCATTCTCCCGTGACAACAAGCTGCCAAGTAATTACTCCACAACAATATGCATAAATTTAACGGCTCTCCGTTCTTGATGGCGTAAAAAATTGAGGCTTGATCTCCTTGATTGCTTGAAAAGCCTGCTAATGTTTTTCCTCTTATCTATACTCGGTATCCCTTTTTAGTCCTAACGATGCTGAAAAGGTTGTCACCTTGCCTGCCAGCTTTGCAGTAAACCTACGAAGAATTTAAATTGACCAAGAAAATACTTCAATTCTTTCTTATTAGAAGTAGATTTAGCATTGATTGAGACCATATTTTAATTTATTATCGATCTCAATTCCTCTTTTATGGACTAAGAACCCAAAAATGAACATTTTATTGGATATATATTTAACTCTATGCCATCTCATTCTTATAAAAGCATCTTCAAGATGTTGCAAGCGTACTTGCTGGTCATCTGACTTGACCAGTAAATCATCAATGTGCACTTTCAAAAATTTCTTATTAAGTCATGGAAAATAAGGTTTATTGCTCTTTGGTATGTTGCTCCAGCATTTTTTTAAAACCAAATGGATCAGAACCTATTCAAAAGTTCTAGTATAACCTAGGCACCTAAATACAGTTTTTTTTGTACGTCCTCTTGATCAATAAGAATCTACTTATACCCAACATTTTCATCCATTATTGACATAATAATATTTTTAGATGCTGAATCGATGAGTAAATCTATCACATCCATTGTGTATTGATATCTAGAAGTCGCTGTATATAGATTTCTAAAATCAAAGCATATCCTTAATTTTCCATTTTTATTACAAGAAGAACTATGTAAGACATCCATTCAATAAACCTTTCAAGCTTGATGAGATTGGCTTTTAATAGCCTTTCATTCTCTTCTTTTACCAGTGAAGTCACCTCTGTTGACTTCTCTTTTGGTGCTTGTACAAAGTGGCTAAAGCCTTAACTCATTGTAAGTTTATGCTCAACTGACCTCCTGGCAAGCCTGGCATTTCTTCATAATTCCAAGTGAAGCAATCTTCACTTGGAGTTGCCATCTTATTTCTTATAAAAGCACCAACTATGTAAACAATAATTTTGGCATGATTCCTTGTTCATCCATTCTCCTTTTGTCCATGGAGGAAATGGGAACCAGGGGTAGTCTCTAACCCTTTGTTTTTTGAATATTATGTCTTGCCTATAAAAAAATAAAAAAAATGAAGCAATCTTTTTGTTCCTTAACTAATTCGACCACCTTTCTCTATACTGACAATGGTAGGCCGTGTGTCAGACTCTATACCTAAGTTTACTTACATCAATAAGGCTTAAACTACGATCAACTATCAAATCGTCTAGTTTTGCTAGAACTGTCTTTAAATCTTTCAAGCTGATTCTATCTAACCTGACCTAATCATCATCTCCCACACACTCTACCCGATTGATAGCAGATAACTTTGTTATTCTTCTTTTCACTGCATGCACGAATGATTTCTGAAAAGACTTTGCTAGTGCAGCCTGTGTCCAACTTGGCTTTGTCGATACTTAAACGATTGCTCTCAGCCATTCTTGGCTGTTCCGCACACCTTCATAGACTTAAACTATCTATCACAATTTCATAGTCTTGAATAAGATATTTCTGCCCCTCTTGCTCCATATGCAAAATTCTCTTCTGGTGCCCATTCATTAGAAACAATTTTTTTAATCATTTTGGCATAGACCTCTTAATACTTATGCTGCGTCTGGCCGCTTCAACGCTACTCAATTGAACGTGATCAATTGCACCCCCTAACCAATGGATATTCTGATCACATTGTGGCAAATCACATCGGAAAAAAAATCTGGATAATGAAATTTTATTGGAATCCCCATCTTATTTAATTAAAGAAAAATAAAAAAAAACCTAGAAATGACTCAAAGGTGTCCAAAAGGACGACCAGTCTATCGAGATCACAAGAAGTGTTCAGGGACTAAGTTATGCAATGAGAAGGTGTTAGACATCCGTCACGCCCATTCGGTCTCTACTTCATTTTTCTTGAATTTTGGCAATGAAAACACATAGCATGCAAAATATACAAAAGTAATCCTAAGTTAAGTCTTATGTTTTTTGCTTGAACTCGACATCAGAGGTCGAATTGCATACGTATCCGATCAGACTAATAGGAATCAAAACCGTTGTAGTTCGACTCTGTTTCTATGGAAAATATTCTACAGTTCGAGACTTAGACCAGAAAATGTAAAACATTCTTTTCGAGGTTTTTGAATTGACATGTGACGACGAGATTGGGAGACAATTTATATGATTTTTGAGCTAGAAAATCATTAAAAGTTACCTTTTGATGTAGCTTGCCTTGATGACTCGAAGATGTTCTATGAATGATCCATGATGCAAAGAATAAAAAGACTTTATAAAGTGAGTATTCGAATGAGTAAGATTCTTGAGAGAGATAGTATATCACTTCACAAAGAAATGGTACACAAGCTCTAAAGAGAATAAGCTATGACAGTTTTCCAGACCTCAAAAGAAAGGTCAGTGCCCCTTTTTATAGTGCTCAGGGAGTCATAATTTGATAAGATCGGCTATGCCAATCTTGCAAGGCTGAAGATAACTCAGAATAAGTGATAAAATTACAGATTGACAAAAGTCAACTAATCGGCCGGTTCTCTCAATTTTTTTTTTGAATTTTGCGGCATTATCTGTTAGACCCTGCATATTTAATTGCTTATATATATATATATATATATATATATATATATATATATATATATATATATATATATATATATATATAGCTTGGGGACGTAATGGGTATTTTGAAATTCTTATTATTTTAGAAATATAAGTACAAATCTAATAGGTATCTGAAAGTTACGTACAATATATATTTCATAGGAACACAAGGAAGTTCAGAAAAATCTCCTGATAATCCCTAGGAAGTGCCATCTTGAGATTTTGGAATTACTTTGAGGTAAGAATTTAATTTGATTATTGAATTGAGATTCGTAGTAAGAATCTTACGAATTTTCTTAGTTTTAGAACCTAATTGAGATCTTTGGGTATATTAAATTTTAGGATTTTTGATGCAATTGGATTGAGAAGATCGATATTTTGGATTTAATTGTACAATTCGAGGTAAGGATTTACTTTTGAAATCTAAATCAGCGTTGAACCGATGTTTGAATTTTCGGGCCATCACCGTGGGCTAATTTCTTCCTGATTATTTCTTTTGCTATCTCGATTTTCGTGCCACCATTGTTACAGTTTTGTGTCAAAATTCCTTGATGTTTCTTGTTGTCTCGACATTCGTGCCAGCACAAATTTTGTTTCTGAAATGTTTCAATTCTCTTTCCGTAATGCTTTAATGGGTACTTGATCTAGAATGATGCAATCATTGTTTCTCATGAATTTTGCCTTGCTGTACTTGTCTTAGTCAATGGAAAAATTACTTCAGAATGTTTACTGAGTTTGGGATTCGTGTGGCTTGTCCTTGTGGCCAGCAATATGCCAAAACTTCTCATAATTATAGTTACATGTGCACTTTTAGTTGTCTACTTCTTCATTGCTCAGGTTGCAATTTTTTTTAGCGGATTAATTTTCATTGAGTCGATTATTTTGTCCTCTTCGATTTGAGCCTAATATTGAATGAGTTCTATCGTTAAAAATATCGTGCGTTAAGCTTGTTAATATATGTTTATGATTATACCATAATATTTTGTGTAACTTACTGAAGACAACCATAATTTTACATTGTCTAGACAATTTCTTGGTATCACGATAAACTATTGAATTTATGTGGTGTTAATCATGTGAGCCATGTCACAAGTTTGTGACTTTTATGTTTCTGACTTACCCACGTGGATTGAAACGTGGGCTAGCTCAGTGGGGTGAGTTAGAGATCGCGATCTTATTTTCTGAACCTGGCTCCACGTGTCAGCGATGACATGTGTGACCTTATTCTGAATGGCTCTCTAGTGTCTGTCTCTGTACAAGGATGTATTTTTGACATTTTGAAATTCTGTCTTTGTACGAAAATATATTTGACACTTTAAAATTCTGTCTCGTATCTGTTCCGTTAAAGTTTTGTACCTCCGAAATTTCGTTCTTCAGACATTTTTTTTGTATCCCTTTTGGTTGGTCCGTTGAGCGACCTTACTGGGCATTTGACTCACTTCCTTATTGTTTTTCTCTCAGGTTATCAGTAAAAAGGGGACTGGATTGCATGACTAGCTGTGCGATTGAGAGCTAACAATTTTATATCAGAGTCAATATTAGTAGTTTAGTTTTGCATTTAGTTTGATTATTTTTAGAAAGTACAATAGGAGGACCTATGTGGATTTGGATGACTAATTTGGAACTCTGTGTAGGAGTAATTTGGGGACTTAATTACTGTTTTAGGTCTATTTGAGACGTAGTTATGTGACTTGGAGATTTTTTTTTATTTTAATTTTTAGATGATCTGACTAATGAGTTTGGGAGACTTATGAATATTTGGGATTTTCTGTCCTTATTGATTTGAATTTAACGCTTCAAAAAATTCGGGACGTTACATTATCTGACCTATTTTCGGTAATTATCTCCGATATTGTAAACGTGATATATTAAATTCGGAATAATTCATTTCAAAATTAAAAAATAGATTGATTTTATCTTTGCATTAAGGATAGTTTAATATCATTTCCTCAAACTGTCTAGACCAACTAAATCAATTATTTTGACTTAACTCTAGACATTGGACTGGACTTAACACAATTAGACTGGACATGCAAATTGACTGGACTGATGCAATTGGGACTGGACATCTAACATGACTAGACAGATGCAATTTGGACTGGACATGTAACTGGACCAAACTTGGACAATTAAGCTAGACTGGACTAAGTTAATTAATTAGGTTACATTATCAGGCCTAAACTCAATAATGTACTCTAATTAATAATAAAGCCCGTTATTTATTTAATTAATAATGACTACAAAAATAGGGTATCTACACATATGTTATAATATCTCCACTAATGACTTTTAGTGACTCCACCGGTTATTGATAGAATTGTGCTTCTACAGAGTTTGAGTTGGTTACAAATGGCTTGTCATCTATCTGAACCAACTCTGCGACTTTATTCCAGTATCGTTCTTCCCTCCAAAAAATCAGTACTTTGTGAAGAGAAGAAGGTACACAGTCGTAAACATGAAGCGTTAAAGTTTGAAGAAGAGGCGATAACAAAGAATGGTGGCATCGTTGTCTTATTTTAACCATTGGCGCTACTTGCTAAACTTTAGAAACCCTACTGGCAAGGTTGCACTCCATTATCTCAACAGGAACTAAATCTTTCTCATCCATGCACAACTTGTTTAGCATCCGAGTGGGTAAGATATTCACAGTTGCATCATTATCCACCAACACCCTAGCCACTGGTTGGCCATCCATTAACATTTTTATGAGCAATGGTTTGAGATGTTTAATTTTTTTGACGATACTTATGTCTAGTCAAAATGACTCCGTTTCCTTGATATTTAATAATTCTTCCATTTCCAGACATGCATTCTTGTTTTTTTTACAGGGCTGTCTTTTTTGTGAAAAGCAAAACTGCTTGGTACTGGAATTCTGCTCTCCTCTATATCTCTTTTAACTCGCAAGACTTGTCCCGCACTAGCCTAAAATATCATTTGCAAAAGGAATTCCATATTGAAATCTATTGTGACCTCATGCTCTCCGGAAAAACAAACTCCTCTAGATCTCTCTATCTTCTTACTTTTCTCATCCTTTTTAGCCTTGTCAACCTGTCCGTTCAGGGACTTTGCCACCACTTTAGACATTAACTTGACTCCTTGTTTTCTTGACTTTTCTCATTTACCACCTTCTACTCTCTCTCTCTCTCTCTCTCTCTCTCTCTCTCTCTCTCGTCAACATCTATCAATTTACTTGAACTTTTATGTCCTTTAATTCTTTTTTCATCATAGTAGCAAATTTCCTTTAAACCTTCTATTTAGTATCCTATTCAAATCTAGATAAGCCCCTAGCGCAGAAATCCGTCTTGACCATCTAGATGTCACTGATTGTCTTGTTGTACTTTGAGCTTAGTCATTCTTGGTTCTTGTCGCACGCCCTCTGAAGCTTTACCAAAATCTTGAGGGCCAAAACAACCTCTTAGCCTCACTTGTGCTGCTCTAAAATGAGGTGTCCCTGTATCAATATAGCTATATAAAACTCGAGTTTTACTGAAATTCTTAGCTTTATAGTTAGCTCTGAGGATATCTTAAATCTAGACTTCTAATTTAGCCTATTTATTATTGTTATAGTTAATCTAGACTTCTAATTTACTTATTATCTATTGAATTTGGACTTTTAACCTGAACTTCCTATTATTGTTACAATTAATCTAGACTTCTAACATGGACTTCTAATTTAACCTATTTATTATTGTTATAGTTAATCTAGACTTCTAATTCACTTATTATCTTTTGAATTTGGACTTCTAACATAGACTTCTTATTAATTAATCTAGACTTCTAATTTACTTACTATTTTAACAATAATTTTGACATCTTACTAGACTATTCCTGCCTAATCTACTTCCTTTTGAGTCATTGACCTCTCTTTCTTCTTCTTTCTCCCTCTTTCTTCTTCTTTCTCCTTCTTTCTCGCTTCTTTTCTTCTCACACCCTCTTTCATCAGTATGGTAGTATTGCTTTTTTGGCAAGGTCTTCATCACCTAGATGACAGGTAAGTACATGAAATGCTTGTACTGTGCCTTTAGTTCATTAATAAACTCGCATAAAAAATTGGTGTACTTCAAATCCAAAATTAAAAAAAAAGTTGTAAAAAATGTTTATCTTTCTAGGTGTAGAAATAGATTTTCTTCCTTTTGCAAAATTTTCAACGGAACTTTGTTATTTCTTGACTTTTAAAACCATATATTTGCAATTAAAAAAAAGTTGTAAATAATGGGCTTTATTATGAATTAAAGTTTATTATCAAGCTTAGGCTTAGTAATGTGACTTAATTAATTAATTGAATCCAATTGTACAGTCCAGTTACAAGTCCAATTCAACAGTTTAATCTTGTCCAATTGTGTCAATCCAGTCCAATGTCTAAATTTAATTTATTTTGTTTGTCTAGATAATTTGGGGAGATTATCTGTGAGTTATCCCTGATGCAATGATAAAATCTATAATTTATATGGTTAAAAGTGAATTATCTTGAATCTAGTACATCCATTTGCCAAATCAGAGATAAATACCAAAATTACAGTCAGATAATGTCTCAAAATTTGAGAAACTCTTTTTTTAATTTTATGCGATGAACCGGCCGATTTTTGACCAACCGACCGGTTAATTGACTTTTGTCAATCTTTGATTTTATTACATATTATGACTTATTTCAAGCTTTGCAAGTTGGCATAGCTAATCTTATCAGATTCTGCGACCCTGAGCATTATAAATAGTACTTTGGCCTTCATTTTCAATGATCTTGAACTTGAGAGCTTATTCTTTTTAGATCTTGTGTACCATTTCTTTGTGAAATGATATGTTGTCTCACTCAAAAATCATTGCCACTCATCTAATCACTTAAAAGTCCGTCTCTTCTTCGTATCATGGATCATTTGGAGCCGTTCTCGAATCGTCAGAACAAGTTACTTCAAGAAGTATTTTTTATTAGCTTTTTAGTGTAGAAATCACATTAGAGTTGTCTCCCCATCCCGTATCCACATTTCTATTATAAAACACAAAAGATTCTTTACATTCCTTTGTCTAAAGTCTAGGATCAAAACGTAGACTACATCTCGTAGGACCAGAGTTGAGCTATAGTAGTTCTGATTCCTTTCAGTCCGACCAGATACGTAGGCTGCTTGATCCCTATTATTGAATTCAAGTAAAAAAATATATAAAAATGAATTTAGGGTCATGTATTTTTAAGGCAAAAAATCTCGAAAGGGCGCCGGGGGTGCTTAACACCTTCCAGTCGCGTAACTTAGTTCCCGAACCTATCTCCCGATTTTCGATAAACTACCTCATCCTCTTGGACATCTCAGAGTCATTTTTAGGAAGATGTTAGACCCATCATATTTAAATGCTTAAAAATTATTAATAATAATAATAAAATTAGAGAGTTTGGGACGTAATGAGTATTTTAAAATTCTATTTGTTTTAGGAATATAAATATATATATATATATATATATATATATATTAGGTGTCTGATAGTTATGTACATTCATAGAAGCATACTAAAGTTCAGAAAAGTCTCTAGAAAATTCCTAGGACGAGCCTTTTGAGAGTTTGATCATTATTCGAGGTAAGAATTTATTTTTGAGTATCGAATTGAGATTTGTAGTTGGAATCCTTACGAATTTTGTTATTGTTGGAACCCTAATTATAACTTTTGGGTATATTAATTTTTAGGGATTTTGATATAATTGATTCAGAAGATCAAAGTTTTGTAATTGAACTGCACAATTGGAAGTAAGGATTTACTGTTATTGAAATATAAATTGGCGTTGGATTGATCAATTATATATTTATAAAGTTTTGATCTTTCGATCTCCCTTATTATTAGACCTCATCGGATCCACCTTGATTTGTCCGGCGGTGACACTCCTAAAAACTTCTATTCGGTCATTGTCTATTCTTGTCGATTACTGCTTCTTCTATTTTTTCCCCCTTACGTTCTTGCGTTGTATTGGAATGTTCAACAGTTTGACGGTAATATCGGTTGATGGGCTCTCTGACGATCACTGTGCCGCTGTTATCGTTTTGGAGCAGTGTACTGAACCCGTTGGCTTTATTTTCAATGTTTCTGACCGGGTGCCTTGAAATTGTTGACAGTTAATGGGTCAAGTCTTTTTTATCATAATGATTACTATTACCTCTTCCTTTTCCTTCATGATTTAATGGGCCAAAGGTTAGAAAATTTTCTTGTCCTTTCCTTGAACAAGCCTGAATACCCATGTGAATTCAGCTCTCTCTCCTTTCGTACTTATAATTCACCATGATGGTTGTAGCCACATACCTCCAAATCTCCAATACAGCTTCATTATTGTTTTTCTTTCGTCATATTGAGTTCATACAAACTCTAATTTTAGCGATTCTATTTCTATTAAACTCGGGTATTTCTTATGGTCAGTATATATTCAAATTCAAGTGTGTTGTGAAATATTTTTGGACACACTACTTGAATTGCTAAAAAGGTCAAGTAATGTTTTTACTTCTTGACGTTGTGTAACGTAAAAATAGTATTTAGCGTGAGTCGTCGACCGTTACATATATATAGTATTCAGTTTGTATCGTGTATGCAATTTTTTTTGTCTTGCCTAATTTATAGAACGTATTAATTGGTAATCTTTATGAGCCATGTCACAGTGCATGTGACTTTTCTGTTTCTGACTTACCTACGTGGATTGGAACGTAAGCTAGCTCAACGAGATGAGTTAGAGATCGCGATCTTATTTTCTGAACCTGGTTTCATGTGTCAGTGATGGCATGTGTGACCTTATTCTGAATGGTTCTCTAGCGTCTGTCTTTGTACAATGATGTACTTTTGACATTCTGTCTTTTTACGAAAGTATATTTTGGCACTTAAAATTCTATCTCGTATCTGTTCCGTTAGAGTTTTGTACCTCCAAAATTTCGTTCTTCAGATATATATTTTTTTTGTATCCCTTTTGGTTGGTCCGTTGAGCGACCTTACTGGGCATTTGGCTCACTTCCTTACTGTTTTTCTCTCAGGTAATCAGTAAAAAGGGGACTGAATACTGTGTGATTGAGAGCTAGCAAATTTCATATCAGAGTCAGTATTTAGTAGTTTAGTTTTGCATTAGTTTGGTTATTTTTAGAAGGTACAATAGGATGACCTATGTGGATTTGAAATTTGTTTTGGAACTCCGTGTCAAAGAAATTTGGATTACATAAATGTTTAGGCTGCTAAGGCATTTATTGATGTATCTATGAGATTAAATTAGTACATGCTCTGAATGACCACTTTGGGAGACATTTCGATATTTTAAGGTTTTTCTGACTATGATTATTTAACATTAATGCTCTGAAAATTCGGGGCGTTATTTTTTTCCTATTTTTTCTAATTAAATAAGATAGTGACTCCATAAAATCCTTTCAGGCAAGGAAATTTTTTTCCAAGACGGTTTGCTACAATAACATCCACTTCTATAGAAGCGATAGGATTCTAAAAATAAGTCCGCATCGATGAATTATTCTTAAGCAGCTCTTTTCTTAGTAACATCTCATACCTTGCTACTCTCGAAGAAAGTTCTTCGATTTCTGAGTTCATGTCTTCAAATTTTATTCTAATCTCCAAATCTAATTGATTGAAAGCTAAATCTGCTAACCCTCATTCTGGCATCTGAAAATGACACTGATTTTTTGATTCCTTAAAGCTTTCTAAATAGTGTTCAACACTTTCCGTTGAAATTTTTTACCTTGCAATCCTTTTGCTACAGAGATCCTTACTCCTATTTTTAAATATTGTGCATATCTTCTGTGTCTCTCCGTGAAAATAAAGAATATCATGGCAAGTTGGCAAACCAAGAAAAATCAACCCCAGTAAGAGGAGTTTAAGCACTCTCATTCCCTTGGTCACTACAAATTTTTCATTACCATTTTTTGGTAATCAAATGTTATTAGGCCATGTCGTGCGACCTTTTTGACTGGTTGGTTTCACAGCATTCTTTCTGCTTGGCCCTAGATCTCGTCATCGACAGCATTGGGTACAAACCATCCTGACTCACGTAGTAGATGATTTGAACTCAAACCATTGATAGTAGAGACTTCTACATCCACCGAGTCATCATGGTAATCTAAACGATTTTTCTTCTTTTGCAAGTTCACATCCGTTAGTCTTGCAATACATTAAGTCCATTTATAAAATTCTCCAGACAAATCTTTGACTATTTCACTTTCTATGGAGTGCTTATCCTCTACTAGCTTTTCCATTTCTTCCATTACTTTGAAAGTTGACTTGTCTTGATTATTGACTGCCTTATTGAAATCCATAGTTTGGCCGTGCAAAATGATCATCCATTAAGATGGAATAGCAGTTAGAGCCTGAGTTAATGAACTAGCTTCATTCATCAGGTGGCCCATTGTTGGATCAGTTCTGCCAATCACTTCAGTCATTTTGACTGCCATCTCTTCACCTACTGTATTTGTATTAATATTATTGCTAGTACTCCCACTACAGGTGCTTCCAGTATTATGAGTATTGGTGGTACTTGCTATATTATGAGTATCATTCGTACAACTAATGGCCTGAATATTTCTTGTTTTTCCTGAAGAACATCGTCACCATTGTTGGTAGCGTTGTGTTCACTGCCATTATTGGCTACGCCAATTCGAACATGACTTCCCGTTCTTTGCATTTTCTCTTTTCAGATTAAAATGGCCTTACCGGGCATGCCAATGTTTGCAATTGCTGGCAAGCTCATAATTAACGCGCAAATTCTTTTTTGCCTCTTGATGAGGAGGACTTCTTTAAAACATTTGAAATGTAGAAAAAATGTGAAATGAAAATGTGGAAAGTGTATCCAATTACAAACCGAAAGCAAGCATCTAAGTTATAATATGTGAAGGCTTTATCATGAAAAGAAAGCTACATTACTCTTCCTAAGAAGGTAAGAAGGAAGAAAACAACAACAGTAATTTTTTTCACCGTCCGCAACATAATGTAGCGGACGGTAAATTATCGTCAGTTACATTATGTTGCGGACGGCCAAATCGCGCTAACAACTTACTAGCGCTAGCAATGGATCACGACCCATATATATATATATATATATATATATATATATATATATATATATATATATATATATATATATATATATATATATATATATATATATATATATATATATATATATATATATATAGGGGGCCGATCCACACCCACCGGTGGAGAAATAACAATTTCTCCACCGAACCGCGGGTAAGAGCAGCGGTTGGGAAAAAGTTTTCCTGACACTGCATTAATGATGGAAAAAAGGCATTAATGATGGAAAAAAGGCATGAGAAAATGGTGAGAAAATGGCGAGAAAATGGGGAAAAGGAGAAAAAGGACACCAACCGCATGAAGAAGCAGCGGTTGGCCTGCCACGTGGCGTCCCCCACCCCTGCCACGTGGCCCAACCCCATGGGCCCTGCCACGTGGCGTCCCCCACCCTTGCCACGTGGCCCAACCGCGTATACAACCCGCGGTTGGGGCATGGACCCTGCCACGTGGCGTCCCCCACCCATGCCACGTGCCCCAACCGCGGGTTGTATACGCGGTTGGGGAGATGGCCCCTACCACGTGGCGTCCCCCACCCATGCCACGTGCCCCAACCGCGGGTTGTATACGCGGTTGGGGCGATGGCCCCTGCCACGTGGCGTCCCCCCACCCCTGCCACGTGGCCCAACCGCTTATACAACCCGCGGTTGGGCACGTGGCGGCCCCTCCACTTGCCACGTGGCCCAACCGCATAAACAACCCGCGGTTGGGGGTGATGGCCCTGCCACGTGGCGCCCCCGGGTGATGCCCCCCTCCCCCATGATGCCCCACGTGTTGTCCTTCTGCCAAATTTTTTTTTTTGCCGCAGCCTTTGACCTCTCAATCACGAGTTTTTTTTCTGTCTTTTTTCTTCTCTCTTCCTCACTTTTCTCTCTTTATAATCCCCTCCCCCGAACCCTTCTTCTGCACTCTATCATCTTTACCAACTTCCTTCGTACTTCATATCTCACCTACATAATCTCCACAACAATACAAACCAAAAAATTTTACGCTAGAAGATCGGTGGATAACCGCTAGAAGATCGGTAGATTTTTCTTTAAATACATCAAGTCACAACAAGTAAGTATTTTGAATTTCCTTATAATTCAATGTTAGGTTTATACAAATCAGCGTATTACATTTATAGATTCCAAAATAGCGATTTTTTAGGGCGCCAAATATAGACAGTTTTTCACGAATTTATAAAAAATAGCTAGAGCTAGATTTTGGCAAAATGCAAAAAAGAGACCCTAGTTATTCTTAAAGGATCTGTCTCAGGTAAAAATTTCAGATTTTTCCAAAGACTGGAAAGGGGTTAACTGATACGGGGAACCTTGTAATTCTGCAGTGTATTTTAAAATATCAAGCTAGCGCGATTTCGCGCAAAAATTTTATGAGAACCCTAGGATGTTGGGAAGTTCCATTCCCCAGGAATTCGGGCCATTCCGAAGCCGTTACCTATTTTTTTGACCGAACGGCCCTTTAAGCGCTTGATCCGAAATCGGTTCGAGATTTTTGGGTGAAACCTCCGTAAAATACTTTTTAGGTCAAGAATGAATTCAGGGAGCCTAAAATAGCATTTCGAAGCACTTTTGATATTTTTCGATGCCAGGGGGCATTTATGTAATTCGTCGCCCCGAGAGGGGTATTTCGGTAATTTTACAGTGCTAAGTTTTTCGACGGACTTTTTAGTCCAGAAATGTAATTACAAAACTGAAATGTTGTTTTGAAGCTGATTTGGCGCGCGTAGGGGTGATAATGAATCCCCGGGGGCATTTCGATAATTTGTCGCTCAGCGAGGGTATTTTGGTAACTGAACGTTGTAACACAACTGGAGGAAATAATTTTCAACACTATGTGTATTCCTAGGGTTTAACACTATGACTATGTGTGCTTAATGTGAATACGAAACGTAATTGTCGCTAAAGGTGAAAACTTAATTAGACAGTTTTTTTACGAATTTATAAAAAATAGCTAGAGCGTGATTTTGCCAAAGTGCAAAACAAAGACCCTAGGTATTTTCAAAAGATCTGTATCAGGTAAAAATTTCAGATTTTTCCAAAGACTGTAAAGGGGCTAGCTGATATGGGAAACCGTGTAACTTCGCAGTCTAATTTAAAATACCAAGCTAGTGCGATTTCGTGCAAAACTTTTATGAGAACCCTAGGATGTTGGGAAGTTCCATTCCTCAGGAATTCCCGCCATTCCGAAGCCGTAAGCTATTTTTTTGGCCGAACGGGCCTTTAAGCGCTCGATCCGGACACCGGTTCGCGATTTTTGTGCGAAAGATCCGTAAAATACTTTTTAGATCAAGAATTAACTCAGGAGGCGTAAAATAGCATTTTAAGGCTATTTGATATTTTTCCTGATGCCAGGGGCATTTTGGTAATTTGCCACCCCGCGAGGGGTGTTTTGGTAATTTTCCCGCGCCAAGTTTTTCAAACGAATTTTTAGTCCAGAAATGTAAGTAAACCACCTGAAATGTTGTTTTGAAGCTGGTTCGGGGGCGTTGGGGTGATAGTGAACCCTCAGGGGCATTTCGGTAATTTATCGCTCATCGGGGGCTATTTTGCTAGGAAGGATCCAGCTTAAAATTCATACCTTAAAATAACTTTTAGTTCAGGAAAGGGTGTGAGACACCCGAAAACTTATTTTGTTCCGGATGTTCTGAACCTTGTGACGCACCGGCGATGACTGCCAGGGGGTATTTTGCATAAGTAGCGGGTGTTTTGGTAACTTTGCCCCTTTAAATTTTTTCCTGATATATTTGATATATAATTGACGTGACCCATTTAAAAACTTGACTTTAAAGCGGTTTTGAGGTGTTGGGGGTGTAGGGGCCATAGGGGGGTATATTGCTATATAACCACGTTGGCGCTAAATTCAGTGAGAACTAGCGTAATTAAGCGTTCGGAGTGGTGGGAAGTGAGAATTTGTTTTAATACATTGAAATAATGACTATTGCTAATGTGTTGGTAAGCTAGGTTAAAGATCCAGTTATAGTTTTGGAATGTAAATATTATGGACGCTAAGTTGGTTTATAATTATATTTTGTTCTTAGAGGTATGAATTTCAGCCGTGGACCTCATGATACATCAATCCTATACGATGACGATGACCACGTCGCGAGGCACGTATTTGACGGTGTCGATAGGAGTGTTTTGGAAACAATTCAAAGCACAAGGCACCTTGAAGAGTGGGTACTAAACGAGGAACAAATACGTCGCGAGACACGTATTGTTCTTGTTTCATAGGCTTGATTCTCGTTTTTATTGTTGGATGCAGACTACTGTCCTCTCTCTAGCGTGCGAACGGCCACAGGGGGACCCTTGGACGGTCGTGATGATAAAGGACCGACCAAAGTAATATAACGGTCACGATTGCGGGATTTACGTCCTCAAGTACATGGACTACATTGCTCGCTCGGAAGTGCTCAAACACTCCTCGTGGACTAGGAAGGATGCCTTGACGTTTAGGTATAGGATAGCCTGGGAGCTGAAAAAGAATGAAGCTAGACGCCTTCATTACCATTATCCTGACGTGCGTGGCTAGCTGCTGTGATGTTACAAAAAACTGTACCAAAAAGAAATGTACATAATTTTTCGCATGCTATGAATTTGGCGCTAAAATGTGCGCGAATATACCTTTCATATGACGCATTCGAAAAAATTACGCGTCTCGCTTTTCGCCGAAATTCATAGAAATGGGCTAACTAGCGTGCATGAGGTGCAATGAGAGAAAAAAAAGTGACAAAAAAAAATGTAACTTTTTTCGGAAGTTATCAATTGGGCCTTAAAGTGTGGCCGAATAGGCCCTTCCTAGGAAAACCCAAAAAATAATGTGTCCCGTTTTTTGCCGAAATTCTTACAAATGGGCTAACTAGCGTGCCTGAGGTGCAATGAGCGAAAAAAACGTGACAAAAAAATTACAACTTTTTTCGGAAACGAGATTTTAAGCTTTGAAACGGGATTTTAAGCTTCATGAATTTACTCTTTAAAATAACTTTTCAGGTGTCTCACACCCTTTCATGAACTAAAAGTTATTTTAAGCACAAATTTGTATAATGTAAAATTAGCAAAATAGCCCCCGATGAGCGGCAAATTACCGAAATTCCCCCGGGGGTTCATTATCACCCCAACGCCCCATATGGCGGCTACACCACCGGCAGTCTCAAAACCGCGTTGCTTACTACTTTTTAAATGTATCACATCAATTATATACCAAATATTTCCTCCGAAGATTTTAAAGGGGATGCGTTAACAAAAATTACCCCGCTACGTATGCAAAACACCCCCTGGCAGCCATTGCCCCAACAAACATCTCAGAACAACTGGAACAAAATAACTTTCCGGGTGTTTTACACCCCTATCCTATAACTAAAAATCATTCGAGAAAATTTTCAAGCTGGTTCAGTTAGCAAAATAGCCCCCGTCATTGCGGGTAATTTACCGAAATGCCCCCGGGGGTTCATTGTCACCCTAACGCCCATCAAACCAGCCTCAAAATAACCTTTTAGATGTTTTACTTATATTTTTGGACTGAAAAACTGACACCGTAAAATTAGCAAAACACCCCTTGCGGGGTGGCAAATTACCAAAATGCCCCTGGCATCAGAACAATCTCAAAAGTGCATTGAAATGTTATTTTAAGCTTCCCGAATTCATTCTTGATCTAAAAAGTATTCTACGGACTTTTCGCCCAAAAATCCCCAACCGATGTCCGAATCGAGCGCTTAAAAGCCCGTTCGGCCAAAAAATTAGCTAACGGCTTCGGAATGGCCCGAATTCATTGGGAATGGAACTTCCCAACACCCTAGGGTTCTCATAAAAGTTTCGTGCGAAATCGCGCTGGCTTGATATTTTAAATTACACTGCAAAGTTACAAGGATCCCCGTATCAGTTAACCCCTTCGCCCCGCTACGTATGCAAAACACCCCCTGACAGCCATCGCCCCAACAAACATCTCAGAACAACTGGAACAAAATAACTTTCCGGGTGTCTTACACCCCTATCCTATAACCAAAAATCATTCGGGAAATTTTTCAAGCTGGTTCAGTTAGCAAAATAGCCCCCGATGAGCGGCAAATTACCGAAATGCCCCCGGGGGTTCATTGTCACCCTAACGCCCATCAAACCAGCTTCAAAACAACATTTCATATGTTTTACTTACATTTCTGGACTGAAAAACTTGACACCGTAAAATTACCAAAACACCCCTCGCGGGGTGGCAAATTACCAAAATGCCCCCTGGCATGAGAAAATTTCAAAGGTGCTTTAAAAAGCTATTTTAAAGCTTCCTGAGTTCATTCTTGATCTAAAAAGTATTTTACGGATTTTTTGCCTAAAAATCCCGAACCGGTGTCCAGATCGAGCGCTTAAAAGCCCGTTCGGCCAAAAAATTAGCTAACGGCTTCGGAATGGCCCGAATTCCTTGGGAATGGAACTTCCCAACATCCTAGGGTTCTCATAAAAGTTTCGCACGAAATCGCGCTGGCCTGATATTTTAAATTACACTGCAAAGTTACAAGGTTGCGCGTATCAGTTAACCCCTTTCCAGTATTTGAAAAAATCTGAAATTTTTACCTGATACAGATCTTTTGAAAATAACTAGGGTCTCTGTTTCGCACTTTGGCAAAATCTAGCTCTAGCTATTTTTTATAAATTCATGAAAAATTCTATAATAATAATAAAAAGGACATGAAAGGATATTATAATAATAATAAAAAGGACAAGAATGAAAATGGAGAAAACCCAACCGCCACACTTAGTGGCGGTTGGTATCATTGCAAATTTATTTTTTTTTCTGTCGTTAAATGTGAAAACTTAATTAGACAGTTTTTAACGAATTTATAAAAAATAGCTAGAGCTAGATTTTGCCAAATTGCAAAAAAGAGACTATAGTTATTTTTAAAAGATCTATATCAGGGAAAATTTTCAGATTTTTACAAAAACTCGAAAGGGGTTAACTGAAACGGGGAACCTTGTAACTTTGCAGTATAATTTAAAATATCAAGCTAGCGCGATTTCGTGCGAAACTTTTATGAGAACCCTAGAACATTGGGAAGTTTCATTTTCCAGGATTTTGGGCCATTCTGAAATTGTTAGCTAATTTTTTGGCCGAACGGTGCAATTTTTTGGGAAATAGACCTAAAAAAATTAGCCCGTTCGGCCAAACAATTAGCTAACGACTTCGGAATGGCCCGAAGTCCTGAAAAATAGAACTTCCTAACATCCTAGGGTTCTCATAAAAGTTTCGCACGAAATCGCGCTAGCTTGATATTTTAAATTATACTGCAAAGTTATAAGGTTCCCCATTTCAGTTAACCCCTTTCCAGTTTTTGGAAAAATCTGAAATTTTTCCCTAATATAGATCTTTTAAAAATAACTATGGTCTCTTTTTTGCAATTTGGCAAGATCTAGCTCTAGCTATTTTTTATAAATTCGTTAAAAACTGTCTAATTAAGTTTTCACATTTAACGACAGAAAAAAAAATAAATTTGCAATGATACCAATCGCCACTAAGTGTGGCGGTTGGGTTTTCTCCATTTTCATTCTTGTCCTTTTTATTATTATTATAATATATATATGTCCTTTTTATTATTATAATAATATATATGTGTCCTTTTTAAAAAAAAAATGCAACTTGGCAAATAATTCCCAACCGCATGTAGGGGTTGCGGTTGGGCATTAATGCCAACCGCAACTCCCACACGCGGTTGGGCATTATGCCCATTTTCTCGCGAGATTTTCATTTTCTCGCGATATTTTGGTAAATTTCTCGTGCCATTTTGGTCCTTTTTGGTCTTTTTCGTCCTTTTTTCCGTCCACGTGGCCAACCGCTGCTCTTACCTGCGGTTCGGTGGGAAAATTGTTATTTTCCCACCGGTAGATGTGGATCGGCCCCCATATATATATATATATATATATATATATATATATATATATATATATATATATATATATATATATATATATACCAGTTTGTCTTTTTGTTTTCTGTGTTTATTGAGTTCTTCCATTCTTTGTTTATCATAGACTAAAAATTTCCAATCTTCTTTTGTTTTAGAAGGTTTCTTTTTATCAACTTGCATATTATCTAGTTTTTTACATAAATCTTCTATATCTTTTGTAGATGTTTGCTTAGGTTTTATTCTAATTTGTTCTTCTAACTCAGTTATTTGGTTTTGTAAATTTTCTATTTTTTCTAAACATGTTAATAATAATATAATTATTATATTATTTTGTTTTTTGTTTACCATCTCAGTAGGAGTCCCTACGTTGTTTCTAGTTAAACCTTCTCCGGGGCTTAAATATCGAATACTATTATTGTAAGCATTTAAATAATTTATGTTGGTTTCGTAGTCTTTAATCATTATACTCAATACCTTGTAATTGTATATAATGTTTTATATTATCTTCTAATTTTTTATGCCTTCTTTCTAAATATATTATTTTTTGCTTGCATCCTTTTATGTCATCTCTAATTTCATTTAATTGTGTAATTATTATTTCTAGTTTTGAATTATTTGTTTTTTCTATGCTATTTTGTAACGTATTTTTAATATAGTCTAAGTTTTCCCTAATTATTTTTAAACTATTATTATCTGTTTGTAAATTTTGAAAATCTATCACTTTAGTAGTCATTATATACCGTTTAACATATTGTCTAGATTAGCCAGGGCTTCATCATCCCATGGGTAATCATTGTCATTATCATAAAGGTCATGTACTAAATAATCATCAAAATATTCATCACTAAGTTCTTCATCACAATTTAAATTTAAAGTTGTATCAGTTTGATTTGTTAAAGTTTCTATTTCATTTTCAGTTTGTATATTATTTTCTTCTCTAATTTTTCTTAACATTTCATCCATATAAAGAGAATTATTGTCTTGATCTTTTAAATGAATATAACATCCTATTAAATGTTGAAAAAAGATGTCAAAATCATGTAAAAGAGTATCAAAGTATAAGAAATATCTTATATATGTAGATAAAGGATTGTATACTAGATCTAACGTTTGGGTGTCTATAAAATTTCTAATTCGTTCATTAGCAAAATCTATATTGTTTAAAGCGACGAAAAACTTCTGACTTGTCTCTAAAAGGCCTGTTATCATATAAGGTTCCATATTAAAATTATTCATCATGTCTTCAAAATTAAAAGGTTCTTGGTGGTCGTTTGGGTCTAGAGTTCTAGACATTTTAATCAGGTAAAAGTAAAGTACTTTGTTTATTAGTGTTATCATTTTCTGTATCACTACTTTCACTACTATAAATGTCTTCTGCACTACTTTCAGAATTACGACGACTTATATGTAGGGTGTGTATATGATCAGTAATATTAGCTAAGGCTTCGTCTTGATGTGTCTCTGTTATTTGTCGAAATCTATCACTAGAAGGTGTTTGTACTAAAAGACGAATATATTCATTATGATAATAGCTATTGTTATCCATGTCTATTAGGCATATATAAAAATTTATTAAGTGCTTTAAATAAGGATTTAAATTTGTTATGATTTCAGGAAAATTAACAAGTATAGGCATATAATATTGTAAAGGGTTGTATCTTAACAGAAAGGTGCCTCCAGAAATATTAAATCTAACTCTATTATTAGTATTATCAATAACTGATAAAGCTGCAAAAAAGCGACGAAATTCACAGTAATAATTATCAAAAGCATAAAAAGGTGTTCCTTCTGATGTACTCATGTTTGATTTAGAGGGGCTACTTGCTCTGGGTTACTCACTTCTCTCCTTTACTTAGGAAACTTTTCTTTCATCAAAGAGGCTCTGATACCAAAATGGGGGGTTGGCCGGAAATTTTTTGTCCCCGGTTAGACCAAAAACCATTGTTGGAAAAATGGTAACATTTCAGAAGAAAAAACAGCGCTATAGAGGATCGATTTAGAGAAGATATGGCAGAAACTAGAAGATGATGAGTTGCCGGGTGACCTAAACAAATCCTAAAAATATGATATATAGATTGTTCTAAAAGGATTTCATAGGATGTTCCAGTTAGGCCAAAAAACTCAGGGCATGCGTTAGTCCGCGGGATTTACAACGCCATCACTCGGCTTACTACCCTATGACTCGCTCCCACTCTTGTTTTAAAACCTATCAAGTAGTCCTAAGTTGTCCTTTTTTGAAAAATCCTTTTTTTTTTTTTTAAACAGGGCAGAGCTCATCATTTACACTAAATGCCATATGATCTCTAAAATCCTATCTCCTATATCATGTTTTAGTCTTTGAGATGTTAGGATTTTGAAAGAAACGTTTCCCTTTCAATTCATAGAGAGGTTTTCACCTCGTGAGCGTGTTCACCCCAGAATAGCTAAACTATAAGAGTAAAGAAAGAATCTTACTTGAAAACTTTAAAACTTCACTGGAAATCTTCTTGACTGAGCAGAATTGTGATTATGAACAAGGGAGTGGAGAGGTTGAAAGTTTGAGAACAATGAGGGAATTCTATTGATCTTGAGAATGCAGTATTTTCAGCGTCTCTACAAATGAAGAGTTCTAAGCCTTTTATAGGCAGAGAAAACCTAAACACTAATAATTACATGTAACAGCTGT